>JAUESF010000053.1:4757620-4769032 GCA_032274765.1 Malacoctenus tetranemus
AATAAAATGTTGCGAAGTCAGTACAGTAAAACTAGACTTTATTGTGTGTCAGGAGGTATTTTTTGGTCGTATTTCACTGTAGTACAACATGTGTTACTTCGTCTCAAGTTCACACCGTGATGATTTGCACCTGTGATGAATTAACGAGTCTCTGAGTCTCACCTGCGGCCCTGTAATGGATCCTTTAATGGATCCTTTGGTTCCTTTAGTGTGTGACAGGTTTTATAAAGTCAAATTAAGTGATTAAATGTCTCAGTGGGCGGCTCCGGGTGGATGTTCGTCAGACCAACGTGGTTCACTGAACTCGGCTTTATTATTTTCAGTTTCCAGGTGCTGAGCCTGCAGCCAATCATGGCTCACATCACCATGAACCAGTACCTGCAGCAGGTGACCCCTGACCTCTGACCTGTCATATCCCTTGTCACGCCCGATGTTTAACCCCGCGCGTTCCTCCTGCAGATGTACGAGGCCGTGGAGAACCACGAGGGCTCCTTCTGCGCCGAGCTGCTCTCCTTCAAACACCCGCACGTCGCCAACCCCCGTCTCCAGGTCGGCCCCGCCCACTCAGACTACGTCACCATCTCATGAGGACACTGTCTGACTTCACCTGTGTGTGTTTCAGCTGGCGAGTCCCGAGGAGAAGTGTCAGCAGATCCTCGAGCCGCCGTATGACGAGATGGTGGCGGCCCACCTCAGGTAGGACTGATCCTGGTTCAGGTCCCGTGTCCAGGAAGCCTGGACTCATCCGTGTGTGTGTGTGTGTGTTGCAGGTGTACCTATGCGGTGTCGAACCACGACTTTGTTGAAGCCTACAAGTTTCAGACGCTGGTTGTTCAATATCCTTCAGAGACAGTTGAAGCTCAGAGAGTAACGAAGGGTTAACGTGTGAGTAGTCCACGTTGTTTTCCTTGACCGGCTCACGTCCTTCCTGAGAGCCTTTCAGTCCCACAAAGAAGAAAACTGGTGAGTTGGAGGCTCTGTAGCCAAAGTTTGTGTTGGCCGAGCCGGCCCTGAACGCACCGTGTTGGTCCTGTGGTTTCAGGGCGCTGCCCGTCATGTTCGCCGTCACGCTGGACCTGCGGATATTCGCCAACAACGTAAGGAACTTCCTGTGAACTCAGGAAGTGATGATGGAGGAGTGATGGAGGAGTGATGGAGGAGTGACTGTGCTGTTGTGCAGGCGGAGCAGCAGCTGCAGAAGAAGGGCAAAGGTCAGCCTGGTGAGATGCTGGAGAAAGCTGCCGAGCAGCTGATGAGCTGCTTCAGGGTCTGCGCCAGCGACAAGTCAGTCTGCGCTCCACACACACACACACACACACTCACACACACACACAGAATTATTAACGTGATGTCCCTGAACGTCTCGTGCAGCCGCGCCGGCATCGATGACTCCAAGAAGTGGGGGATGATGTTCCTGAGCAACCAGCTCTTCAAGATCTACTTCAAGGTGAGAGCGCCCCCCTCAGGACCCCGCTGTGCACCACAGCAGAGAGGTGACACCTGTATGTGTGCGTGTGTGTGTGTGTGGCGCAGATCAACAAGCTGCACCTGTGCAAACCTCTGATCCGAGCCATCGACAGCTCCAACCTGAAGAACGACTACAGCCCGGCCCAGAAGGTCACCTACAAGTACTACGTGGGCCGCAAGGCCATGTTCGACAGCGACTTCAAGCCAGGTGGGACGCACAGGCCACGCCCCTCCCACGCACCGCGGGGCGTCCTGAAGCCTGACCAGTGTGTGTGTGTGTGTGTGTGTGTGTGTGTGTGTGTGTGTGTGTGTGTGTGTATGTGTGTGTGCGCAGCGGAGGAGTTCCTGTCCTACGCCTTCCACCACTGCCATCGCTCCAGCCAGAAGAACAAGAGGATGATCCTCATCTACCTGCTGCCCGTCAAGATGCTGCTGGTCAGGCCCCGCCCACCTTCACACCTGCTTCCTGTCTGCCGGCTGTAAACCGGTTCTAACCTCCTCCTCCTCCTCCTCCTCCTCCTCCTCCTCCTCCTCTGTGTTTCAGGGCCACATGCCCACGCATCAGCTGCTCAGGAAGTACGACCTCATGCAGTTCGCTGATGTCACCAAAGGTGTGAGGTGAGTGGAGGGGCGGAGCCACAGCCGAGGACATCATGGCGTCTGGAGACCAGGGAGGGACGTGTTTGTTTGACTCTGTGTGTGTGTGTGTGTGTGTGTGTGTGTGTGTGTGTGTGTGTGTGTGTGTGTGTGTCAGCGAGGGGAACCTGCTGCTGCTGAACGACGCTCTGTCCAAACACGAGACCTTCTTCATCCGCTGCGGCATCTTCCTCATCCTGGAGAAGCTGAAGATCATCACCTACAGGAACCTCTTCAAGAAAGTGTGAGTCTGTTTACTCCTCAACAACAACAACAACAACAGCACTGCTCACCTCTGGCCCCGCCCCCTGACCTGTGGCTGGCTCCTCCCTCAGGTACCTGCTGCTCAGGACCCACCAGCTGCCTCTGGACGCCTTCCTGGTGTCTCTGAAGATGATGCAGGTGGAGGACGTGGACATGGACGAGGTGCAGTGCATCCTCGCCAACCTCATCTACATGGTAGGGCCCCGCCCACTTTCACTCTCACACACACACACCTGTGGCCTCGTTCGGCAAACTTTGGGTTTACCTGAGCGTACGCAGAGAAGCAGGTGGAGGCGACGGCAGCGTCGGGTAGAGACACACACACGTCGGTGCAGTTAGTGTGTGTGTCGTCATGGCGACAGCAGAGCGTAAGCCCGTGTAGAGACGTGTGGGATGAAGTCTCAGAGCTGTGTTTGTTGGAAGGAGGAACATCCTCTACCTGACCAGGTGTCGCTGGAGCGGAGTCGCTGGGTCTCCAGCATGGCGGCGTCGGAGGTCACGTGTCGGTGGGCGGAGTCACACTGGGCTCTTGTGTTTGTGTCTCCCCGGCAGGGTCACATCAAAGGCTACATCTCCCACCAGCACCAGAAGCTGGTGGTCAGTAAGCAGAACCCCTTCCCGCCTCTGTCCTCCGTCTCCTAGGCGACGGGGTCTGCATCGGACCCCCCCCTCACCCCTCTGCTCTGGTTCTGTATTTTGTATTGACAGTAGAAGAAATAAAATCTGTGCCCGTTTGTAGACTTTTGTTTCTTCCTGGTTATCGAGCTCCGCGGCGCCGCTGTGTGGTGCATTGTGGGTACTGAGTCTGCTGCCAGACGAGTTGTGGAATTAATTTATTCAAGCACGTTTTGTACTTATATACAACGTTCAAACACACTGTTCAATTTCATGACGCAACAGAGGCGCAGGCAGTGATTGGTCAGCAGTTGGTCTGTGGTCGGTCTGTGATTGGTCTGTGGTCGGTCTGTGGTCGGTCTTTGCTGGGTCTGTGATTGGTCAGTGGTCGGTCTGTGATTGGTCAGTGGTCGGTCTGTGATTGGTCAGTGGTCGGTCTGTGATTGGTCAGTGGTCGGTCTTTGCTGGGTCTGTGATTGGTCAGCAGTGTGTCTGTGGTCGGTCTGTGATTGGTCTGTGGTCGGTCTGTGATTGGTCAGCAGTGTGTCTGTGGTCGGTCTCCTGCCGGTCTGGTCTGGGTCTGGTCTGGGTCTCCTGCCGGTCTGGTCTGGGTCTGGTGTGGGTCTCCTGCCGGTCTGCGGCTGCTCAGCGGCTCTCGGGGAACTCTGGGACCTGCGCGGTCATGACGCTCTCGGCGGCCTCCAGCCGCGGTTGGATCCAGCTGAGGAAGCGGGACACCTTGACGAACACCAGGCCACGCCCACCGTCGCGGCTGGAGGAGATCAGCAGGCCGGTCAGGAAGGACGTCCCCTTCTCCTCCGTGGCCACCGGCCACCCCGGCAACAGGTCGCGGCGAGGCCCCGCCCCCTCCCTCAGCCCCGCAGTGACGCGTTTCTGGGAGTTCAAGCTGCGGTTGACGCTGGCGCTCTGGGACTGGTTCTGGGAACCGTTCCTGAGACTCGGGTCCCTGAGAGGTCCACGCGGGCCGATGTGGACTCTGGTCTGGTTCCCTGCAGCTTCACGGTGCCTCTGTGAGGCGTGGTCCTGGTCCCTGAGGGGTCCGTTTGGGTCCTCCTGCTGCGTGTGGTTCCAGTTGGAGGCCTCGGTCAGAGTTAGTTCCCCCCGTCGGTTCCCTGAAGCTCTGCTGGGCCGGCTCATGCAGAACATCTTGTTGCTGAGGCCGTGGGACACGTTCATCTTCCTGCGACACTCCTCCAGCGTCATGTAGGCCAGGTCCTGGTCCCGGTCCCGGTCCTGGTCCTGGTCCCGGCGGTCAGTGAGGCCCGTCCTCCCAGGATGCATCAGGATGTTCTCACAGAAGTCTTTGGTGGGCAGGCAGAGGTGCACGAGGGCGGGGCCTAAGGGCAGGGGGCGGGCCAGCTCCAGGAGGGCCAGGTCGTTGTCGTGGTCGTCCGGGCGGAAGCGCTGGTGAATGTGCAGCGCCTGCACGGGCAGCAAGACCTTCCTGTTGCCTAGGAGACAGGACACGGAGCTCAGTGATTGGCCGGCGTGCGGCCGGTAGCTTCCTGCGGGTCGGCGCCGGAGTACCGGGGGCCACGTAGAAGCTGGAGGGCCGCCCCTCCTGCGGCGAGTCCTGGACCAGGCAGCGGGCGGCGGTGAGGACGGAGCGGCGCCCGACGGCCACGCCGCTGCACAGCTCCTCCCCCCGGCCGTTCAGCAGGGACACCTGGCGGCACAAAACAAACGCACCGCATCGGCTGCCGGTTCCGGTCTCGGCCGGCGGCTGAGCTGCTCGGGGCCTCACCTGCCAGGGACAGTTGCCGTGGCGACACGTGGCCCCGCCCGCCAGGCGTCCGCAGGGGAACTTGACTGAGGAGGAGCAGAGTGTCATGGAGGACCTGCGGCGCCGCGCGAGCGGCGTGCCGGCGCGCGACTCGTACCTTCGGGCAGGCAGCTCCGCCCGTCGCTCTGTAGTTTGAAGCCGGCGGTGCAGGAGCAGGCGAAGGAGCGGTAGGACGCCGTGCACAGCTGGTGGCACGCCTCGGGGCCGCCGGTGGGACACTCCGACACCTCTGCAACACGCCGTCACGTTCACTGAGGGCCGGCACCGGCACCGGCACCGGCACCAGCCCCGCCCCCGGCGAGCTGTGGGTGTGGCCTGACCTGGGACGGTGATCTGCGGCGCCGACGGCGGTCCCCCCCGCGGCTCCTCACAGGTCGGCCCGTGGAAGGGGGCGGGGCATGCGCAGTGGAACCCGCCCACTTGATCGGTGCAGTTGCCCCCGTTGAGGCACGGGAAGGACTCGCACTCGTCCCCGTCTGCAGGAGCACAACCGCAGCCGCACCGACGCTCACTTCCTGTTCGGGGCCAGTCCTGGGACTTTCACAATAAAACTCACCGATGTAGACGGTCCAGAACTTGATCTGCGCGCGGAAACACAGGCGTTAGGGCCGGTTCCTGGTCCACGTTTGTCTCGGAGCGGTTCTCTACGCACCGTCTTGGCGGCGTCCTCGAAGTACTCGCGCGCCTCCTCGTAGCTGCAGCGCTCCTCGTAGCACTCGCGCTCCAGGTTCCCCTGCAGGATCTCCTCCACGTGCAGGAACTGGTTGGCCCGCTTGGACCGCAGGAACCCCGCGTGGGCGCCGACGCTGGAGACCACCGGGGAGGCCGGCGGGGCCGCGCCTGCGTCGCCACGGCGACCAGAGACAGGTTAGAGCGGGTTCAGAGACGAGCGTCCGACATGGCGGCCGTCGCGCTCCCTCTGACCACCAGAGGGCCCCGGAGATCCGGCGCCGTCCCTCAGGACCAGCGTCTGGACTCGCTCCCGGCACGACGCCGTCGCGGCGCGAGCAGGAAGCAGCCGCCGCTCGTCCAGACGGTCGGGCGCGGCGAGCGCGGCTTCGTCTCCGCGCTGCCGCCGAGCTTCCTGTTCACCTCTGATCGCTCGCCGCTGCTCCCCACTCCCTCGCCGCGCCGACGGCCAGAAAACAAACGCGACGGCGAGCGTTGGTTTGTCGACAGGAAGCGTGGGGAGAGAGGAGAGTCTCACCGTGAGATGTGGAGGAGACGCCGGCGAAGCCTCCGAGGAGGAGGAGGAGGAGGAGCAGAGACGCAGACATGATGAACGCCGCCATGAACCTGGACGCACTGACCACACACTGAACACAAACACAGCACGCACGCGCACACACACACACACTGAGCCTACAGACACCCACTCACGCGTCACGTGCGCCTGTGTAGATGTGCACCAGACAGACAGGCGTCTGTCTCTCTGCGGCGTCTCTCTGCGTTGATCGATGAAGACTCATCTGAAGCGTCTTCGTCTCCTCTGGTGGAAACCGTGACGCCAGGCGTCACTGAAGGGGTTAACGCGGCTGCAGCGAGCCCCTGTCCTCGCCGTGGACTCTGACCTGTTCCCAGAAGCTCTCCAAACATCAGCCGGCGACCTTTGACCCCTCACAGCTCTTGTTTATTTCAGACACACGTCATCCAACGAGCACAGGAGCCGGGCGTGTGCGAGTGGAGCTCTTTATTCAGGATGTCATGATCAGGGAAGCAAAGCAGCTTGGCTCACACCTGGAGGTACCCAGGTGCGTCTACGCAGTAAAAGTACACACAGTGACATGGAAACTCCAGGGCCTCGGGACCGGGTCCCTGAGGAACCCGTGGCCGTTGCGGCGTGGCCGTCGCGCCGCCTCAGTGGCGTTGCCTCCGGGTGGCGGCGGCGGCGTGCCTCCTCTGCCGGGCGGCGCCCGGCTGGGCGGGCATCAGCCGGTCGATGCCTTCGCGGATCCAGCGTATGTACTTGGACACCTGCGTGTACACGCCGTACTTGCCCTTGCGGGCGCAGCCCTCGCCCCAGCTCACGATGCCGGTGACGAAGTAGGTGCTGTGGTAGCGCGTGACGTGCGGCCCGCCGCTGTCGCCCTGGCAGGCGTCCTTGGCGATGGTGTCGTAGCCGGCGCAGAACATGCGGGTGGAGATGCGCAGGTTGGTGGACTCGATGCAGGTGAGGCGGTCCACGTAGGGCACGCTGAGGCGCTGCAGGATGGCCGACGGGCGCCGGCCCTCGCCCAGCCGCCCGAACCCGCTCACCATGCCGTCCGGCTGCTTCATGAGGACCTGCGGGGGAGAGGGCGGAGCTTACAGGCTGCAGGGGGTTCACCTGGCGAGTCAGGTCTTCGGCGCCTCACCTTCTCGGCGAAGTCCTGGTCGGGCAGGCAGGCGGGCAGGATGTAGCGCGTGAAGGTGATGGGCTTCGCCAGCTTGATGAGCGCGATGTCGTTGTGGTAGGTGTCGGGCCGGTACTTGATGTGCGTGGCGATGCTCTCCACCTGGTGCGACGCCTCGTTGCCGTCGTCCACCAGCGTGTCGAACTCTCCTGGAACCACAGACGGGTCAGACACCCGGCTCCGCCCCCCCCTCGCCCCGCCCACGCCGGCGACCTGCGCACGCACCCAGTTTGACGTAGATGTAGCGCGACTGGTTCATGCAGTGGGCGGCGGTCAGGATGATGTACTCGTTGAGGATGGTCCCCCCGCAGAAGCCTTGGTGGTCCTCGTTCAGGAGCAGCGCCTGTCACAGCGCAGCGGGAGGCTTTTACTTTGAAAGGTGGCTCAGGGGCGCGTCGTGGGCGGGGCTCCTACCTGCCAGGGACACTCCCCCGGCGGGCAGTCCTCCCCGTTGACGATGCGGGTCATTTTGGCCATGTGGGAGACGATGCGCGTCTCGAAGACGTGGGGCGGCGTGCTGCTGCTGTTGTCCCACAGGACGGTGGCGTTCAGCTCCCCGCTGTCCACGGCGGCGGTGAGGTTGCCGACGGTGGCGTTGGCGTCGGCGGTGGCGTTGGCGTCGACGGTGGCGTTCTTGCGCTCGTACCTGAAAACAGTGCGGGTGCTGGCGGTGATGACGGCGCCACATTTGAACTTCTCTGCAAGAGTCGCAACGGAGTTCACAGGTGAAACGTCTGAGCATCCACCACGACACGCTGAGAAGCTGCGCGGGCGCCGCCCGCCGCCCGCCGCCGCCGCCGCTCACCGTCCGACTCGCACGACTTGTCGTCGGCGCCCAGGTAGTAGCCGTCGGCGCAGGAGCACGCCACGTTGCCCTGCACCACGCTGCAGTAGTGCTCGCAGCCGCCGTTCTTGTTCTCGCACAGCTCCGGAATGACTGCGGAGAGAGGAGGGGCGGGGTGAGGGGGGCGGGGTCACGGCCGCGGAGGGGCGGGGCCGCCGGCGCCGTACCGATCTCGCAGTTGAAGCCCTGGTAGCCGTCCTGGCAGTAGCAGGTGTAGGTGCCGATGCCGTCCTTGCAGCGGCCGTCGTGGGCGCAGGGCCGCGCCTCGCACGCGTCGCCGTCTGCGGGGGGGAGAAGGAGAGCGGCGTTAACCCCGGCAGCGAGGAGGAGGAGGAGGAGGAGGAGGAGGAGGCTCACCGACGTAGACGGCCCAGAACTCGTCCTGAGGGAGACAGAGCGACAGCGAGTCAGTGACACCGGCACGGCGCCGGTCCGAGGCGGCGCCGGTGCGAGGAGGCGCCCTCCTACCGTTCTCTCCTTGTTCTCGAAGATCTCCCGCGCCTCCTCCCAGTCGCAGCGCTCCTCCACGCACTCCCGCTCCATGTTGCCCTGTTTCCACTCCTCCCACATGCTGTTGGCTCGCCGGTGCCGCGCCAGCACCTGATTGGCCGCCGGGCCGTCCAGAAACACTAGAAGATGGTGGAAGGTTAGCTCCAGCTTCCTGTTGTGGCTTGTGCGGCTCGGCTGGAGGCGGCGCCGCCGTGTGGCCGGGCCGAGCGCGTGCAGTGGACGCAGGGACGCTGACGTCAAGCCTGACATGTTGACAACACGCTAAACTCACCTGGAACACACGACCTCTCTACCTACCGTGCGCGGCGGCCAGGTGGAGCAGCAGGTGGAGCAGCGGGTGGAGCAGCAGGACGCTGGCGGACGCTCGCAGACACGGCGACATGACGCTCGGCGAGGAAAAGGCTGCGCGAGTCTGAGTGGCCGGACGGCGGTCTGAGTGCACGGAGGGAGACGGGGGGGAGGAGGGGGGAGGGGCGGCGGCGGAGAGGCCACTGACCTGCGGGGGGGGGGGGACCACGCAGGGGCGGGGCCTGCTGGCCTGCTCCCAGGAGGCTTTGCGGGACGGAGCAGCTCCTCGTCGTTCGGTGGCCTCTGATTGGCTGAGGCCCGAGCGAGGCGGCGGCGGCGGGTTAGGCAGGGCGTTGTGGGCGTGGCCAGCTGTGTTTGTGTTTGTTGTGAAGCGGACGTGTGAATAAAGTTGTCCTGCTTTGGATGGTGTGTTG
This sequence comes from Malacoctenus tetranemus, assembly GCA_032274765.1. Lineage (NCBI taxonomy): Eukaryota > Metazoa > Chordata > Actinopteri > Blenniiformes > Labrisomidae > Malacoctenus > Malacoctenus tetranemus. Next base: position 4,766,876 of record JAUESF010000053.1, read on the forward strand.
CCGTGGCGACGGGCTGCGTCACCCGTCTGCTTCCGGTCGGTCTGTTTATGGCGTGCGGGAGCCAGGGGGCGGAGCTTCACGGTGAACAGACTGACCAGGCCGACCTTGATGTTTGAACAGACTCATTGAACAGCGGCCAATCAGCACAGAGCTTCCTCTGGAAACCTTCAGAATAAAAGCACGGTCCAGGGTTTGATCTTTTATTTGCCTTTCAGAAGAAATCAATGTACCACAGCACTCAGGGCTTTTATTTTGAAGGGCGCCGTGGTCAGACGTGTGTCTGGTCCAGCGCTGGCGGCGGCGGGCTCTTCATGTTGGCGTCCGCCCACTCCACGAAGCCGGCCATGTTGGCGTACACGCCGTAGTAGCCCGGGTGTGCGCAGCCACGCCCCCAGCCGACCACGCCCGTCAGGAAGTGGGTGGAGCCGAACGCGGTGACCAGCGGGCTGCCGTCGTCGCCGCGGCAACTCTCCTGCTGGCCGTCCATGTAGCCGGCGCACAGCATGTTGTCGGTGAGGGTGAGCAGCGCCCGCTGGGAGCACTGCGCGTTGGCGATCAGCGGCACCGACATCCTGCGCATGGTCGAGGACGCCGCGGTCGCCGCGGCGCCGGTGGCGGCGGCGTTCCCCCCGCTGGTGCGGCGGCCCCACCCGGACACGGTGTGGTAGCGCGTCGGCAGCAGCTCGCGCTCCAGGAAGTCCCTGGTGGGCAGGCAGACGGGCAGCGCGTCGCGGCTCAGGTTCACCGCCCGCTGCAGCCGCAGCAGCCCCACGTCGCTGTCGCCCGGCAACCGCGTGTAGTTCTCGTGGATGACCACGGCGGCGACGGCGAGCCTCTGCTCCGTGCCCTCGTCCTTGTCCAGGTCGCGCTCCCCTGGTGGAGGAAACGCGCGTTACAGGCCTGAAGGCGACGGGCTCTCTGGACGGAGGCGGCGAGGGCGCCGCGGGCGTGTTTACCCGCCACCACGGTGAGGTTCTGGGCCTTGTTGCCGTAGAGACAGTGGGCGGCGGTGACCACCCAGTCGGGCCGGATCAGAGCGCCGCCGCAGTGGCTCCTCCCGTCCAGCTGGACCAGCACCTGGACACAGGGGACGCGCTAGCACCCGTCTGCAGGCGGCGCCGCCTGCAGGTGGCGCCACTCACCTGCCAGGGACACTCCCCTCTGGGGCAGTGGGCGGCGCCCACCACCCGGGTGTCCGGCGCCGCGCTCTGGTCCGTCTGCACGTCCGGCGGCGGCAGCTGACCGCACGGGAACTCAACTGCAGCGAGAGAAACGAGAGGGAGGGACTGACGAGGCCCCCTGGTGGTCGGAGGAGGAACGGCAGGGGGAGTCTGTTTGGGTTCAGGCAGGGCGTGTCGTCATGGTTACCGGAGGCCTTGCACTGGCGCCCGTCCTCTCCCAGCTGGTAGCCGTCGGCGCAGAAGCATCGGCGCTGTTTCCCCGAGCCGTCGCAGAAATGCTGGCACAGTCCGTTCTGGTAGAGGCACTTCAGGGAGTCCTCGAACACTGGGACACACGCGGGCCGTCAGTACTCGCATACCCGCTCCGCCTCTGGCAGCGGGGTAATAGATTACCCATCTGGCAGTGGCGGCCCTCGAAGCCCTCCAGGCAGCGGCACTGGAAGGACGAGCCCACGTGGACGCAGGCGCCGCCGTTCTGGCAGGGGTTGATCTGGCAGGGGTCGCGACCTGGACACAGCGAGCACAGTCCACAGCCACTGTTTACCGCAAGCAAACACCGGCTCAGCCAATCAGCTGCGGCCGCAACGACCAACTGCTGCTCAGACACAAAGAAATCAATCAGAGCAAGAAAACAGAAGTAAAAAATCCAAATACTCACGATCGTACGTCAGCCAGAACTGCCTCTGATCAACAGAAGGAACAGCGTCACTTTAGTTTATGTAAAATATGTAAATTAGACTTTATTTACATCTTTATTCTTAAGGTTTTAGTACTTTGGACTCATAAAACTTCCCTTTTTGAAGTGTTTTTACCTCAACGTCTCCCTTCTGTGATGCTAACAGTGAATTCAGCAGTTACAACCTACAAACACTAGAGGGCGCCAATGTTTTGTGTTACACCTTCAAATTCCCATTTTTCTTGAACACAGCGTGATGTTGTCGAGTTGTGTGTTTTGGTCGTGAGTGCTGTTGCGTTT
>JAUESF010000053.1:4983545-4997372 GCA_032274765.1 Malacoctenus tetranemus
TTATCCATTAAAAATTTAAAAGAAAAACTGACCTGAAAACTTTTAACAAAGGAACTGGCGCCTTTATAGATTTAACTCTCTTACAGAGCACTAAAACATGATCAAATGTAGTGTTTTCCCTTAGTTTTTGCTGTTGACCCGTTATAACTGTTTAAATGAGAGCTAACACGCTACCTAGCATCGAGCTAACTCGTCGTGCGGCTCGTTTCCGGTCATAAAATCTATTTCTGGGCATTACCTGCGGCGGAGGAAGCGGCTCCTGTGCGAACCGAGCTGGGAGAGAGGTGAGGTTATTTCAACATGGTTAAAAACACCTTTCTGACCTTGTTTTTTAGGGGAGATGCTGCAGCATTTGGCAACCAAAACAAACGACGGCGAATACGCAACGTTCGGCGCAGTGACGCAGATTCGTCACGACGTCGAAGCGTCCGTATCCTCTCTTTTCCTCCATCTATCTGAATAAACGAATCATATTAATTTAATTTAATTTAATTTTTTCGATTTTTTTTCGTGGAGGTGGGTTGTTATTTTTTTCCAGTTTTGGTGTTGACACACTTCTCGCGAAATGTCGAGGTGAAAGTGCGTCCGGGAGGGACCAGCTAGCCAAACACGTCGACATGGGGAAGATAAACAGAAAACTCGCCGTTGACGTTGTTTACGCCTGAATAAAAAAAACCCAAACGTACATATGCTCGTGCTTCACGGCGCCGCGGCTCCGTTTCACTGACGTTATCGACCTTTTACCGAAGCTCCCATTGTGTGGTCGGGACGGCTAATGTGAGTTTCGCCGAGCTTATCGCTGTTATTTAGCTGGCTGGCTAACGTTAGCCACAGGCTAGTGGGGCACAGCAGTCTCTGCCTGCGTGTTCGTCCGATATTTCGGCGAATTCTGTGAAAACTACCTACTTTTTACTGTCGCTCTGTTCAAGCTACAGCTTAAAGTGCAATATTACGGAGCTGTCAGTGTCTATTTGGTTCTGAGACTTCCAGTTTTTGAACGTACAGCTGGGTAGAAACGTGGAGGCCTTGTGGCTAGGTAGCATGATAAACACTTGCTGTTCGAAAGATGTAAACAACCGGTTCACAGTGGGTGTTTCTGGTAATATATTCGTTAGTTTCTCCTTTTATATGAACTGTTTGTTCAGTTATAAACCGTCAATAACGAGGAGGTTAAAATACCACACGTGTGAGCAGCAGAGCCACCTGACAATGGCTTTGTTTTGATGTTTAGCCTCTTTGCAAAGTCACGCTGCTGTTTCTTGGGCTGATGTGGAGCCAGTCTCCTCTCAGACATGTCTTAACAGGTGTGTTGTGGTTGTGTTTGCAGGCTCGTGGCAACATGGACAGTGACCTCAGCCCCCAGGACAAGAAGGACTTGGACAAGTTCATCAAGTTTTTTGCACTGAAGGTAAGAGACAGGCGGTGGGCCAGGAGCATCTGGTGTCTTCCTCCAGCGCCTCCTCCAATCAGCTGTTGTTGTTGTTTGTGTCTGCAGACTGTCCAGGTGATAGTCCAAGCCCGCCTCGGTGAGAAGATCTGCACTCGCTCCTCCTCGTCTCCCACCGGCTCCGATTGGGTAAACTTTCGCCTCCTCCTGATGACCTTATATTTTTCTCCCCACGATGGCTTTGTTTTCATTGGTTCTGTCTTTCCTCTTAGTTTAATTTGGCCATCAAAGACATTCCAGAGGTCACCCATGAGGCCAAGAAGGCACTGGCTGGCCAGCTTCCAGGCATCGGGCGCTCCATGTGCGTGGAGATCTCCCTGAAGACGTCGGAGGTCCGTCCAGAATCCAGCCCAGCCGCTTTTATTTTGGTCTCCGGTGTTTTGAATGTTTCTCTCTCTCTCTGTCTCTCTCTCTGTCTCTCTCTCTCTCAGGGCGACTCCATGGAGCTGGAAACGTGGTGCCTGGAAATGAACGAGAAGTGAGTCCACCGCTCCTCCACCGGAACCCCGTCTCGAGTCGCCCCCGCTGTGTCCCAACTATCCCTCTTGTCTCCCCCCCCCCGCAGGTGCGACAAGGACATCAAGGTGTCCTACACTGTTTATACCCGTCTGTCTGTCCTCCTGAAGTCCCTGCTGGCCATCACCAGGGTAACGCCCGCCTACAAGCTGTCCAGGAAGCAGGGTCACGACTACGTCATCCTCTACAGGTGATCAGTCCCTCTGGCGCCCCCTTTTCTTCCACTTCATCCGTTCATCATGCTTCTCTCATCCCCTGTCCTCTTTTTCTTCTTCTTCTTCTCTTCAGAATCTACTTCGGGGAGGTGCAGCTGAGTGGACTCGGCGAAGGTAAACCTCCCCCTTTCTTTCGCGCCGTCGCCGAACTCCAGGGGGGGAGGAAACTCCTGATGAAGGGATTTTTGTCTTCGCAGGCTTCCAGACGGTGCGGGTGGGTGTGGTCGGCACGCCGGTGGGCACCGTCACCCTCTCCTGCGCCTACCGCACCAACCTGGCGTTCATGTCCAACAGGTAACGCGCCGGAAAACACACACGAGGTTGAGGTTGAGGATTCAGGAAGACAATTGGAATTGGGCATTTTCTTCTGACTTTGCAGGCAGTTCGAGAGGTCGGCCCCCATCATGGGAATCATCGTGGATCACTTCGTGGACCCCCCGTGTGGGGGGCAGCGTCCGGCCAACATGGGACATCCCTGCAACTACAAGTATGTTGCAGAAGCTGTGGAATCCAACAGCAGGGTCATTTTCTACATAGATGATACAAGCGCGTGTGTGTGTGTGTTGGCAGAGCTCCAGATGATGAGGAGGGCGGACCCTTCGCAGGGGTCCAGGACTCCCAGGAGGTCTGCACCACCTCCTTCTCCACCTCTCCTCCCTCCCAGGTAACACTCCCCCCCTCGCTCCTCCTCCTCCTCCTCCTGGCAGCCTCCTCCTTTTCCTCTCAGTTTCTTTTGTTTTTTATTTCACTCTTTTCTTCTTCTTCTGTATCTCCCTCTCTCTGTCTTCCCCTCCCTGACGCGGCCTCTCTGTCTGCGTGCGCTTCCGCCGCGTCAGTGCGTGTGCACACTGAGTCCGTCTCCCTCCAAACTGTCCAAGCCCCTCCCCCTGGACAGCCTGCAGCTTCCTGTGGCTCCGGGACTTGTCACTCACACTGTGAGTTTACTCTCAAAGCGCGTCTGTGTGTTTGTGTGTGTCTGTGTCGTTCTGAAACTTCACTGAACTGCCGCGTCGTTTTCTTCACTCTCTGTTGTTGCTTCTCTCCACTTCTGCTTCATCTTGTGGCTCAGTCGTCTTCATCACTTTGGCCGCAGGCGCTGGTGTGCGTCATCCATCGCGCGTTTGCGCCCTCGAAACTTCCAGATTGTCTGAAAAACATAGTCTCTCGTGTCTCTTGCTCTCCAGCTGTACGTGTCCAGATTGGCCTGTCAGCCTTCGGGTGCTGCGGAGCCCTGTCACCCTGCAGCCAATCCGAACCAGGTGACACACACACGGTTCAGTTCAGTCACACTGGCCAAAAGTCCCAAAATGCGTCCGTAGCTTCGATTCCAGGAAGTGAAGCTCTGCCTCTTGTCGCCTCAGGTGCTGCACGCCGCAAAAGAAGGCGGCGTTCCGTCGGCCCCCGCGCAGCCGTCGCACGCGGCCGACGCCCACCTGACCGTCGCGCACGCCCCCAACACGCCCAGCAGCAGGTGACGCAGAACTCGGCTCGAATCGGCACCGCAGCTCTCTCTTTGTTTTTAAGCGCGACTCTCATGGCGTCTCTGCTCTCTCAGCGGTGACGACGACGGCCTGTCGCAGAGCGGCGAGGGGCGGAGGGACGACGGCGGGAGGAGGAGCGCGTCCCCCTCCGACCCCATCGACTTCCTCAACACGTTCACGCGGAAGGTGGGGGCCTTCGTCAACAAACCCAGCACGCAGGTGAGTGATGCCACGCTCGGACGGGTCGGTCCCTCTTTTTGTTCCACTGGTTCTGAATCCGTGTGTGTGTCTGCGTGTGTGCGCATGTGTGTGTGTAGATCACAGCAGCCAGTCTGGACGTGCCGTTCTCCTCATTAATCCCTCGAGTCCTGGATTCGGACGACAACGATCCCCTGGTAAGACGAGTCGGGATCGTGAAGCGATGCCTGATTTCGACCCACTCACCCACTCGCCTTTTTGTGTTTCCAGGTGCGGCCCCCGGACTCCCCTCCCTGCCCGTCCCCCCTGCAGGCCAGCCTCCACTCGGAGAGCTCCGAGGGCTCCGGGCAGCAAGACGACTTTGTCATGGTCGACTTTGTACGCGCTCCCGTCGTCACCTGAGTGTCGTTTTCCCCTCCTCTTGCGTCCTGAAATGACCCCCCCCCTTCCCCCGTTGTGTGTCTGCGCCCGCAGCGTCCCGCCTTCTCCAAGGACGACCTGCTGCCCATGGACCTGGGGACGTTCTACCGGGAGTTCCAGAACCCTCCGCAGCTCACCAGCCTGTCGCTGAACGTCAGCTCCCAGTCGATGGCCGAGGACCTGGTAAAGCCTCGCACGGCGCCGCCGACGCCCCCCTTTTATGGTCGCGTCTGATCCGTGCGCTCTCCTCCCCGCAGGACTCGCTGCCGGAGAAGCTGCGCGTCTACGAGAAGAACATCGACGAGTTCGACGCCTTCGTGGACATGCTGCAGTAGGCGACGGCACGGGAAAAAACGGGACTGATTGTGAGAAGAAACGCGCAGAGACGCTCTCAGACGAAATCACCCACGATATGATGTGTCGCACCTTTCTGTTCAGCCTGTACAGACCACCCACTGCACTGTAGATACCGTGTGTCCCCTCCCCCCACACTTCCCTTCCCTCCCCCAACCTGTCCCTCACTCTTCGGTCACCTCAACACCTCAAAAGATCCTTTCTCTGTCTTCTCAGACAAACTTAACTGTAAGTTTCAACTCGCGGTGTCGTCACGCAGAGAGAGACGTTTTCCCTCACCCGTTCATTCACTCGTTCATCCATCCAGTCGTCCCGGGCCAGGTGTTTCCCAGCTGGTCTGGGGAGTCCAGCTTCCGCGTGTGGCCTCTCAAGGAAAAAGAAATGAAAGCAAATAATAATCCACAGTCCTCATATGTACAGAAAAACAAACACATACACACACTTCAGTGCTAAAGCATCTCTGTGCTAGTCTGCAGCTTTTGTGTCCAGTCTGAAAGCCCATCTGAATCACGTCAATGATAACACGATAGATAGCAGCCACAAAAGAAGCACCACTGAGTCAGATTAGCACCATGCTGCGTTCGCTGACATTAGTTCCGCGTGTGTGTCACGGGATGACGAGCGACAATCCCGCGACCTGGTTGAAAAGCTTTAATTTGAGCTGTTTGTTGTTTATTATTATTTTCCCCCCTTTCTGTCGGTGTAAAACGTCCCAATAAAGCTCGACAGCTCCGGGGGGAGTTTCTGACCGTGAGTGGTTGCAGCGTGATGCCCTGGGGGGGCGGGGGGGGGCACCGGGGGCCGCTCCGAGTGTCTGCAGAGGTCGTGAAGAAGAAAAACCACCTTGCAGCAGGTTTACATAAGAAAAGCAGTCATGTGAAGGAAGAAACATGCAAATCTTTGTTGCAGCAGTGTGCTGCTGTTATAATGCACAAATGTATTGAGGTGAATTTTATTTAAAAAATTGCTTTTATAGCAAAAAAACCCACATTGGATCTTTTTAATTATGAATTATTTATTGAATCTCAATGACGATGATTAAATCATTTAGTGAAATACTTCACAAGAGGAAATTCACATAAATGTATCAAAATACTTCAGTAAAATCTCCGCTGGTACATTGTGGAGGAGTACTTGAGTAAATGTACTCCGTTACTCTCCGCCACTGACGCATTGTGTTTGTTGTCTCTGACGTCGCCGTAATGAAGTCCCGCGCTTTGGTAATTCAGTGCTATCAAATAGAAACGACGCATTCACTTTCTAACGTCAATGACGTCCAATAAGTTGGGGCGAATCTGCGCCGGCCAATGACGCGCCTCGACCGGAGCGCCCTACTCCAATGGGAGCTTCCTGAAGTTGGAGAAGCTGACCAATAGGCGTCCAGCGGCGCTGTGTGACCGAAGCAGGATCTGCCGGGTTCATTTCGCCGCTTCTCCACCCGGCTGGTCTTTTTGGGCTCTCAACTGCAATGGCGGAACAGCAGCAGTTCTACCTCTTGCTGGGCAACCTGATGAGCCCTGACAACAACGCCAGGAAAGCTGCAGAGGTGAGGAGAGGGGAGCCCGGGCCCGTTAGGGCCGCTGACACGCTCGGCGCGGCGGCGGTGATTGGGGGTGTGGGGGTGGGAACTGTCCGGTCGAGTTAGCATGAGCTAACCGCCTCCCCGAGCTCTGGCGTCAGGCTTCGGTAGCCCACGTGCGCTGCGAGGCTGACACCGACGTACCAGCCGAGCTAACGCTAACTGACTGTCGTCGTGTGGCGTAGTTGTGTGGATTCGACGCGTGTCTCGCGGCCCAGCGCTCCGCCGCGGCTCTGTGCCGCGGTGCCCGTGTGCGGGCGTCCGTTCGAGGGCTTTGTTGCCCGGTTGGAAGCTCTAACGGTCGGCTATGTTGGGGTAAAAACCCTCAGCTGACCGGGAAGCTCAGAAGTCAGCCTCCAGCCGGGAGTCTCCGCGTCACAATTTTACTAAGAAGTTATGAGCATAAGTTATGTCCATAGCAACGGTATCCATCCTCCAGGACGGCTGGAGTCACTGTTGCTATAGAAATATTACGATAATAATATGCTTAGAACTTTGTTTCTGACATTGAGGACAGACTGTTGTGTTTTAAATCAGTGACGTTATTTTGATTACAAAAGTCAAGTGAAGAAAACGTGTACGGACACAGTATTTTCGTTTGGACTTAAATTTTCACAATTAAACGAGAATATTTATTTTCTAAGTTGACTTGGTCACTATTTTCTAATAAATCTTGGCCCTTCGCTGTGATTTAAATCTCCATAACTTCCAGAGCTATTTAGGAAATGGGGATGCCCTCGGCGTGAGGCCATCTTCAGCAGCGAAGGAAGTAGCATCAGGCTAGGTAGCTGCTCCTCTTGGCTAGCTTCGAAGCTAGCCTGTATCACAGAGGCTTTAGGACTAAACTCGGGGTAGATCCGGGTTTTAATGCGGACATGGACGCGGCGTTACGGCCGCGTCGGTGGCCTGCGGAGGCGCCGCGGGACGTGTTGCGAGACGTGGGGGGGTCCCGTTCAGGGGGGCGAGCTGGGGTGGCAGCACTCGTGCGGTGGCCTTTTTTAGTCGCTTTCACTGTCAAATCAGAGGAACGCAACTCGCACCAACTCGCTCCTACGGCGCCGCTTTGACTTGATGATGCTCCCGAAGCCGGTTGTGTGGCTTCCAGACCCGGTGGTCTCCCCTCGGGTCGGCGCACACTTCTGGCCTCCCCCGTCCCTCCCTCCCTCCCTCCTCCTCCCTTTCTCGGCACAGCATTGTTGCCACAGTTTGTCTCCCCAGCAGCGGAGTTTTTGGATGAGCTGGTTCAGTCTTATCACGCTCCCCTCTCCCTCTCTGTCTGGGTCTGTCTCACCAACAGTCAGCGTTTTTCTTTCTGGAAGCCAGACCGTCTGCCGGGATGCTAAGCTCATTGGAATCCATCCTTTTATAGGAAACCCTTCCACACACAATGAATGAATAGATCCGACTGTAAAGGACCTTAAAACCCCGATTTGAGCAGCTCTGGCCTGGTGTCCTTATTCCCCGATCACCTCTGTATGGGAAGGAGTGATTAGATGCAGGCCAAACTCAGAGGATCTGCAGGATGTGACTGATAAAGTGTCAATATTCAGTTGGACAGAAGGTCTCACAGAGTGTGTTGTTTGTTTTTTGGGAACGCACTCAGCCCAGGGGCGGAGATTTAATCAAATGAGGACCTCGCATGTAGATAACACGCGTGATCCGAGTGATTGGATCTCAGAATAACAGGATTAAATCTCCCACGGTGATGAATGAAAACAAGAACGTCCAGTCTGCTGCGGTCACTGGGTGCTCGGGGACGGGTCGTCCGCGCTGGCAAGCAAAGTGTAAATTATCAACACGGCTCACCTGTTTGGTTTTTATTTTGCCATAACAACTCACGTGGCACCCAAGCGTGGGTGGGGCTCGGCCGAAGCCGGTGTGGCGTCATTTTTTCGACGCGACTCAATCGCAACCACGATGAAAGCGGCGCTCTCACCTCTTCTTCTTCTCCCCTTTTCCTTCCGCAGGAGACCTACGACACCATCCCGGGACAGAACAAGATCACGTTCCTGCTGCAGGCCGTCAGAGATGCCGCTGCTGCAGAGGAGGTCCGCCCACCACCGGCTGACACTTGCACCACACGGCGCGATTTAATTCTGTCAATCTAAAGCTTCAACTGCCACAAACTCGTATCGGTAATCGTTGAACGTCCACTAAAAGTCACTGATGGAACGAGCCGGATCACCGGCTTCGGTGTAAATCCAAGAAAACGTGAAACGGCAGTGATATTGAGGTCAAAGGTCACACTGAGGTTATGTTGTTTTGCCGCTGTTTTGTTTCGCAATCCTGGCGCGTCACCGCACGTGCGATCGCTTCTGAGAAAGGTGCAGCGCTCGAAGCATTTCAGGAACGCCGTCGCCGATCATGGGGGTCAGTGTTGGCAGTGGGTGTTTACGCTGAACGGCGCCAGCTGCTCTCGCCCTCGTGCTTCCTTCCCCGCTCCACGTCCAGCCTGGTATTTTTAGAGTCTTGAAACGGGAGCAGGCAGAGAGAGAGCGAGAGAGTGACTCTGCCGTTTTTTTTTGAGATGCTGCCGGTCCTCCTGTCGTGGCCTTAGGACTGACCACTGAAACCAACCGTCTCCTTCCAGTCGCGCCGTCTGGTCACTCTCAAAATGTCCCCGAACGGCGTCGCCCGAGCTCGCGCCTCAAGCCCGCTCTCCTTCTCCCGCGCCTCAGGTCAAGCAGATGGCGGCGGTGCTGCTGCGGCGGCTGCTGTCGTCGTCCTTCGAGGAGATCTATCCGGGCCTGACGCTGGAGATGCAGACGGTCATCAAGACGGAGCTGCTGAGCAGCATCCAGCAGGAGACCTCGCCCAACATCCGCAAGAAGGTCTGCGACATCGCCGCCGAGCTGTCCCGCAACCTCATCGGTGAGTGTGTTTGTTTTCATTCAGGCGTTTTTCGTCCACCGGCTCGTCCTGATCGGGTTTGTTCTTTGATCCAGATGACGACGGGAATAATCAGTGGCCGGAGCTGCTCAAGTTCCTGTTTGACTCGGTGAACTCGGACAACGTCGGCCTGCGAGAAGCCGCGCTGCACATATTCTGGTGAGCTCCGCTGACACGACGTCGAGCTGCTTGCTGCCAGCGAGCGACGCGCTCACGCCCTCCCCCCCTTCTTTCCCAGGAACTTCCCAGGAATCTTCGGCAACCAGCAGCAGCACTACATGGAGGTGATCAAGCGGATGTTGGTGCAGTGCATGCAGGACCAGGCCAACCCACAGGTGAGACGAGAAGCAGCGACCGTGGGTGGATTCTTCGGACCCTCGCCACTCGCCCCTCCCTGATTTTGTTTCGTCCTCCTCAGATTCGCACGCTGGCCGCCCGAGCTGCAGCCTCCTTCGTCTTGTCCAACGAGAGCAACACGGCTCTGCTGAAGCACTTCGCTGACCTGCTGCCCGGCATCCTGCAGGTGAGACGGCAGCACAGGAGAACGACTGCAACAGACAGTGACGTCAATTCAGAACTGGCGCAAAGCAGCATGTTGTTGTTGTTTTTTCTGTGAGGCGGTGAACGAGTCGTGCTACCAGAGCGACGACTCGGTGCTCAAGTCTCTGGTGGAGATCGCAGACACGGCCCCCAAATACCTGAGGCCTCACCTGGAGCCCACCCTGCAGCTGTGCCTGAAGGTACGACCCCCCCCCCCCCAGGGTTATACAGGCCACCGGCACACCTGGAATGTCGTGCGACAGCGCGTCAACGTTGCCCCTCCGCTTTGTCCCCCAGCTGTGTGCCGACACCAACCTGACGAACATGCAGCGGCAGCTGGCCCTGGAGGTCATCGTCACCCTCTCGGAGACGGCGGCAGCCATGCTGAGGAAGCACACGGCCATCGTGGCGCAGAGTGGTAAGGACCCTGCCGCCGGAGGGGCGGGACGGGACACCTCCGGGGGGCTAACCGTGCCGTTTTTGGCTCTCAGTGCCGCAGATGCTGGCCATGATGGTGGACCTGGAGGACGACGACCAGTGGGCCATGGCGGACGAGCTGGAGGACGACGACTTCGACAGGTACGGCGACGGCACGCGGCCGCGGGAGAAACGGAAGCTGGCTGCCGCGCGGCGCTTGTCCAATGCTCTGCGTCCTCCGTGTGTCCCTCAGTAACGCCGTGGCAGGAGAGAGCGCTCTGGACAGGATCGCCTGCGGCCTGGGAGGGAAAATCATCCTCCCCATGATCAAGCAGCACATCATGCAGATGCTGCAGAACTGTCAGTGAAGCCGTCTTTAAGTGGTTTCGACACAAAATTGTTTGTTTTTTGGAGCTCTCACACGTCCTTGTGCGCTCTCAGCTGACTGGAAGTACCGCCACGCCGGGCTGATGGCGCTGTCGGCCATCGGCGAGGGCTGCCACCAGCAGATGGAGGCCATCTTGCAAGAGATCGTCAGCTTCGTGCTCATATTCTGCTCCGACCCTGTGAGAAACCGAACGGCGTCGACAAAGCGACACACAGCTGTCGAAGTGCTTCTTAGTTTAACTTCCCGTTTCTTTATCACTCGTCTCCGCAGCACCCAAGGGTGCGCTACGCCGCCTGCAACGCCATTGGACAGATGGCCACAGACTTCGCGCCGACTTTCCAGAAGAAATTCCACGATAAAGTGAGTAAATGTCCGCCGCCAGCTTTTATTTTGAAGGCGCGAGTTTGAGGCTGCGTGGCAGATGGAATAACGAGGCGCCTCCTCCTCCTCCTCCTCGCAGGTGATCGGCGCGCTGCTGCAGACCATGGAGGACCAGAGTAACCCTCGGGTGCAGGCGCACGCCGCCGCCGCGCTCATCAACTTCACGGAGGACTGCCCCAAGTCGCTGCTCATCCCCTACCTGGGCAGCCTGGTGGAGCACCTGCACGTCATCATGGTCGCCAAGCTGCAGGAGGTAAAAAGTCCAACAGTGAACGAGGGCCGTGAACGCCGACCACGCCCCCAGATGCCTGAACGTGTGCCGTGCTCTCCGCTCAGCTGATCCAGAAGGGCACCAAGCTGGTGCTGGAGCAGGTGGTGACGTCCATCGCCTCGGTGGCCGACACGGCCGAGGAGAAGTTCGTGCCGTACTACGACCTCTTCATGCCGTCGCTCAAGCACATCGTGGAGAACGCCGTGCAGAAGGAGCTGCGGCTGCTGCGCGGCAAGACCATCGAGTGCATCAGCCTGATCGGCCTGGCCGTCGGCAAGGAGAAGGTGCGGAAGGCGACCGGGAGGCGTCTTGTTTTCGCGGCCGGTGTCGTGTTTCCAGGTCTTCACGTTTTCTCTCTTTTCTCCACCAGTTCATGCCCGACGCCTCCGCCGTCATGCGGCTGCTCCTCAAGACCCAAACCGACTTCCACGACCTGGAGGACGACGATCCTCAGGTGCGAGGAGTCGATTCCTAAACTCGCACGTCAGCCACGCAAGTGTCTGCGTCTCATCCAGCGTTGTGTGTGTGTGTCGCAGATCTCCTACATGATCTCGGCCTGGGCCCGCATGTGTAAGATCCTGGGGAAGGAGTTCCAGCAGTACCTGCCGGTGGTGATGGGCCCGCTGATGAAGACCGCCTCCATCAAGCCCGAGGTGGCCCTGCTGGACAGTAAGTGTGCGGCGACGGAGCGGAGCAAAGCTTCGAGTCACAGGGACCGAACGTTAAAACCGTCGCCATGTCCGCCGCAGCTCAGGACATGGAGAACATATCGGAGGACGACGGCTGGGAGTTCGTCAACCTGGGAGACCAGCAGAGTTTTGGCATCAAGACGGCCGGCCTGGAGGAGAAGGCCACCGCCTGCCAGATGCTGGTGAGCAGCAGAGGGATGCAGCCAGCAGGGGGAGGAGGAGGAGGACGATGACGACGACTCGCTTTTTAATGCTGATTCGTTTCCCAACAGGTGTGTTACGCCAAAGAGCTGAAGGAGGGGTTCGTTGAGTACACGGAGCAGGTGGTGAAGCTGATGGTTCCCTTGCTGAAGTTCTACTTCCACGATGATATCCTTTTGGCGTGACGTAGTGAAGAGTCCCAAGAATCCACTGCGAGACGGGAGCGTGTTTGTTTTAGTCCTTGACCGCGACACGTGTGCGCGTGGCGGCCGCCGAGTCCATGCCCCTGCTGCTGGAGTGCGCCCGCGTCCGCGGGCCCGAGTACCTCACCCAGATGTGGCACTTCATGTGCGACGCCCTCATCAAGGCCATCGGCACCGAGCCCGACTCGGACGTCCTGTCGGAGATCATGCACTCCTTCGCCAAGGTAGCCGAACTTTTTGGTCCAGGCTTTCAGAGAAAACCCGCGCCGTGATATGAAAATCAACGTTTGGGTTTTTGTCTCGGTTGAAGTGCATCGAGCTGATGGGCGACGGCTGCCTGAACAACGAGCACTTTGAGGAGCTGGGCGGCATCCTCAAGGGGAAGCTGGAGGAGCATTTCAAGAACCAGGAGCTCAGACAGGGTGCGCTATGAACCAACAAGGATCCCGCGTGTCAAAATGTCGACGCGACTCTTGACGAAACGTGTTTTCAACCCCTCAGCGAAGAGACAGGACGAGGACTACGACGAGCAGGTGGAGGAGACGCTGCAGGACGAGGACGAGAACGACGTGTACATCCTGACCAAGGTCTCCGACATCCTGCACTCGGTGTTCAGCAGCTACAAAGAGAAGGTGCTGCCCTGGTTCGAGCAGCTGCTGCAGCTCATCGTCCAGCTCATCGTGAGTCTCCCCCCGGAGCAACACGCCCCGCCTCCGTTTGCGCCGCGTCGGCAGTCTAACCCGCGTTCGTGTGTGTGTTCAGTGCACCAACAGGCCGTGGGCGGACCGACAGTGGGGCCTGTGCATCTTCGACGACGTGGTGGAGCACTGCAGCCCCGCCTCCTTCAAATACGCCGAGTACTTCCTGCGGCCCATGCTGCAGTCCCTGTGCGACACGAGCCCCGAGGTCCGGCAGGCGGCCGCCTACGGCGTGGGCGTCATGGCGCAGTTCGGGGGCGAGAACTACCGTCCATTTTGCACAGGTACCCCCCCCTCCCATTCACTGAACGAGCTGCAGGGTTATAATGATCAACAAAATAAAGTGACACCGGACGCCACTCGTTTTGCAGAGGCGCTCCCCCTGCTGGTCAGAGTCATCCAGGCGGCCGACTCGCGCTCCAAGGAGAACGTCAACGCCACGGAGAACTGCATCTCGGCGGTGGGGAAGGTCATGAGGTTCCGGCCGGAGTGCGTCAACGTCAACGAGATCCTGCCGCACTGGCTGGGCTGGCTGCCGCTCAACGAGGACAAGGAGGAGGCCGTGCACACGTTCGACTTCCTGTGTGACCTGATCGAGAGGTGGGACGCCGCGTGGAAACGGAGGCTGTTTATATTTGTTTGTTTGTTTTTGTTTTTTAACCGTTTCTCTCCTCCACAGCAACAACCCCATCGTCCTCGGGCCGGACAACTCCAACCTGCCCAAGATCTTCCTCATCATCGCCGACGGCGTCGCAAACGAATCGGTCAAGAGTGAAGACGCGTGCAGCAAGCGGCTCGCCAATGTCATCCGTCAAGTGCAGGTGAGGTTCCCCCCCCCCCACACACACACAACTGCGTTAGCATGGATGCTAACGTGTCCGTGGTGTCGTTCCAGATGTCCGCCGGACTTTGGACGCAGTGCGTGTCGACGCTGAACGAG
>JAUESF010000053.1:5058394-5073605 GCA_032274765.1 Malacoctenus tetranemus
CTCCACGATGATCTTCTCCTCCTCGGGGAACAGCATCTGGACGTCCCTCCTGCTGGAGCCTGCGCACATGAGCCGTCAGGTCAGCGAAACGCAGGTTGGACCACTCACACACACACACACACACACACACACACACACACACACACAGGAAACAGCGGTTTGACTGGCGTCCATCTCCCCCCCGCAGTCACTGACACGAAAGTCTTACGGGAGAAGGAGGCGGTCCTGTAACTATGCGCGGTCCAGACACTGTCATAATCCGAGTCCTCGGACTGATCCGAGCACGCGAGGTTGCCCGGGAGACCGGCGACAGTGAGGCCGCCGTCAGCGAGCACGTGGTTGTGCATGAGGTCGGTTCCTTGCCAGGCTTTTCGGGGCGAACCAGTGACAAATGAGTGGGCGGGGAGGGGGGGGAACCAAATAAACCCGGATTGGGGGTTAGGGAGGGAGGGGTTGTTAGGAGCATGAGGGTGGAACCAAAACAAGAAGGACACGACATAAACGGAGGGAAGGAACGATGGAGGGAAAGAAACGGAGGAGGAGGCCGAGGGAGCAGAGCGAGGCATGAAAAGAGAGGAGAGAGAGACTGTTAGAGCAGGAGAAGGAGGCAGCGGTTAGAGGTCACACTGACCAGTGAGCGTGTGTGTGTGTGTGTGAGCGAACGTGTGTGAGTGTGTGTTTGTGTACTCACTAGAATTGAGCGTTTGTCGCGTTTTGGCACTGGTGCAATAGGCTTCGATCACTTTGAGGATCTGAGCATCCTCCTCCAGAGCGGCTGTACCTGAAACAGAGGAGGAGGGGGGAGGAGGAGGGGGTGGGGGGAGGAGAGGGGGGGGGGTGTAATCAGATCTGACTGCGGGTCGACCGAGCCCAGAGCGGTGGGGTTGAGGTGCCATCTCACTCTTCCTGGCTGAGAAGTCCTCCTCGGACGGCTTCCTCTCCGGCTTCCTCTTGGGCAGCAGCTTCTTCATGTTCTTGGGACTCTTGCTCATGTCCTCCTTGTAGCCCAGCGCCGCGGAGGGCCGCAGCGGCGGCGCCGGCCGGAGGCAGCTCAGGCTCCAGGGCTTGGGCGTGCTCGGGGGCTCCAGGGGCCCCCACGCGGGGCCGCCGAGCGATGACAGGTGGGGGAGGGTGTGGTAGGCGGCGCTGCCTCCGCGTGACTCCGAGTGTCTGGAGGGAGTGATGGGGTGGGACGGCAGCTGATCGGGGAGGAGGAGGAGGAGGGTGAGAGACGTCAGAGGGAGGAGGGGGGGAGGTCGGAGACGCAGGGACTCACCGTGTGACACACGGACTGAGGCTTGTGTGCGTGCGCGCTCTGCGGCGCGTGGGTGTGTTTGGTGAGGAGGTCCAGCCAGTCCTGCAGCTCGTGCTGGTTGTTACAGGCCACCTGCATCCGCTCGCACTGCCCGCCTGCACATCAACAAAGGTCACAGGTTGAATATGTAACACGAACACAACAGCGACCTCTTGTGTTTCTAGGTTGTAGCTGCAACAGCAGAAAAGTAATTACAGCCAGTGTGTTGCCAAGAGACGAGCTGTGTGCCAGAATAGAGGCCGTAATGCTATTGTTGAACCTGTCGCGATTTTTCAAAGTAAAAGAGAGCGAGTGAGCTGACCGGATATCTCGAAAGCGTTCTTCAGATTCTCTCCGTCTTCGATCCTGGAGATCAGCATCCCCGACAGCGGCATCCTCCCCTGAAGCAAAGCGCGAGCCAATCAGAGGGGGAGGGGGAAGGGGTGAAAATCCGGGTTTTGTCGCCGTGACGATGCGGAACCTACCTGGTAGATGAAGCCGCTCATCCTGAGGCTGGCGGAGAGAATGAGCAGCGTGTGGGGGAAGAGCACGAGGTAGCGCTCGCCGGCCTCCGGGCAGCTCTGCGTGACCACCATGGCCTGCGACATGTGCAGGACGGCGCCCAGCGCGCGGATGTCCTCGCCCTCCCAGTTCCGGATGGGCTCGGTGAGGATCTGCAGCTCCAGGTCCTTCTTCTTCCTCACGTCCTGACACTGGGCCTACAAACGAAAAAACAGACGCTAACGGGCGAGCTCGCGCGCTAAACCAAGGGGGAAAACAGGGGTGGCGTCTCACCGCGAGGCTTTTGAACGCCGCCATGGAGGCGTGGAGGTCGGCCCGGTCCGGGTGCTGGTCCTGGAACAGACGGTTGAGAAGTTTGAGATCCCGGAAAAAAAATGAAAAGTGGGTCAGCTTCGGTTGACTCACCTCCATGTGTCGGTCCAGCTCCTTCAGCAGCGTCGGGTATCTCTCCAGCCGGGTGAAGGGCTTGCTCAGGCTGGTGGTCAGGGCCAAGACCCCCGGCGTGGACGCCCCTTTGGACTCCATGTACTCGCCCAACTCCTCGCTGTCGCACACGGAGGGAAAACGATGAGCAGGACGCACAAACGCATCGACAGCGTTCCCCTGGCGTGTCCCCTGGCGTGTCCCCTGGGGGGCGCACCTGTGCTGCGTGAGCACGCTGACCGCCGACGGGTGATTGGAGCAGTAGGCCACATAGATGAGCTTCATCTGGGGCATCAGGCTCAGGAAGAAGCCCCCGATCCTCTGCTGGCTCTCTGGGAGTCTGCAGAGAGAAAGGAGGTTGACTATGTCTCTGATTGTCCACCGGAGGGCGCTGTAGCCACACGAACGACTCGTTGCTTCCCAAAACTGAGTGTGAACTGACTTGGTATGTTCCTCCAAGGACTGAACCAACATCTGCTGGAAGGTGCAAATCTCCTCCAGGTTCCCCTGAATGTGACCGATGTCAACGCTGCTGAGTCTGAGGGGAGGAGGCGGGGCAAAAACAAACAAACAAACAAACAAAGATGATCAATTAGCCAATCGGTGACAGGGCAAAGCCTGCTGAAACTGGAGGCGGCGTGTGAGGCGACGCCACCTGTCTGTGGGGTGGAGGGAGCGCAGGTAGGAGCCCAGGAGGCTCTGCAGCTCGCGCGAGTACTCGCTCTCCGCCTCCAGGATGTTCTGCAGCACCTGACACACAAACACAAACACACACACACACACACACACACACACACACACACACACACACACACACACACACACACATGCTGAAACACTTCAAAATGCAGCGTTTAAACACAGCAGCTTGGGGAAGAGTGTGTGAGGAGCAGCAGCGTCCTCATGGGGGAGATGATGGACGGTGTAATAAGCTAATGGAAGGGGTGGTGGTGGTGGGTGGTGATGGTGGGGGGTTATGAGGCCTGTGAGAAGCTCTGCCTGCACACAGGCTCTCTGGGTGATGTCAGCGTGACATGAGAGCGTGACGGACGAACGAGCGCACTGTTGAAGGAGGGAGGAGAGAGAGCAGCCCCCCCCTCCTCCCCCCTCCCCCCTCTCCACCAGAGATGGTGCTCTGTGGCAGCTTGTTGCATTATTAAAACACACACGCGCACGCAGAGCGGCAGCAGCCCACCCTGAGGCACGGCTGCCCCAGAAACCACTGGGATGGAAGAGATAACCTACATTGCATCTGCCGCCGCGCTGTCGGGCACCCGGGTGACACACATAGGGGGCGCCACCCAGCCCCCCCCCCTCCCACACACACACACACACACAGAAACAGACACACACACAGACACACACACAGACAGTGGAGCACAGCTGCAAAGTCGTTATCAGACAACTGGATGCAGACGAATAGTGACAGTCCACATAACTGAGCTGTGAGTGCATTTACTGCTGCTGACTTCCTGTTTTGGTGGACTTTGGACCCTGCACACACACATGCACACACACACAGACACACACAGCCTTCTGGCTCACCACATTGTAGTATGTCTTGCTGACGATGGCGTTGTCGAAGCCTTTGGGTGGACTCTTCAGCGTCCCCGACTTGGGCTTCTCCAGTGTTTTGTCTGAAAGAATGAGCAGAGGGGGGGGGGTGAAAACGGGGGACAATAAAAGGACTTCATTACGAGCTAGAGAGCTCACGGGGGCAGTCGGACGATGCTGCGGCCGAGCAATTAAACACTAAGTTCTCCAGCGACCTCCACACGGGTTCCTTGTGCCTCTGGTTTCCTGCTGCCAGCTCAAAGTCAGGAAGTGTCTTTATTTTTAAGACGGCAGCTCTGGAACTTCCTGTCTTTGTGCGCGGGGGGCGACTCGCTCGTCCCCCGGCTTCCTGTCGTGGCTCGGCTACGGGCTAACCTGTCACAATACGGCAAAGCGCACTCGGCTCCACCCACCTCCTCCCTTCAGCTCCCGCACGTAGTTGCTGGGGAACCAGCCGCTGCGGCCGTGCAGCGAGCCCTCCCACCAGCCGCCCTCCTCGCGCCGGCTCACGCTGATGACGTCGCCCTTGGCGAAGGACAGCTCGTCCTCGTTGGTCTGCTGGAAGGCGAAGCGCGCCTTGACCAGGCACGGGCCGCACCCGCCGCCCTCCGACATGTCCTGGGGGGGCGGGGCAAGAAAGCAGACGGACGTCACGCACACACACAAGCTGGTGTCACCTGGGGTTGTTGTTGTTGTTGGCGGCGCGGGAGGGGAGGGGGCTGACCAGGCTGCGGTACTGAGGCTGCAGCAGCTTGGAGGAGCGGGTCTGGGTGTTGGACGAGTCGAAGGACTTGATCCTGGACGAGGACGGGTGGTGGGGCACACGGGCGCCGTCCTCGGGACCGCCCAGCTCCGTCACTGCAACGAGTCGTCGCGCCGGGCGTCAGTCGCGCGACAACACTCGATTTCGGGCAGAGGGAGACATGCGCGCGGTCGCCGTGGCGATCTCTCTCTCTCACCTTCTGTGGCTTTGTTGAGCGCGACCAAGCAGCTGAGCACCCTGGTGAAGTTGAGGCCCTGCAGCAGGTCGTTGACCTCAAAGGGCTTAGAAGAAGAAGAAGAAGAAGAAGAAGAAAAAGAAGAAGAAGAAGAAGAAGAAGAAAGAAAGCAGCAGATGAACGGAGGCACACGAGGAGGAGAGTCCGACACACTCCTGAGGAATATTTCGGACACAACAAGCAGAACCCCCCCCCCCCCTTTGCTTGACCCCCGCAGACTCCAACTGCAGTCTGGCACAGGATTACTCAAAGTCTGAGCCCCCCCCCCTCCCCTGTAATCTCCCCCATCACACATGGACGCTCACAGCTACGACCAACAGACGTCCTAATCTTGTGTATACGACACACACAAGTGATGGAACGGCGAAGCCACCGTGTTTTGGTTCGATTCCCACACACACACACACACACAAACACACACACACACACACACATACACACTCATGTCTTCTAATGGACTCCTTGGCTGCACTCGCCTCTAATCAGCCTGATTGGAGAGGCCGGCGTCTGCCCGGAGCGCGGCATTACGTCAGCCCACTCGCTCCACTCCATTTTTCTTGTTGTACAATCCATCAAAGAAAGCCGACAAACCGCGTTAGCCGTCCGCTCCGGTTGCGTAATCTGCCGCTTTTGTTTTTTCAAATTTTCCCCATGGAAACGATCGATAACCGTCTGTGTGAGGGCTCGGCCCAGACCGGAGGCAGCCATGATGCTGCCCCCGCTGTGCCTTGCCGGGGACCCCCCCCCTTCAATCCATCACATAGAGCGACGTCTCCCGCCCATCCAAAGTCCAAACCGAGAGCGGTCTTTTAACACCGCATCCTGTTTCCATAACGACGAACAAAGTAAATCAGAGTCACACCCCGATCTAGTGACAAAGCTTAGTAAAAAAGCAAACGTCAACCCCAGAAATAACATTAAATTAAGGCATTTCATAATTTTTTTTTGAAAGAAAAAAATTCTATAAAAAACAACAATGAAAATCTAACATATTATTTGTCTCTGTGTTACTTCATTAAAAAAGGAAAAATAGAAATATGTATATGAAGTGTTCAGCAGATAAGCTCCTAATCTAACAGGTTGTTATGACCGGGGAATTACGTCACTGGTAAATAACACACTGTGTTTTGGACCAAGCGGTGAAAACGTGAGAGCGCGGATGAAGCTGATTGGCACGGTGACTGCGTTGTTCGTGTGTGTGTGTGTGTGTGTGTGTGTGTGTGTGTGCGTGTGTGTGTGTGTGTGTGTGTGTGTGTGTGTGTGTGTGTGTTCACGGCACTCACCTCCACGCCGAAAGCCGCGCAGCCCCGCAGGAACTCGGACAGGTTCCTGTGGCTCTCGCCCTCGGTTCTCGGTTCCTGGAAGAACTGGAGGACACGCCAATCAAAAGAGGTCACCAAAATAAGACGGAGCCACTCTGAAGACACTCCGATCACACCCCTTCGCGGCGCCTTTTCAACACACTTTTTCAACAACCTTTTTTTCCCTCAGACGCCGCTGCTGCACTTGTCGCTCGCTGACAGGGAGAATCAACGTACCGGTCCAGACTTTCAAAATAAAGCTCCAATCTCTGAAACCTGTTGGATCTTTATCTATTGCGCCAAAACAACACAAAATTCAATGAAAACAGACTTTTATTTTATTTTGTCACCTCACGAGTTGATTCATTTGAATAAATACACGTTTTGTTGCTTGGCGACTTGCACCCCAAACCTGCTGGTGCCGATCAAAGGTGCCCTCCTGCCGGTGACCTTCCCGTGCTTTTATTTTGACAGAGATCGTCGGGGCGAGTTAACGGCTAGACCTCGAACGCGTACCCCCCCCCCCCTCCCTCCCGCTCCGCAGGCAGGCAGGCTAGGATAAGCCGCCTCCGGAGGATGTGACGCGCACAGGTTTTGCCCCATTGTTTCTGCTCGGGGACGCGCACGCACGTACGGGAAAGGGACTCAACATTTATATCCAACGTATAATAACAACGCTTGACTGGAAGTTGCGGCTTATTTGTAGATAAGGCGAAAAACAGATTGAGAGTGACGTCATGGGGGGAAAAGTCCTCTAAAAACGTCCCGGTGTTGAATCTGTGGTGTTCATTTACCACCAAATCAGAACTCAGTGTGTTGCTTTTATTTCCAAACACAGTAGAATGATATTGTTCTTGGTCGCGCGCTGGAGTATCTCGGGTGTGTTGTCGGAGGAGAGGGTGTCCCGGGTGGTGCGGCGGACTCACTTTGTCCAGCGTGCCGGGTCGGAGGCGCTCCAGCAGCCTGCACAGCACCGCGCCGTCCTGCAGGGACGCCTGCAGGAACGCCTCCGGGTCCGAGATGCTCTTCTTGGGGGACTCCAGGACCCCCAGTGTGATGAGCCACGTCACCGTCTGCTCGGCCGAATTCATGGCTGGCGGCAGCGGCGGCAGCAGCAGCAGCGGCGGTGGTGGTCTCTCCTCTGTCCCTCTGTTTCCTGTCTGCGCTGGATCCCACTCCTGGCGCGTCCCGACAGGAGAAGGCACCCACCTCCCTCTTCCCCTCCCCGCCCCCCCTCCCTGGTTAGATCATGATGGAGGCTCAGCCTGCGCTCAGAACTCAGGCAGGAAACGGGGAAAAGCAAAACGCATGCAGGGGGGAAAAAAGCAGTCTGTTCCTTCCTTTCTTTCAACAGATTTGCATCTCTCTCTCTCTCTCTCTCTCTCTCTCTCTCTCTCACACACACACACACACACACACACACACACACACACACACACACACACACACACACACACACAACTGTAGCATCATCACAACAATCAAGCCAGCTGCAGCACGACGCGGTTTCCCCTTGCGAAATTTTTCAAACTAAAAAAAGTAGCTCTATAAAACTAAATTTGGGGAACCAAAAGAAGAAATCTCCAGATAACATCAGTGTTTCCCTGCAGCCTTCACTGACTTTTTATCACCTCACTCTTATCGCCGATAACTGTGGCCAAAAGCAGCACATGCTTCCACCACCCACGACCCTTATTGTTGAATAAAAAAGAAATAAACAGGTGTTTGTGGTTTTATTTTGAAGGGGACGTCCTTCTGAGCGTCCGAGTCCACTCCAGCTGTTGCGGGGACAGCTGCTCGCGCGGCGCCGTCCCGCAGGGGGCTCAACGACTCCACGCGTACAGGAGTCGGTGCATATTAGCGCCGCTGCGTCGTTGGAGCCGATGAAGCGTAACTGTGGCGTGAAAAAGTCGATTTTCCTCGCCGCCACATGAATCGTTCATCGACCGATATCATCGCGCCAAACGAGACTCTGGCTCCCTCTGCCGGCCGCTCCGGGAAGCTGCACTGACACCACCACACTGATACCAATGAATAATAGATAAAAGCCTTGTAATAACCCCAGATTGTTGGAGCCCAAACTGACGTGGCGCGTCCCCCTGCTGCCCCCCGCCCTCGAAGCAGCGACTCGGTCCACAGTTGAACACGTGTACAGAAACGACCCCAGGGTGGCGTTTGAGAGCAGTTTAAAGCCATGGCACGCCTACGGGTGCAGCTTGTCGGTCCCTCGTCCCCCAGAGGACGCCGGCACCCACTCGATTAAAGTCCCAAAGCGGCCGCGGTGGTCCGAGACAGGAAACCAGGAACGAAGTTTCCATCGGCGGTGGTTTGAATAGTCGGAGTTCTTCACAGACGGCCCCCGCCCATCAGTTTTGAGCAGTGGTTTGTTTCCATCCAGTCAGAAGAGGAAGTGACCACAGCGTGGGCCGTCCCACTTCTGCACAACGGTTGGTTCCCCGGTCTGATGCTGTACTGTGTGGGGAGAAGGGGGGGGGCTGACAGAGTGGTTTCACAAGGACAAGTGTTTTTCTGTCGCTGCTCTTCAACTTCCTGATTCGCCCGTCTCGACATTTCCTCTTTCGCTGTGGGTAAACTTCTTCTTCTTCTTCTGCTTCTTCTTCTCCTCCAGCGCCGGTGCCTGCTGAGACGTGCTCAAAGACGTGCATGCGGCCCGCCAGAGAGACGGCAGCAGCGGTGAGTCGGGGGGACGCAAGCCCAAGGGGCCACGTGCCGTGACGGTGGTCGTCTCCCTCCCCAGGACCCCTGAAACTCGAATGGACGAGTCGCCGTGACGACGAAGGGAGAGCGGCGCTGCGTGTGTGTGTGTGCGCGCGATGTCAGGTGACACCAGCACCCTGTCCTGGCGGAGCATGTCCCCCACCGGCCGGTCGGAGTCGTCCGACGCGTCGCCCACGGCGACCGTCGGCAGGGAGGGCGTCCTCCCGGTGAGGATCATCAAGGTGTGTTACCTCGGCAACGGCTCCAACCTCGGCAAGAACTTCAAGCTGGTGCGCTGCGAGGAGGGATGGACCGTCAAGGTGCGCGCCCTTTCGCACGGTGGTTTTCCTTCGTTCACGAGTCGCGGCGTCCGTTTGCTTGTCGTCCGTCCAAACTGCAATCAACACAGAACATCAGCCACCGCTTCACACGGCTTCCTGTTTTAACCGCCAGCTGATACGAGAGCAGCAGAGAAAGTCGGCCAAGCGAGAACTTCCCTTTATATTTTAGAGGCCAGTTTTACAAACACGCCAGAACAGAATCCTTGTGACCCTTTGCCCCGCCCCCCTGCCCGCCGCCGCCGCCCCCCCCCCTCCCCTGCAGATGGTGGTCGGCGTGGTGCTCTCCAGCGGATGCGTGGGGCCCGACATCAGGAGCCCCCTCTGCTACGGCCTCCTCCTCAAGCACCTCAAGTCCAGCGAGCTCCACTGGCTGCACCCAGACCTGCCCGTGAGCGAGCTCACGCAGCGCTTCGGGCAGCAGCACCTGGAGGCCGAGTGGAGGTCGGTAGTGGTGGTGGTGGTGGTGGTGGTGGTGGTGGTGGGTACGGTATACACAAGGACCAACCAGGAGTGCATGCGTCCCTTTTGTCTGCACACAGATATGACCTGAGGATCAGATACATCCCGGTGGACTTCATGGAGACGCTGGCGGAGGACCGGACCACCATGCTGTACTTCTACCAACAGGTCAGCCTCGCTGTCCGTCCGTCTGTGCGTGACCTAATAAAGTTCGGCCCATTTGAATGGCCCGACATGGTTTTTGCCCCCAGGTCCGCAGCGACTACATGCAGCAGTACGCCTCTAAGGTCAGCGACGGGATGGCCCTGCAGCTGGGCTGCCTGGAGATCAGGTAGGACACAGTTTTGGGGGGGCGGGGGTCGGTGCAACAACTTCCAACCAATGTCTGTTGACGCCCCCCCCCCTCTCTCTGCAGGAGATTCTGCAAAGACATGAACCCCAACGGACTGGAGAAGAAGTCCAACTTCGAGCTGCTGGAGTGAGTTTGTCTGCGCGCATCACACCTGCCACTCGGTTTTTGACTCGTCGCTAAGACTCAGCCCCCCCACCCCCCACCCACCCCCCCCAACCAACCCCCTGAAATACTCGTCTGCTCACTAACTCGACTCATGGGTCCTAAAAGTGTCCCACATTTGACCACCGCCGTGTGTATTTTTAATGCGATGTCGCGACACCTTTGAGGTGAGAACAAGCTCAAACTTGAAACTGAGACTGAAGGCTGCACGAGGTGGTGGTGGTGGTGGTGCTGGTGGTGGTGGTGGGGGTGCTGGTGGTGGTGGTGGGGGTGGCAGAGGGTGTCCAAAAACTCCCCTGCTTTGACTTCCAGGAAGGACGTGGGCCTGGACCTGTTCTTTCCCAAAGACCTCATCCAAAGCATGAAGGTAGAGCACCACACACACACACACACACAGAGTGTAAAACACCACCTTTCCTCAGTCTGATTGGGGGGGGGCGGGGTGGTCCGGCGTGGTGTCAGCCCAAGCAGCTGCGCCGGCTGATCCAGCAGACGTTCCGCGGCTACTCCACCCTGAGCGAGGACCAGTGCGTGGCGCGCTTCTTCCGCACGCTGGCGCAGTGCTACAGCTACACGCAGGAGAGCTTCGCCTGCCAGCTGGTGGTGAGCGCCTCCACGTGTCATCCCACGCGCGAGCAATCGGCGGCCATTGCACTGACTCCGCCCCCCCTCTCTCTCTGTGGCCTGCAGCAAGGCTGGAGTCTCAGCATCGACCTGGTCATCAGCCCCGAAGGCCTCAGCCAGCAGATGGACAACTCCAAGGTGAGTGGACGGGGTGACAAAGGTGCCGCGCTTCAACCGCGCTTGATTGTTCTAACGCCGCGTTGATCCGTCGGCGCAGCCCGTCCGCCTGGCGGCCTTCTCCCAGGTGCGCAGCATCTCCTGCTCGCCGCAGGGCGACGGACGCGCCCTGCTGACCGTGCACATGGACGGAGCCCAGCAGGTACCAAAAACAAACACACCTCCAAGCTTCTCGACGTCGGAGCAGCTTTCCCGACGGCCGTGTCTCTTTCCCCAGCCGCTCTCAGTCAACACGGCGTCCATGGCCATCGCGGAAAACATGGCCGACCTGATCGACGGCTACTGCAGGCTGGAGGGCCGCGCCGAGACGTCGCTCATCGTCAAGCCCAACAAAGGTGCGTCTGTTTCCTGGCCTGGAGGGAGGAGCCATTTTCCTTCTCACGTGTTCTGATGGGAAAACTTCGATGGTTTCAGGAAGAGAAGGACGACCGAAACTCCCGGACATCCCACAATGGTGAGCGCGGAGGCAAAAACGCAGAATTTGGAGGTGAATCGGCAGGAAGAGATTGAAAGAGCGTGTGTGTCTCCTCCTCCAGCGGTGCTCCCAGTGGTCCCGGTGGTCCCAGTGGTCCCAGGATTCCGAAGCAGCGATCCGTCCGAGGTGGCTCTTGAAAATCCTTCCGTTCACTCGCGGCATTTCTTCCACCCGACGAGCGTAAAACTCACGTCTGTATCCGTCCGGTCAGGTTCCGACATTTACATCGAGATCCCCGACCGCCCGCCGGACCCCGACGGTGAGTATCCACGCTCCTTTTTCGCTCCCTGACCGCCACTCTCTGACCCGGAGCGCCGTCCCGTCCAGAGAAGCCTGGGATCTGCAGGGACGACGTGGTCCTGGGCCGGATCCTGGGAGAGGGCTTCTTCGGGGAGGTCCACGAGGGACTCTACAAGAGCCCGGTGGGTGGAGCAAACACAGAGGGGGACCCCCAGACGGGAGGGAGGGAGGGAGGGAGGGAGGGAGGGGGGGGGCATGGAACTCAACAGCTTGGTTTTCTTTTCTTGTTTAACGGCAGACGGGCGAGAGGATCCGCGTGGCCGTGAAGACGTGCAAGGACTGCGCCGCCAGCGTGACGGAGAAGTTCCTGAGCGAGGCCGGTGAGCGCGACGCACTGATTGGAGGGACTCTAACCCCCACCCTCCTCAGGACAAACAAACCATCTGCGTCAATAGAAACCGAACGCAGACTGAAGGCGTCTGAACTCACAGCGAGGTTTCTGTCAGTGGAACAAAAGCAGCGACTGGAGGCGGCTTCCTGTTGTTTTGCGGCTTCTGGCCACAGAGCAGCGCAGTCGCGTGGTTTTCACTCTGGCTTCTACACAAAAAAACCAACGCTAAGCTAAGCTGCTAAACAAACTGGGTGCGTTTGTTTTTAAACAACTTCACGGCCGTTTGTCGCAGACCTGATGAAAAACCTGGATCACCCCCACATCGTGCGCCTGCTCGGGGTCATCGAGGTCGACCCGGTGTGGATCGTCATGGAGCTCTACGAGCACGGGGAGGTGTGTGTGTTGGCGTGTTGGTGTGTGTGTGACATACCTCTCAGTGGCCACAGCCTCTCAGCGGTCCCCTCTTGTTGCCCCGCCCCCCTCCTCAGCTGGGCAGCTACCTGGTGGAGCAGCAGTACGTCCTGACTACGCCCACGCTGGTCCTCTACTGCCTGCAGCTCTGCAAGGCGCTGGCCTACCTGGAGGGACTCAACATGGTGCACAGGTAACAAACGTGGGGAGGTCGTGCATTCGGTGGATGTTTCGGGGGGGCGGGGTGCACTTGGGAACGCCGACTTCCTGTTTCCCCCGTGTGTACTTACAGAGACATCGCCGTGAGGAACGTCCTGGTCGCCGGGCCCGAGTGCGTCAAGCTGGGCGACTTCGGTCTGTCCCGCTACATCGACGAGCAGGAGTACTACAAAGGTACATGTGGGGGGGACACACACACACTTGAGTCACATCGGGGTGGGGGTCCGGGTTACCTTTTGACAGGGGGCTGAGTTGCTTTCTTGTTCCTCGCCGGCGTGCAGCCTCGGTCAGCCGGTTACCCATCAAGTGGATGGCGCCGGAGTCCATCAACTTCAGACGCTTCACCACCGCCAGCGACGTGTGGATGTTTGGTGAGACGCGCACACACACACACACACACACACACACACGCAAACACACACACACACACACACACGCACGCACGCACACACGGGTTCTCTCGGTGGTCTCAGTGGCCCCAGAACAGGCCACTGGTGGACCACAATCATGAATCACTCTAATCTGCCACCTACTTCCTGTTCCTGTTGGTGACCCCATCCTGTGTGTGTGTGTGTGTGTGTGTGTGCGTGTTTGTGTGTGTGTGCAGGCGTGTGTGTGTGGGAGGTCTTCTCCATGGCCCAGCAGCCCTTCTCCTGGCTGGAGAACGGGCAGGTGATCAACCAGCTGGAGTCGGGGGTCCGCCTGCACAAGCCGCAGTGCTGCCCGCCCACCATCTACTCCCTGCTCGCCCGCTGCTGGGCGTACAAGCCGCACGCCCGGCCCCCCTTCAGCCACCTGGTGGGCTGCTTCAGGTGCGGCGCCGCGAGCCTCCTCCCCCCGCCTCCTCCTCCTCCCCTCCTCCTCCGTTTCTAACACCCCGTTTCCTGACAGCGAGATCCACAAGATGGAGTGCGAGCAGGAGGTGGACGTGCACCGGCGGCGGCCGCTCTCCGTCCAGTCCATGTGCGACCCCACCCAGGCCGAGCCCCCACCCAAGGTACGGCTGAACACGGCTTCAATGAAGAAACACCCCCACAGCTACGACGCCTGACGCCTGCTCTTTGTCTCCTTTCAGCCATCCAGAGTTCAGGGCAACACTCTTCCTCGAGCCCCGTACACGCAGGTGTCCAAACACACACACACATAAACACAGCACCGAACACCCCCCCACCACACACACACACACACATCTTCAAGCTTTCAGTCGTTGTAACTCCTGCATCGTTACCACACCGTCTCAGATTACATCACAGCAGAGGGACGCTCGTCCCTGAGTCACATCCTCAAACAGCATCAGCAGCACTGCCCCTTTTCTTTTAACGGCTGCGTGACACAAACCACAACACCAACGCTCGACACGTGACGCGGCGTGATGCAGGGTGACACAATGTGACGCATTACACAAAACGAGGCCTTCAAACTGTGTCTTACGTACATGTGTGTGTGTGTGCGCGTGCAGACGACAGGTAGGAAGGGGCGACCGTTTTGGGAGAAAGAGAGCGTGGAGAGCACGTTACTACGGCAACAAAAGGAGATGCTGATGGACGGGCAGTGGCTGGAGGAGGAGGAGAAACACCTGGTGAGAGACGAGCGCGGACACACACACACACACACACACACACACACACACTCTTCCTGTCTCTCTTCAACATGTGTTTGTGATGTGTAGGATCCTGTCGTGCGAGTGGAACCTCCAATAAAGGTAAATAAACCACGTTTAGATTGAGTACATTGATCAGAGGTGCAATGGCTCCAATGCAGGAGTTACGTTTCATCACTTTTCCTTCAAAAAAACAACATTAAATCGATTGAAATTCCTTGTTTGGTCTTTTGCTCTGACGTTTTCAGACTCCTGAGAAAAGCCCTGAGCCCGGTGAGGACCGATTGGTCGCTGACTTCTCCTTCAAACCTGCCAAAAACTGCTCAAACTGCAGAAAGAAAAAGAGATTTACGTCTAATTTATAAACAGCGTCATTGACACTTGAACGTTTTCCCTTCAGGTCCTCCTGAGAAGCCCCCGATGCCTCCGCCCACCGCGCAGGTGACAGCTCCTCCTCCCTTTCGATCAAATGTTTCTGCCATGAAAAGTTTGAGAAAGTTCTCTGGAGCTCGAAAAAACAACCCCCCGTCTGTGCCTTTCTCGCAGCCGCAGCCCACCGCCGAGCTGGACCGCTCCGGGGACGAGGTGTACGCCGGCGTCATGGCGATGGTCAAGCAGGTGGTGCGGCTGAAGAACGACGTCAACGCGCTGCCCCCCTCCGAGTACCCCGACGCAGTCAAGGCACGTCCGCCCTCCTCCGCCCTGCTCCTCAACAGCAGAGGGCGCTGTTTCAACTCTCAACAGAGGGGGAATGTTGAGGATTGTCTGTGTTTTGACGCTGCTTCTGGGTCTGTTTTCCTGCGTCCAGGCAGTGGGCGTCACCCTGCGCGGCCTGATCCAGAGCGTGGACGACGTGCTGCCCTCCCTGCACACCTCCGTCAGCACAGAGGTGACCCGGGGTCACTCCCTTGCCCCTCAGAGCCAATCAGAACTCGCTCCGAGGCTTGTGA
>JAUESF010000053.1:5090829-5113730 GCA_032274765.1 Malacoctenus tetranemus
TCTTTCCTCCCATGTTGTTGTTGTTGTGTCTGCGCGCCAGCTGGGCAGGCTGGACGCCGCCGATACCACCCCCCCACACACCCCCACGCCCCCCTAGCCCCACGCCACCCCCCTGCCACCGCTTTTTATTATCTCTGGCAAAGGCCCCGGGCCCGCGGGGCGCAACAAAAGGGCGGCACGCGGTCCGGTCGCTCCCGTGGCGAATCCTCCTGAATCATCACTGGGCGTTTTTGTGTGTGTGTGTGTGTGTTTTTCTGGGCTTTACCAGGAGCTCAAACCAGACCTCAAACTGCGTCTGGTCCCTTCAGTTATCGAGCTGTTTTTCCACACTGGTTTTCCATAAATGAATCGGACGCGAAACTCTCCGGTTTGCCGTCACTTGTGGGTTTTATTAGCAGCAGGATTCAGGGAGGGGGAAGCGGGAGGAAAGAGGCGAGAGGAAGCAGAAAGAGCGATGGGAGGGGCGGGGCGGGGGGGCGGGGCCTCAAAAGTCGGCCACGCGCCTGACGGAGCCCACGGCCGGGTGCAGCGCCCCCCACTCGGAGTGCCGGCGGTACTCGCCCTTCTCCAGCAGGTACTGGCGCCCCCTGTAGTTGGGGTGCTCGTAGAAGACCCAGTAGCCGTCCTGCACGTGGGCCGAGTGCACCTCGCGGTAGCGCCAGCGGTCCAGCAGGTTGGGCAGGTCCTCGCTGAACTCGATCATCTGGCCGCCGAAGTCGGGACGCTCGTAGATGCGAATCCTGTGCCGGCTGGACTGCTGCTGAGGAGGGACAAGAGCGAGACTCAAAGGTGGTCTCGAGGCTTTAACACACCAGTTTGCACCACGAGATGGTCGAATGAGCCATCATCGTGTCAAAAAACGAACAAAAACAAGCGAAAAGTAGTGATAAATATCTCTGGGAACACCACCGAGACGCTTTAACACCACCTGCTGGACAAAAGTGGTATTGCGCGGCCTTTTATCGAAGCTGTCGAGGTGGGACTCACATATTTGATGATGCGGCAGGAGCGGATGGTGTCGTTGAAGCCGTTCCAGCTCTGGAAGTTGGGGTACTCGCCGCGCATGAGGACGTACTGGTAGCCCATGTACTGGGGCCGCTCGTAGATGACCCAGGCCCCGCCCTCCACCCGGATGGAGTTGCAGCGGCTGAAGTGGGAGCTGAGCTCGGGGCAGTCGCTGCTGCACTCGTAGTAGCGGCCCTGGAAGTTCTTGTCCTCGTAAAAGAAGATCTGGGGAGAAGCAAGAGGGAGTCGGCGTCAATCAAAAGCACCGTGCGGTGTTTTGGGACACGACGCAGCACAGCGGCACCGCCGCCACCACCGACCTTGCCTGCGCGCTCCATGGTCGCCGTGTGTTCCTTCCTGCAGCCAATCGAATTAAAGAAAAGCCCCCTCTTTCAGCCTGCAGCGGCGACGCTCCACTTTTATATGAAGGCCGATGAAATGCATCGCCGGGACATCGATTGTCATTCAAATGAGCTGCCCATTAATGTCAGCACATTAGCTGATTCTGCAATTGTTTCTCTCTCTCTCTCTCTCTCTCACACACACACACACATGCACTAACACACACACACAGAGTCACGGCCTTCATACGTGTCGATGCGGACACTTTGATTGAACGCTGTTGACCCTGTGAGACCGATTTGTTTGTTTTATCGGCGTTTATTTGGACCGGACGCTTCCTTTGAACATCGGCGCGTGAAACTGTGCTTCACTTCTTTCGAGCAATTTGCGGGGGACGGATAAAACCTGCTTGTGTACGTTTCGGCTTGATTGAGCTCAGTCCGTGTTGCCATGACGATGGTTTTTTATTGGGGGAAAAAATGCGTCTCCGAACAATAAAAAAAAACCTGCCACGTGTCCGGTTTTTTCATGCGACCTGGATGATTCGATCGGCGTTTTCGACGTCGATCACGTCGCTTGGAAGCGCTCCACCCACACGGCCCCCCTCTCCCCACCCGAAAAGCCACGACACGCAACGAAGTTTATGTATTGATGTGAAAGCGCGAGGAAGCTCGATTCCAAAGGTCACATAAAACTGAGGGGGGGGGGCCTTTTCATGCGGCGCCGCCCTGGAGTTCCTCAAAGGGAAGCGCAGGGGGAGGGGCTTTATTCATTGCATTTTCCCCCCTTCTGAAACCTGGTGGAAATGCACACGCTCACGAGCCTTCAAAATAAAATTCATCGACTGTCCTCTTCACAACTTGTGGACACTGATGAGGCTTCTCGGTGCTTTTCCACATAAATATGTCATTTATTACTCTTTATTTCTGTGTTATTCATCGTGCTTGTGCAGTAAAGACTTTGGGAACACAGTGATTTTATTGGTGGGGGGGAGATCAGTGGGAGGGACCGATGTGATTGTGGCGTTGGACAGTTGCTGCTTCTGGGGGCAGCGGTGGGGACCTTTGAACTGATGCACCGACTCATGCATGAGCTTCATATGTGTGTGAGTGTGTGTGAGAGACAACGCAGGAGGACACGTGTTAGAGTTTGCTGGTCATTTATTTGCTCATTCGGCACCAAACCGCGCCGCGCCGGCGTCTAGAACTCGGTGATCCTCCGGAAGGAGGCCACGGCCGGCGTGGACGCCCCCCAGTCGCTGTGCTGGCGGTACTCGCCGCGCTCCAGGAGGTACTGGTGGCCCCGGTAGTTGGGGAGGTCGTAGAAGACCCAGGCGCCGTCGCTCACCACGCAGGAGTAGGCCTCGCGGAACTTGTAGGCGTCGTACGCCGACGGGCAGTCGTTGGAGCACTCCACCATCTGCCCGCCGAAGTCGGGACGCTCGTACAGCCTCACCTTCCAGGCGCTGCTGTAGACCTGCGAGAAAAGGGGGCGGAGCAGAGAAGTGTTGAACACACGATCGGGGCAGGGGGTGGGGGTCCCTGTTTCGGAGGCCTTACGTTCTTGATGGCGCGGCAGGACTTGACGCTGTCGGAGAACGCCATCCACTGCTGGCTGTCGGCGTACTCGCCCGGCGTGAGGACGTACTGGAAGCCCTTGTAGTTGGGCCGCTCGTAGATCACCCACACGCCGCTCTCCACCCGGATGGAGCTGCAGCGGCTGAAGTAGGTGTGCAGGTCGCCGCAGTCGCTGCTGCAGTTGTAGCAGCGGCCCTGCAGGTTCTTCTCCTCGAAAAATGTGATCTGGGGGGCGTAAAGGCAAACGTTAGCACACCGGCCGGAAACCAGAAGGGAAATGAAGAGAGCCGCAGGCGGCCGCGCTGCTCCCACCTTCCCCATCTGGATGCAGTGTCCACCTCGTCCTTCGCTGCAGCCCCATCAAAGTATTTATTGATAAACAAAATGTGCAGAGCGCGGACAAGTCTTTGATACCCAAATGAGGCGGATCTACATATCAGCAAAGTGGCCCGCGGGCCGTTTGATTCGCCTTTGTTCCCCGCTCTGATGATGACCCCCCCACCCTCCACCACCACCACCACCACCACCATCCTGTATCAAACACGCGCTGGAGCACGTGGAGGAATCACAGCGCTGCTGGTTTTTGTTTTTTTTTTTTCCGGACGCGGCTGCCAAAAACGCCAACCGGCTGGCTGAATAAAACCTGCTGAAGGTGGGATCTGATTCGGAAAAAGGTCCCAAAAAAGAAAAAAAAAAGTCAAATAATATCAGAAGCAAGTCAAGTCCAAACCAAGAGTTCAGCTGAGATATTAAAGACAAAAACAATCAGTTTGGAGGATAAAAATGAGAGTGTAGAAGTAGATCAAAGCAATGCTTCACCCTTCAAAAGATGGCCATGAAGAAAGAAAGAAAAAGTCAGAAATATCACATAATTAAATATAAAAACATTTCTTCAAAAGAAAATTTATTTTAAAAATTACAAAAAATTTAATTTAATTTCTATAAAAATATCTAATATTTCTTGTGGAATAAATAAATGAAATAATAAAGTAAGTGGTCTCTGCCTGTGCTTGTTTAGTTTGTTTTGGAGCGGACACAAAGTGACACCAAAGTCCTCTCAGGACATCTGCTGGTGACAGAGTGTCCCTTCAGAGACCCCTGTTTATGATGGGACAGGACCACCCAATCCCCCACCATACTTTCTTCCTGCTGTCGCGTATACGCACGTCGTTACCACATTTTCCGCCTGCGTGTCCGCGATCGGACCCGTGTCCCGGTTCGCTCGGAACAAAGAGAGGAATCAGAAGCTTTGGGGGGGGGTTTCAGTTTGTTTCAAACTTTATTGTTCACGCTGCTCAGCAGGAGTCCATGATGCGCCTGATGGAGCTGAAGCGGCTCACGCTGCTGGCGCCGGCCTCGCGCAGGTTGCGGTACTCGCCGGGCCGCAGGTACATCATGCGGCCGCGGTAGGCCGGCTGCTCGAACAGCAGCCAGTGGCCGTCCATCACGTTGCACGACTGGCAGTCGGCCATGCGCAGGCGGTCCATCATGTTGTCGCAGTCGTCCACCAGCTCGTGCATCTGGCCGCCGAAGTTCTCGCGCTCGTACACCCTCATCCTGAAGGGTCCCCGGTGCTGTCGGGGGGGCAGAGGAATGGGGACTTACGTTAATTTTGAAGGCCTGAAACAGCAGATTCGTACCCTTCCTTCGAGTAAGGAGGGGGGGGTGTGTTTTGCTGCACCTACCATGGGGATCATGCGGGAGGAGCGGATGCAGTCGCTCATGCTCATGCCCATCAGCCGCTGGTTGTCGGGGTACTCGCCCCGCCTCACCAGCATCTGGTGGCCCATGAAGTTGGGCTTCTCGTAGACCATGAAGAGGCCGCTCTCCACCCGGCAGGAGTTGCAGCGGCTCAGGTAGGAGGTGAGCTCCGGGCAGTCGCTGCTGGTCTCGTAGGAGCGGCCCTGGAAGTTCCTGTCCTCGTAGAAGATGATCTGAGGGGGGGGGGAGAAAAAAAAGCTTTCAGTCACGGTGGCGTCGGGTGGGGGTCGGTTGGCCAGCGGAGCTGGGACTCACCCTCCCCATGGTCATGATATTCGCCAGCTAATCTCGGATGCGCAGCATCGACATCGACCCTTTTCCCCTTTTTATACGTTGCTCCGTGCCGTCGTATTTCCACATGGCTTGTGCTGAAACCTTTGAGTCATCACTCTATATTGTGAGCCGCCGCGGCACTATAGGGTGGCCAGACTTGACTGTATGTCAGAATCTGCAATATATATTGTGAGGCCAATTCTCGAGTTTTAGGGGCGTTTCCAGCGATTTCAAACGCCTTATTCGGGGCCCCTTCTTCTGTTCGCGTCCACACGGCAGCGACACACCCGTACAGATGGGAAACGAAGCCACAAACAAACAACAAAAACACTCTTTAAAGGACGGCAGAGTTCCCGTAACACCTTTGCACCATTCGGGAAAGAAAACGGATAAATATCCGAGGATTTACAGCGACTTTTCCCGCTCCTGCTGTGACCTGCCGTGACCTCTCGATGCTACATACAATAACAATTCAGGTGTACTGTAAAAAAAAAAAAAAAAAATGAATGCAGGCCCACGTGGCGCCCTCGTGATGACTCATGATGTTTTTTCAACACAAAGGTTGCGCGAGCTCGCCGGGCGGCTCGCGCTCGCTATAAAAGTGCGACGGGTTTGAATCGTTTGGAGGTTAAAAAAGAAAACAGGAAACGGAAAGCAACACAATGGGCAGGGTAACGCAACATCCACGTGTGTGAGTGATTAAGATTGGCGACGCGTCGGTGTCTCATTCTCCCCCCCTCCCTCCTCCTCCTCCTCCCCCTCCTCCTCCTCCTCCTCCTCCTCCTCCCCTCAGATCATCTTCTACGAGGAGAGGAACTTCCAGGGCCGCTCCTATGAGTGCAGCAGCGACTGCTCCGACATCCACATGCACCTGAACCGCTGCAACTCCTGCCGGGTGGACAGCGGCTGCTTCGTGGTCTACGACCGGCCCAACTTCATGGGCAACCAGGTGTTCCTGCGGCGCGGCGAATACGCCAACTTCCAGTTCATGGGCGGCGCAATGGGCATGATGGGCATGGCCATGATGGACACCGTGCGCTCCTGCCGCATGATCCCCACGGTAAGGGTTGGGGTTGGCAAGGGGCGGGTGAGGGGGGGGGGTTCTCCAAAGCTTGAGACCGGACGCCATTTTCTTCTGTGTGGCCCTGACAGCACCGCGGACAGTTCCGCATGAAGGTCTACGAGAAGGAGAACTTCGGCGGGCAGATGCACGAGCTGCAGGACGACTGCGAGTCGCTCCAGGAGCAGTTCTTCATGGCCGACTGCCAGTCGTGCAACGTGATGGACGGCCACTGGCTGCTGTTCGAGCAGCCGCACTACCGCGGCCGCGTCATGTACGTGCGGCCCGGCGAGTACCGCAACCTGCGCGAGATGGGCGCCAGCAACATGATGCGCATCAGCTCCATCAAGCGCATCATGGACATGTGCTGAGCGCCGCCGGCAGAATGTGTCAAGAGGTCCGTCAATAAAAACATGCTTTTATGAAGTATCCCCCTTTTTTTTTTTGCTTTGGTCGCTGTCTGAGGGTGGAACCAAGCAGCCCCACTCACATCAGTCCACAAAGCATCCACAATGCACGCTCAGTTCCTTGCAACATTCGCATCATAGGTAGAGAAGCAATCCAGGTGGGAAGAACCGATTACATCACGTTAGTAACTAGCAATTACTAATGATTACATCAAGTTAGCAACACTAAAAATAGAAGTGATTGAGAACACAGCAGAGAGTTTGCACCAGTGATACACTGATGTGTTGGGTCTTTGACTGAGGTTGTGTGTTTTTGTTTTAATAGCTGGAACTCGTCCCAGAGCCGGGCGGAGCGGCTTCTTCCTCACCCCAACGTTTACTGATTTTGTTTGATTTGGTATCAAATGGCAAACAGGAATGCAAATGTCGGCCGGGCTTTGTCACCCAGAAATCCGCACGGCTACAGTTTGGAACGGGGGGTGGTGGTGGTGGTGGGCGCGCGCGGGGATCCGATGTACAGTAGGAGCAGGATTCGCTGACTCGGCCGTTCCCATACAATCGAGGAGGCAGGATTCTTTGGGGGGGTCACATGGCGCATAAAAGGCAGCGCGCCAGTGCGGAGGACAACACAAATCGAATCGTGTGACCATGAGCGGAAAGGTAACTCGAGGGAGGGGGGGTGGTGGTGGTGGTGGTGGTGGTGGTGGGGGGGGTCCAGGCCCACACAGCCGGCCCTCAACTCCACACACACACGCACACCTTGACAACGCCTCCTCTGATTGTTCTGGAGTGATCAGATAAGCTCTCTCCCCTCAGATCGTCTTCTTCGAGGAGCGAGACTTCGGGGGCCGCTCGTACGAGTGCGCCGGCGACTGCTCGGAGCTGGCGTCCCACCTGAGCCGCTGCAGCTCCTGCCGGGTGGAGAGCGGCCGCTTCGTGGTCTACGACCGGCCCCACTTCGCCGGCCGGCAGCACCTGCTGACCCGGGGCGAGTACCCCGAGACCCAGAGCGCCATCGGCTTCGACGACTGCATCCAGTCCTGCCGCGTCGTCCCCGCGGTAGCTATCGCCTCTCTGTTAGCTTAGCAATCTTTTGTCCCATTCCTAAA
This sequence comes from Malacoctenus tetranemus, assembly GCA_032274765.1. Classification (NCBI taxonomy): domain Eukaryota; kingdom Metazoa; phylum Chordata; class Actinopteri; order Blenniiformes; family Labrisomidae; genus Malacoctenus; species Malacoctenus tetranemus. The sequence goes on from JAUESF010000053.1 coordinate 5,098,364, forward strand.
CCCCGCCCCTCCCTTCCTTTCCTTGCAGCACAAGGGGCCCTTCAAGATGAGGATCTACGAGCTGGCCAACTTCGAGGGCCAGATGCACGAGCTGACCGACGACTGCGCCTCCATCCGGGACAGCTACCGCGTGGCCGACACGCAGTCGTGCGACGTGCTGGACGGCCACTGGCTGGCCTTCGAGCGGCCCCACTACGAGGGCCGCATGTTCTACCTGCGGCCCGGCGAGTACCGCAGCCTGCGGGAGATCAGCGCCGACGGCGCCCGCTTCAACTCCGTCAGGCGCATCCTCGACGCGTAGCGTCGCCAGCCCCCACCTCGCTTTCTTTCCAACCCTGAAAACTGTGTTTTGTGCATTGTTTGCATGTAGTTCCAGTTGTACCGTGTAACTGACTGTGTAATTACCTCTATTACTGTGTGATGTGCACAATAAAGCGACTGGCAGCACATTGGCATCTCCTGCTTTCTGTTCTCGTCCAATCAGAGGCGACAAAATCAAAATGATCCTATTCTATCAAAATAAAACACTGAAAAAGTGTTTCGATATCTAACAGTCAAGTGTTAAAGTATATAGAGGTCGAATATACTTGGAAATGAACTTCTTTCTATTCTATATCTGATATAAAGTCACATTATCTATTTACAGTATGAGATCATTGAGTCAACAAATGTACCTGCACCGAGTATGATCAGAAAAAACCCGCACAATGAGTTCCCCAGTGTGTTTTGTTTGTTTTTCGAGGAGAGAATCGACTAAAAAGTGAGATTTCTAACCCAACAAAGAGAGTTTATTGCGATGCAAAGTTTTGTCAAGTGAAGTGGAAAAAATACAGTGAATACACAACTTTCTGAAGGACCAGGAGAAATAAATCTGGGTAAAAATCTCAGTGACAGACGTTTATGTCAGAAGAAAGCGACACACTTTCTTTCCTCCAGGTGGTCTCTGATAAAGAGACACTTTAGCTGCAGTTCAATGAATTCCAAAGGATAAAATACTCCAAATAACGAGTATATTTGAAGCTTTGAAGAGCTGAAAACGTGTGGTTGTACAGTACGTGCATGTAAAGGCAGCTCCAGTTATTTCTGCTCGCCAGTAAACAGCTGTGTGTGTGTGTGTGTGTGTGTGTGTGTGTGTGTGTGTGTGTGTGTGCGTGTGTGTCCACTCAGTGCCACCGGGTTCACGCTCGCGTGCCTTTGATGTGCGTTTATCAGCAGTTTACAGTTTTGGCTCTCCTGTATGAAACGTACGTTCTGGAGCTTTTAGTCCGTGGATATCACAATAACAAGTGGGGGGGTGGGGGGGGGAGTGAGATCAGATCCAAAAACAAAAGCGACATTCGAACGAACTGGAAGCGATCCATCCCCCCCCCCCCTTCTCGGTTGTTCAGTCTCTCGTCGAAGGTTCGTGCGGTGAGGTTGCGTTCAAAGCGTCCCTGCGGCTTTTCCACGGCGCTCAAAGTCGAGCGCGTGTGAACGCAACACGGCGCTGCGTTCAAAGACGTTACCTCGTGTTTTTCTGCTACCGAATAAACACAGATTTGTTCTCACGAGTGACGTTCCTCGTTATTATACATATATATAGCTTTGAAAGCTTTGTATGATCCAAGTTGGGGGGTTGATTTTGGAGTTTGAAGGGGGGCAAAAACAGAGCAGATTGGCCGCGCTGGACGCATTAAAAAAAAAAAAGAAAAAGTGTTGAAAGAGCTGACGAGCTGGCTCATTGTGAGCGCCAACAATGGCCCCGGGTCACCCGTGGGTTATAAAGGCAGCCCGCCGGAGCCCACCGTCGCCGCCGCCGGACAAAAGTGGAGCCGACACAATGGGGAAGGTAAGGCTGCTTGTTTTGCAGCGCCCTGTTTCGCGCACCTGCTTCCCTGTACACCCCCCCCTCCGCCCCCCCCACCCCCAAACCTCTGGTCTCTCTCCTTCAGATCATCTTCTACGAGGACAGGAACTTCCAGGGCCGCTCGCACGAGTGCGGCGGCGAGTGCGCCGACCTGCACTCCCACTTCAACCGCTGCAACTCCATCCGGGTGGACAGCGGCGACTGGATGGTGTACGAGCGGCCCCACTACGGGGGCTACCAGTACTTCCTGCGCAAGGGCGACTACCCCGACTACCAGCGCTGGATGGGCTTCAACGACTGCGTGCGCTCCTGCCGCATGATCCCACCGGTCAGCTCGACTTGTCGCGTTTCGTTCCCCCACCTCCTCCCTCGCAGATCCGAATGACTAACCGGGTTTTCCTCCTCCTCCTCCTCCTCCTCCTCTGCAGCTGCCCCAAGGCTCCCACCGGCTCGTCGTCTACGAGCGCCCCGAGTTCGGGGGCCAGGCGTCGGAGCTGACCGACGACTGCCCCTCGCTGCAGGAGCGCCTGCACTCGGGCGACGTCCAGTCGTGCCGCGTCAAGGACGGCTACTGGATCTTCTACGAGCACCCCAACTACCGCGGGCGCCAGTTCCTGGTGCGCCCCGGGGACTACGGGCGCCCCAGCGAGTGGGGGAGCCCCAGCGCCCGCGTGGGCTCCCTCCGTCGCATCACCATGTGAAGTAGCATCAATAAAAGAAAAAAAAACAGACTGTCGATGTGTCTGAAAATAGATGGACTTTGTGTTTGTGTTCAGCGCCGACAGACCAGAGAACCACACAGACGCGTTCCGAGCTGAGCAGTTTATTGAGAACGTACAAGAGAAACAAGGTGATCTTTTAGGGGAGGGGTGGGGGTCGGCGGGGGGGCGGGGGCGACTCCCTCAGTTGAAGTCGGTGATTCGCCGCAGCGAGCCGATCCTCGGGCTGGCGCCGCCCCAGTCGCTGTACCGGCGGTACTCGCCGGGCCTCAGGTAGTAGGTCCTGCCGCGGTAGTTGGGCTGGTCGTACAGCAGCCAGTGGCCGTCCACCACGTTGCACGAGTTGATGTCGGACATGCGCAGGCGGTCCTGCACGTTGGGGCAGTCGTCGCTCACCTCCTGCATCTGGCCGCCCATGTCGGGCCGCTCGTACAGACGGATTTTGTAGGAGCCGCGGTGCTGCGGAGAGAGAAAACACGAACCGGTTACGACTTTTTCCCATCTCGGCGCAAAAAATCCGCCCCCCTCCCTTTTAAAAATCTACTCCTTACCATCGGGATCATGCGGCAGGAGCGGATGCAGTCGTTGATGCCGATCATGCGCTGGTTGTCCGAGTACTCGCCCCGGCGCAGGAAGTACTGGTGGCCCAGGTAGTGGGGCCGCTCGTACACCACGAAGCAGCCGCTCTCCACCCGGATGGAGTTGCAGCGGTTGAAGTAGGGGTGCAGGTCGGCGCAGTCGCTCATGCACTCGTGGTGCCGACCCTGGAAGTTCCTGTCCTCGTAGAATATGATCTGGAAAAAAAGGGCGGTCGGCGTCGGTTAGCGACCAAGCCAACCGGTTCGGGGGTGGGGGGGTGGGGGGGGATTTTTTTAATCAGGATTTGCAGTAACACGTATTGAACTCACCTTTCCCATTGTTAAAATGCTTTGGGGGGCCAGACTGATGCTCAATACACGCTCTCCGCGCCGCCGTCCTTTTATATAAAGTCGCGGTGTGATGGCACAGCATAAAGTATTGTCATCCAAATAGGTTTTATAACGCAAATCTGGTTATGTATAGCGACGCCGCGCTGCCGCCATCACTTATTGTTGTCCCCCCCGTTTTTCACATGTTCATCACTATTGATCAAAACAGCGCGCGAGCGACACCCCCCCCCCCACCGCCCTCACCGCACGGTATCAGCAAAACAACAGCAGTTTGTTTGTGTTTTTTTTTCGAAGCCCCCCTCTGCCCACCCCCTTCAGATCAGACATCAAATGATTAGGAAGAAAAAACAACCAGGAAGTGGGATCCAAGACACTTGTCCAGGTGTTTCAGGGTGTGATTAATCACAGAGTTCATCACGTGTCTGAGTACAAATGTGAAGACTGTGTCTGGATGGAAACAACAGGAGCTGGAACGATTGGAGGAGTTGAAACACTGCGGTGACGCGCCAGTTCTTCCGACAGGGCCGTATGCAACATTTATAAGTGCAGACTTCAAGAGGGGGGGGGCCTTAAAACTGACTGAACCATCTTGAAAAGCCATCAAAGTGTCCTACTGTTCATGAGACTCAGTGTGGATTTGTACGCTTCATCATGATGGACGAATAAAAGTCAAATAAACTCGATCAAAAAAATAATCCGTGAATCAAAATCGAAATAATTAGAGACTAAAATATAACAATTAAATGAAATAATGCAACGAAGCAAATAAAATCTAAAAATAAAGTCAGAGAAATTTAAAAAAGAAATAAAAACTATGTTTTTAATAATTTATTTTACTAATTTAATCATATTTTTAAAACCAGACGAAGTTTCCGTTCGCTGTCACAAATGTCTCCCAAGCTTGTTCGTGCTTTTTCCTCATTGTTGGACCGTGAAACTGTTGGCGAACGTTTTGGAAACTGGACCCCCCACCCCCCTCCCCGCCCGCCCGGGCTGGACTCGTCCAAGCGTGACCCCCCCCCCCCACCCACCCCCAGCAAACGGCTGACGCGCGCGCCCGCCACGCCGTTTTTATAAACCTCGATCGAAGGTCATGAGACTCCACGACTGTTGTTATTTTAACCAGCACGCTGTTTGGCGCTTTGTGTGCCACTGCCCGGGGAGGGAGGGGTGGGTGGGGGGGGGGGGCTTTATTCCATTCAAATCCCTGATTCATCAAACCCAGACTGATCAATTTACTGCAAATAGAGGAGGAGGAGGAGGAGGAGGAGCGATCTTCACCCAGCAGGCGCGAATAAAGTCAGAACTGTCCAAGTGGATACACACAAAACTCTTTGTTTTTCTGCACCACAACTTCAAAAACACACACACGGAACTAAATACAATGTCGACACAACACAACACAGCAAACCAATTAAATCGCTCAATTATTTACAAGTGGAGGAAACGTTTCGACATGCGATCCAGACACAGCATGGCCGTTAAAATCACGCTTCCCTCCAGACTTTCACAGTGTTTCTGTTTTGTTTTTAAGAGACTCCAGAACAAGTCAGATTCAAGCTAAAAAAAACCTCAAGGGAACAGAGACAGACATTAGACACGGTATGTACCTGATTCCAGGCCGGCGTGTAAAAAGAAGGTTGAACACCACAATAATAACCCCTGAATAGGAACTCTGGCTGAGCTTTCCAAAGCTGCGCAACTATTTCACACACAAATCTTGAGTAATTTGCCTTTTTTTGTTGTTGGTACAAGTCTGTGATGAAAACCGGCCTCAAATCAGACACATCATCCCTGTTCGGCAGGGGGGGGGGGCTTTGACTCCTGAGATGTGTGGGCAGGAATCTTCAGGCTCCACCTGCCGCCGCCTGCGAGGTATCAGAGGTAAGCGCTTACCTGCCGACAGCCGCGCGGCACAGGAAGCGGGGGGGTGGGGTTCGGAGGCAAGCTACGAGTGTGCGCGAGAGGGTGGGGCGCCTCCGGGGTCAGCGAGAAGTAAAACGCGTCGGGGGACTCCGCCGGCTCGGCCAGGAAGTGGCGGCTCCGAGGTTGCTGCGGCGACGGGTGGAGGCCCTGCAGAGGGGGAGGGGAGAGACGAGGTGAGAGGCTGGGGGGGGAAACGGAAGCCAGCGCGAGGTTCTGCGATCAGGCTGCGAGCAGACAGGTCAGAACGCGTTTACCTTCCCAAGGTCGTGCTGCATCGCATGGGGGGTCCTGGCATCGTAGGGGGGCGGCGCCGACAGCTCTGCGTACTGCGTGTCCACTCGTACCTCCGTGGAGACGTCGTCCGCGAGCGGAGCGGGATGCTGGAACGGGACGCCGTCCGCGGGGGGGAAGACGAACTCGGGCGGCGGCGGCGGGTACGCGACGGCACCGGGGGGCATCAGCAGCTGGGCGACGCGTGATGACCACAAGTCCAGATTGGCTCAAACTAAAAAACAAAACCTAAATAAAGTGGATGTGTTGTGCTTACCTGGCCGGCGTCCCACTGACACTGCTTCAGGGCGGGGGCGGGACAGAGAGGCAGAGAGGTTACGAAGAAGTATGGTTCATGATATAGCAAGAAACGAGGAATTAGAGGGCGGAACCTGGAAGGGGTGGTGCGCTGGTTGGTGGTAGAGCGGCTGCTGGGACAGCATCTGTGGGAGGGGGGAGAGCAGAAAGTTACTTACGCCCCCCCCCTGCCCCCTTTCCATGACCTCCGAGCGTCGTCCTTACGGGCCAGTGTTGGAGGTTCGGGTAGGTGTAGGTCGGAAAGCCGGCGTCGGTGGGGGGGAGCAGGGAGCCCCAGGGTGCCTGCTGGGCCATGCCGGGCTCGGGGAGGGCCAGAAAAGACGTCCCGACTGAAGGACAGGAAGGGGGTGGGTAAAAAAAATGGCGTCCAGCTCACTCAAATATATATACACCAGAACAGCTTCAGGGAGCGTCGGACTTACGATGCGCGGGATGTTGGTGCCTCTGTATGGCCTGACCGATGCTGAGCCTCTTGCCCCTCAAACAGAAGCCCCTCCCCTTTTCACAGAGCAGAACCGAGGTCAGACGCGGCCCGAGAGGCCGCGGGATGCGCGAGAAGGCGCTTCACTTACGCGGTGGAGGATCCTCACCACGTCCTCGTGGGACTCGAACGTGACGAAGCCGTAGCTGCTCGACCGGAAAAAAACCAGGAAGTCAGTCACGTCGCTGTTTGTCCATCATCCACATTGAGAGGAGCGAGTCATGCGCTTGTACCCTTTGGACATTCCCGCGCGGTCCGTCACGATCTTCACCTCCCTTACGGTGCCGTGCTGCGAGAACAGGAGGCGCAGGTCTCGCAAGTTCACCTGGAAGCGCACACAGACACAGATACTGTGGCGGGGCTGTCATGGCAACGATGCAATTAGGAAGGTTTGTGATGGAGTCTGATTGTTTGCAGACAGCGGGGTGACACGAACGGCCACCAGAGGGCGTCTGTGGCACGCCTAAATGTATCTAATTGACTATGGTGGAGTTTCAGGAAGCTGTCATCAGGTTCTCCTCTCTCTCACTCTCACCCTGTGGTCGATTCGGCCGACAAAGATCCGGTTGGGGATGATGCATCCGATGGCCGCCGTGATGTGGCTGCCCGCATGCATCTCTGGGGGCTTCTCAACAGGGGGGCAGGAGGAGCTGTAGGCCTCCTGCACCTGGGAGCAGCAGGAGGTGAACTTGGTCAAGCAGGAGAAACGCAGCTTGACAACAATTACAAACTGACCTAAAAGTACTCCCAATGAAAGTTTTAGGACACACACACACACACACACACACACACACACACACGGAGAACGTGCAAACCCTGCACCTGAACTTGGGACCGAAGCTAAAAGCAACTAGCCGGAGAGCTAAAAGGCTAAAACAGCATGTAGCATTATGAGCCGTGGCTAATTAACGCTTCCTCGTGAACTCTTTGGAAGTGAGGAAACACTTTGAGGCTTCAACAGCTTTTCATATCGTTTGATTTCAACCCGAAACACAATGAAAGTGACTTAAAGTCGTTCTGGTGTGAACTCTCGTGAGCGCAGGAGCGTTAGCAGGCGAGGCTATTGGCTAGCACGTTAGCAGCAGTTGAACGGCGGACGGAGCCGCAGCAGGACTCACCTGGATGGGGGTTTCCTCCTCCATTAATCCGGTTAATTTATGTGTCGGTTGAACGTCGCACGCGGCTTTATAAACCTACATTCATCTGCTTGTCGGCGTTAGTCGTTGCATTACCCTCTTTCTGTCCATGCGCGTGCGGAATTTGGAGATTGGCAGCAGCAACAGTTAACGTTACACCGCAAACAGCAACGGAATAAAGATGTTTTTATCTATTTAATTTTATTTTTAAAAATTTTCGTAATCCTAATTATTTTCTTAAATACCTGGTTTTTAAAAAATGCTTTCAATTTTCCTTATAATTTCTATTTCTGACTGCTTTTTGTCCTTTTTTTTTTTTTTTTTTTTTTACAATATTAAAGTGTAATAATTCACAGTTAAAATTACTAATATTTTCTGCCTCCAATATTTATGGTCAATTTGGAGAAAAATCTGATGTTATAACGTTTTTACAGGCAAACACAACCCAATGGGTGCAGTATTAAATAGTGTCCACACAAGAGCGCTGTTTCTCTCTGAATCGAGTTGAAATGCTACAGCAGCGTCTTCAACTGAATAAAAGCTTTTGTAAACCTGCAAGGTTCCTCCAGAGAAAGCATCAACAGAAAGAGAAAAACTACACCTTTGGACGTAGTTATGGTTCTTTTGGGAATCATTGTGTTTGGTTGATGATAGACTGAGTTCAGATGAGATGGACGGGCGTCACAGATCGACCCGACTCCGACACGTCTGATCCCTTACGATCCACTTTAGTGATCGCATGAAAACGCCCCCGTGAAGCTATAATTTGTCCCTGATTGTCAACAAAGTGTTCAGAAATCACCGTCATTTGCGTCCGGCCCACCCACCCCCACCTCCTCCCTCCCTCCTTTTTTCAGACCACAACAAAGTGACCAAAGTTCAAGGCCACTCGTGAATGAACAACAAAAAACTGGAACTAAAAGACAAAACAAAAAAAGAGAGAGATCGTGTGAGTGGACGGAGCACTGGAGCCGTCCTCGCCCCGGGGTAACGCGGGGCCGCGCCGTCACGTGTCGCTCACGTCCCGCTCCCTTCCTAATTGCCGGGTGACTCCGCCAGCCGAGGTCTGACTGCGCGGAGCGAGAAGGGCATGTTTGATAATTACAGCAATTTACGAGCTGAAAGTCCTTTCAAACGCCACAAAAGACGCGAGGCTGAAGACGACGAGGGGCTGTCAGAGCGCCGCAAACAGAGGGGAGCGGAGTGGGAAGCCTGTTTCACCTCCGCGTTGTGTTGACGTGTTTGACTCCCGCTTGATGTTAATATTTGAATACTTTTCCTCCCAAGTCGGTTCAATCAAACCCAAACAGGCCGCGCTGCTTTTTTTTAAAGGGGCGTCGTGTGGAATTGATGCAGTACCGCCTTCGCGTGTGAGGTGGTGCTGTTGACTCACTGCGGCGTCCACCGAGTCCTGATTGATGGACTCAAGTACACGTCAGTCACTTGAGTTTTCTCGCTCCCAGAATTGATTCTTCTTGTCTTGTAGACTGAGGACAGACTGGGTGACTCGCCGCGCCACCTCGTGGCTGAACTCAAAGTTTTTTGTTTCTTGGTGTGTGATTGTGTCTTTGTCTCAGAGAGACAAGTGGACGTACCGGCAGGCGTCTGACTCACAGGGTTAAAAAAAAAACAAAACAGCGTCAGGAGGTCAAATATGAGGTCAAACGCGGCCTCACCTCGGCCGGTCAGCCAGCCAGACGTCAGGACGGCGGCGGCGGCGACAAGAGGTCGGTGAAAAAAACAAAAAGAAGCGGGCCCTGCTAAACAGAAGGGTTGAGCCCGGGGCCCCTGTAATTACCCCGCGAATCTCCGATTCCCCCCTCCTTCATCTGCCGGCTATTTATAGCCGCCACATTCCTTCCCGGAGAATGAAACGATCTCTTTGAGGCAGCACAATGCCAGAAATAACAGGTTTGGACAAACATTTGCTGAGGCGTGGTGGGGCCGGGCTGACCAGCGCCTGGGTTCCTCTGCGGTCTTCTGCTGCCCCCCCCTCCCTCTCTCTTCCATTTATTCATCTGTTATTCTAAATGGCAGTAGTGGGTTTGCTGGGGGAGAAGGGGGAGAAGGGGGGGTGGCGTCGTCGGCGAGCAACAAAAGAGCCGGGGTGGAATGGTGCGGCGGCCAATCGTTTTTCTCGACTCGCAAAAGCGGAGAAAACACACACTGGTAAACACACACGCACTGCTTCACGTCTGTGCACACTCAGGTGTCTCCCTCCCCCCCCCCTCCTCCTGCACTCCTGTTTATGCTACAATCATCAAGCTTCAACAAGCAAATATGAGAGGAGACATGTGGCCCCTGAGTGTGTGTGTGTGTGTGTGTGTGTGTGTGTGTGTGTGTGTGTGTGTGTGTGTGTTTAGGTTATAGTCAGAGAATTTCAGTTTCAAGACGACAACATGTGAGGAACCAGAGAAAAAGGTTTATTTGAAACAAGCGAGCAAATGAGTGAAGTCACGCCGACAAACTGACTTTAGTGAGAGAACATCTTAAAAGAATGTCGAGCAAGATAAAGAAGAATGAAGAATAAAGATTGATCAGTTGTTTTCAGGTGGAGGAACATCGTTTGGACGCTCCAAGTCCAGGACGCGGCCCCCCCCGTCCCCCCAGTTCTGGTCCGTTTCCACAGCTTGCTCTTTTGTCAAAAAAAAAGAAAAATGAGTCTTCACCACAATGGCGTCGCATTCCACAGCGACACCCGCTGATTTCTCTAAATGCAGGCGTATTATTTCGGGGTTTTTATATGTGTGCGGCCGCCCCACTCGGGCCGGCTGCACTTAGTGGGCGTGCGCGGCGCTGACCTATAATGAAGGGCCCGCGGTCAGCTGGGCTCCGGCCAGCAGCGGCGCCGCGCACCCCGACGCGGGGCCGAGGCTCCTGATTGTTTTATTGGATGTGGCAGGTGGAGAAAAGAGAGAGAGAGAGAGAGAGACAGAGAGAGACAGGTAGTTCCTGCGTACAGGTACTTTTTTAAGGGAACCTTTAAGCTCTTACTTTTTCTCAAGGTCCGAAAAGCCACAAAAGAGATCAGAGATCAGCCCATGGCGCCGCCCCCCCTCCACCTCACCCCCCTCCTCCCATTTATTTACTGCCTTGTGCTCCATGTGACACTCTGAATAAAACATGCTTCATGGGGGAGAGTGACAAAGACGGAGGGGGGACGACAAGTCGAGTCATCCGGCGATCATTCCACATGCAGGGCTCATGAATTATTTGGCAGGAAGACAACACTAATTTTGCATTAGATTCACGGCCCAGCGCCCCCCCCCTCCAGATCACACACACACACGCACACAAACACACACACACACATATTTGTTGCCCTGCCCCTCCTGACACCCGGTTGTTTGTGTTCCGGCAGAATGTAGGTCAGAAGTTGTGTGCGTTTCAGTGTGTGTCGACTGTATACCATCGCATGGACGCACAGCGTGCTGTTTCAGCCTCACACACGCACACGCGCGCGCGCACACACACACGCGATCCAGCGGTAGGTCAGTTTAATATTTCATTTGGCTGATGGACGGCGTCTGCCGGCTCCGTGAGCCAAACATCATTACAACACACTAAGTGACTTAACTCTAATTAGAGCTGAAAATCACATTAAAGCCGCTCTGTGATACAGGAAGACGCTCACCTTTTTTTCCCGCCCCCCCTCCCCCCCCCCCCCACTCGCTCCCCTCCATCACCTGTACTTCTAAACACCCAAACGTGTGGAACCTTTAGGAGGGAGCGCTTGAAGACGACGGACTGGACGGGAACCTTTCTTGCTGCTGACTGAATTCCACCTTTTCCCCTTTTCGCTCACCTCGGCGGTTCTCATGTCTGACACTGAGGTGACCTAAAAAAAACGGGTCCGTCGCTCTTTTTCATCCTGCGCATACGTGTGTGTTGATGTGTATAATTTATGAGTGATGAGGGAGTAAACAGCTTCCACTTTAGTTACACGCTTATGCACTCTGGATGCACGTGTTGGATGCGACGAGTTGGAGTGTGAATGAATTAACGGCCCTTGATTACGAGTCTGTTTTTTTTGTTGTTGTTGTCAGTGACGTCCTTCCCCCTCTCTTGTTTTTATCTGCTTTCCAGAGCCTTTCAAAATAAAAGCGCCGGAGCAGCTTCGGAGGTCCGCCCGACGCCAATCGACAAGTGTTTTCCTGCCATCCTCCAGCCTCTCCGGGCTTCACCTGAGGTGGGGTGGTGGTGGGAGGGAAGGGGGGGAGTCGGAGGGAGTCGGAGATGTCCTTGTTCTCTCCTCCCTCCATCCCCGAACTGTGTTTGTGCTGAACAGATGCCAGCGCCGGGTAAAGGCCTCTCCGGAGGGACCGCCAGCAGCATATTGGTTTATAATTAATGAAATTAAGGGGAGGGGGAGGTGGGGGGGGGCGATTGCTGTCTGCCGAGGAGGCTTCGAGTCCCGGTGCAAGGATCTACTTGCCGCCTGCCAGGAAGACAGACGACTGGAGGGGACGCGGGAGGGAGACGGGGCGAGAGAGAGCGAGAGAGAGAGAGACACCCGGTGAGGCCGCGTGGCTGAAGCGAGGACTCCAGGACTTCCTCGCGGCCGCGAACGCTCCGTCAGTGATCCGGTTAACGCCCCTCCGCCAGCTGGCAACACCCCCCCGACCACCCCCACCCCCCGACCGATCGTCGTTTCGACACCTCGCTTTTTTCCAAACTTCCTCGGTTCTTGAACGACCTGCAGACGACAAACTGTGGCGTCTGGTGGAAGGCAGGGGAGTTCGGGGGGCGGGGGGGGGGGTCCCCCCGACGGACTGCTCGATCAAATTAAGTTGTCATGCTGTACAAATACACATGCGCGTTAAATATTGATGGGCGGAATTAATAATTTGGAGCGTTTCTCCGATGAAATATTCAACGTTGTTTTGCGCAGATTACGAGACATTTAATTCAGCTCCTCGAAAAAAGGACCTGCGGAGCCAAAACCGACGGCTGGGACGAGACGTTTTCGCTTTATTTTTGTTGAAGTGGGGAAAAAAAGCGATTCTGTGGTCGTCTGAGTTCATTTTTGGGGTGTTCTTTTCAAGCAGAAAACAAAAAATGGAACGATTCACGTGTTCGCAGCTTTTCTACAGATACATGGAGCAGAAAAGAGAGGCAGGCGGGGGTGTGTGAGGACTCCACTCGTCTCTGGGACCAGGTGAGCTCACTTTACCTGCAGTCCAACACTGTCAGGCCTTCGTGACACGACTTGAGCAAATATCCCCACACGATAAACACACACACACCCACACACACACTTATTTGTGCCCACTAACCTTATTTTAGTCACTTTCAAGCTCTCCTTCTGCACCTTAATTCACTTAGAGCCGCTCGCTCCATTAAAACTCTCCCCCCCTGCTGCGTCCTGATGCCGCTGAACCTTCAAGACGTCCGTGGTCACATCACACACTCACACACACACTCACACACACACACAGTTCACCTTTACACAGCTCGCATTCGCCCGTCAAGTCGAGTGGAGCTCCGACGAAGTCCTTCATCTTATTCCTACTGCGACCGGGTGGGATTTTGGGAGCTTTGCGGACCCTCGCCATGTTGTTTGTGTCTCGCCGACCCCTCCTCCGTGCTATGACATCGGTGCCGGCTCACAATCCAAACAGGCGGCGCGGCCGGCTGGCAACGCGCAAACCACTAATTGTCGTAATGGCTTGCAGTTGTCGGAGCCGCCTGGGCTTGGAAGGAGGCGTTCGGGGAGCGCACGTGTGTTTACGCGCGACTTTTGAAGGGGGGTGGGGGGGCTTGGGGTTGTTGTTTACAAGCTCACATTGTGTCCAGACAATCTGTACACGTCAAACATGTGAAGCCAGAAGCGTTTGGATGGATTGCATGAACAAAAGGAAACAGGAAGTGATGAAAAAGAGGCGGGTTTAAAAAGGCTGCCAGTCTAGAAAAGTACCAGGTACCTTCGAGTAAGTACTCTGCCAAAAGGGGAGACGAGGCTGCGTTCAAGCAAAGCGTGGCGAGCCCCCTCCTCCTCCTCCTCCTCCTCCCTTTGGCGGCGCCGCCGAGGAACAGCCGGCGCTGATCCAACCCAGTGCCGGTTCAGCAGGCCGCGGCGGCGAGGAAAAAACACACTCGACACCTGCCGGAGTGTTTCCGCGCAAGAGTCTGCAGCTGGTGTCGGGAGCTCGCCGGCCAGCTGCGCCTCCTCCTCCTCCTCCTCCTCCTCCTCCGACTCCTCCTCGGTGGAGGAGCGCGGCGCGCCGTCCGGTCCCCAAAAAAGCAGCTTAAAAGAGATCTGACCCTCTGACCTCATAACTGACCCCCTTGTTTTTTTCCACTTTCAAGCGACAACAGTTTGGAGCAACACTTTCAAAATAAAGCTCCTCCTTTTTGTTGAAAGCAGGTCGGACGTGCATGAAGTGGCGGTGGAGCGCGCTGGCCGGGCGCTGACACAGTTACTTCCAGAGTGTGAATGAAGCTGCTGCAGCCTCATGTAACCAGAAGACTTAGCAGACCATCGGCACTTTCATTTTCTCGTCTTTTAACATGAATTAAAGGTGAATTTTTTGGGGGGGAACAATCCAGTCATTTCAAACCCGTCTCTAAAGTCCCCCTGAAGCGCAACACTCCTGAACGTAGCTTTAATTTAATTCGCTATTACAGCCGAGGCTCTTTTATGACTCGGAGCGGGACGTTAAACGATCTGATTTTTCAAAGTTAAAGCTCCTATTAGCACACACACACCCCCCCCCGCCCCCATTTTCCTAAAGTGATTCCTAAAGTCTTCGTGGGCGTTAAAAAATGTGACGGGTGCGACTTAGTGCTATTTTAGAGGCGCGCATGAAAAGCCAACGAGCTGCTGCTAATGGAGCGGAGCCGGTGTAATGAAATGTTTGTTTTTTGAAGGAGTTGTGATGTGGTGAGAGTGTGTGTGTGTGTTTTTTTTGTCGTTCCTGACTCCTTTCATCTTGGGCTGGTTTGGAGGGATGTTTTGTCGCACCATCTGTTGGATGGATGGATGGACGGATGGATGGATGACATCCATCGACGCTCAGATCCTGCACTTTTTTCGGCCTGTTTTTTTTTGGGGGGGGGGATTTATTCAGTGTAACACACACAGAAGTCAAAAACAACACACACACACACGCGCGCGTGCACACTCGCAGCCACGTGTAGGCTTTGTTGATGACCGTGTGTTGCGCTCATTGGCGTGTAAAGTGCTGCCGCTGCGAGTATTAGCCTGTTTATCAGAGTGTGTATTAACGTGGTACAGCGCAGCGGCTGAGAGGGAGGCAGTGTGTGTGTGTGTGTGTGTGTGTGTGTGGGAGAGAGAGAAAGAGAGATCGAGCGTGCTAGCAGGGGATCACAGGTGTGTTTGCGAGCTCCACCGAGAACCCACTTCCCCCCACCGTAACCCCGACGCCCCCACACCCAGGGCATCCTGGGTAATATCAGCCCAAGGAGCACCTGCGTCCCCCCCGTCCCAGTACACACTCACACACACCCACACACACAGACACACACACACACACACACCTCTAATGGCCATGCGTCTCTAATAGCCAGCTGTGTGAGCTGAGACGCGGTGGAGCGTGCCGACACTCACTGATGCAGTTGTAATATTAGATGTGCGTTCGCTGTGATCTCCAATTAGTTCCCATCGCACTTCTAAACGAGCGGCGGACACGGGAGGAACATCATATGACAACACACACACACACACACACACACACACACACACACACACACACACACACACACACACACACACACACACA
>JAUESF010000053.1:5116889-5132444 GCA_032274765.1 Malacoctenus tetranemus
ACACACACACACACACACACACACACACACACACACACACACACACACACACACACACACACACACACACAGAGCTTGTGAATAGGTGAACTTTTCATGCTGTCATGCGTGTTGTGATTGCGTTGGGATGGTGAGGATGTTGCCGTGCGTCCTTTGTGTGGGAGCGTCCCGGTGAACGAGCGCCTCATTAATATTTATGCGTCACCTTTAAATGACGAGCGCTCCATCAACCAGAGGAGGGTTGGTGACGCCGCTGCAGCCTGAACTGTGGAGCAGCGGCCTGCTGTTTGTAACTGTGACAGCAGTTACTCTCACAGTACTGGGAAGGTATCGCAGTACTGCAGCATCCCGAATACCACGGCTGGGAGAACCATTTATGGAGGCGTCAGCATCCGTCTGACACACACTCACACACACGCACGCACAATCACACAATCACACAATCACACACTCACACACACGCACGCATGCGCACACACACACTCACGCACACTCACACAATCACACAATCACACGCACACACACAAAAGAAAGCTGCTGGATTCCAAATGGTGGAAATATGCACCAACTCAACACAAAGTGTGACGATATTGAGACCAAGCAGCACCTGCTCTGTGTGACTGCGCCAGGAGGAGCGAGGGACCTGAAGCAGACACTGAGGTGTGAGAAGCACCCAGATCAGAGCAGACGTCCCTGGCATCAATATTCATGTTCCTCCCATCGACTCCCTCTCACACTGGAAGATGCCACCAACAATGGACGCTTCCTTTCATATTTCAACAACTGTTGTAAAATACAAATGGACCTTTTCAACGTGGCCGTGAGTCTCAGTGAGTCTGCGCTCGCTTCAGGTCAATAGTAGATAATCAGTGTGTTCAGGTCTTTTTTACAAAGACCCAACTGAATGTTTTCATCTGAGGAACTTTGCACGTGTGTGTCTGGAGGAGGCTGTTTATTCTCTGCACCCGTCCTGTGTGTTTACACCAGCCGTCTGCGCTGACCTCAGATGCAGCTACTAGAGTAAACAGAAATCTGTTGGCTCACTTGTTGTAAACTGGGGCCTCGGGGAGCTGCTGGTCTCTGCTGGACTCTGCAGCCTATTAGGATTTCATACAGCGAGGCTCCTCTTGATGCCGCCACATGAAAGCCTGCCGCCTCTCGGCTCCGCCTCCTGAAGCCAGCTGCTCATTGAGCTGCGGCGTGAGCGGCGTGAGCGCGGTCCCGGCCGTCTCCTCGGTGGACGGACTCTGAGGGCGGCTGACAGGACGTCAGTGTTTCCTCCTGTGACGACACGGAGCGACCTGTCGCTCCTCCTCAGCCGGCAGTGAGACGACCAGCGCTGAGGCAGCGAGCTGGAACACACGTGAGGAGGCTTCAGGCCTGATGGCTCAGCTGATGTGATGGTTCATGAAGTCTGTTCCTGTCTGTGCAAACAGCAGCAGACGCCATCGTCTGGAGCTCACTGACAGTCCTGCTCTCGCGCTGTGATGAACCCCAATGCTAATGCTAACGCTAACCCTGCGATGAACGCTCTCTCTCTCTCGCAGAGTCTTCGGGGTTCGGTGTGGGCGTGAGCGGCGAGAGCGGCGAGACGCTGCGATGGACGCGCCGGCTGATGCAGGACGAGTCGGACAACCGGAGCCTGGAGGAGCCGCGAGCAGGTGACTCACTCCGTCTCTGACCCGGACGGAGACGCGTTTCCCTCCGGGACACCGCGGCCAATCACCCCCGACTGTCTGCACCGCTCCTCATCCTCAGGATGAAGACGCACACGGCACAGAGAGAGAAAAGATGGCGTCTAACTGGGAAACAGAAAACATGGATACGTTGTTTCGTACCAGAGGAGCAGAGTAGAGGAGAAATCAGTGGCTGATCTGAGGCTCGTCTGTGTCTCCATGTTCACAGGGTTCATATGTTAGTTAACAGCGAAGGCAAAGCTGCAAAAGGTCAAAGGACTGAAGCAGATCTCAGGTCAGTTAGGTCATTCATCAAACAAGCTCCCAGAGCAGCTCATCAGACCAAACCTCCATGAAACCACGGCCCATCGGCAGCCATCATCGGACCTCTGTTCCTCCCCGGCTGATTGGCTGGCTGGGCCGAGGTGGGCCGAGGCGGACCGTCACGGGCCGTCACGGGCCGCATTCATCACAGCTGACAGTTTTATGATTAAAAATGTAGAGGGAGGAAACGTCTGGGCGCGGGGAGGAGAGCGGGGAGTGGGTGAAGCACGGTGAATCTGCTTCACAGCAGCACGAGCCTGCATCTTCACATCTGAGGCCCAGCTAACGTTAGCCTGCTGGTCCAGCACACACACACACACACACACACACACACACACACACACACACACACACACACACACACACACCTCATCGCTAAACCCTCATCAGCCCGGTCTTGAAATCGCAGAGCGGGTGTTCGGAAGAATGCATAACAGGAGGTTGGTGTGTCGAGCTGCTTTTAATCTCCTCATCCAGTCTACCAGTGTCGTCTGGGGGTCTTATCAGGAAGGTGGTGGGTAGGGGTGGGGGTGGTGGGAGGGCTGACCTGACTCTTGTTGGCAGCCACTTTGGCGAAGAGCGCCTGGGAGACTTTGGCCCGCTTCATCTCCTGCTGGATCTCCTCGTAGATCCCCGCGGTGATGCTCGCCAGCGAGTCCAGCTTCAGCTGCAGCTCGGGACCCGGCACGCCGCACTTGGTCTGCGAACGTCACATGACCGTGAGCTTGGCTTTTATTTTGAAGTGCAAAAAAACGGCTCCACCCTGTGCTTCTGCTCACCTGCGCGAGTCGGTGCGTGCCGCTGCCCGAGATGTGGTTGCTGGCGTGGCTGTGGTTGGTGCTGGTGGTCCTCTCTCGCTCCTCCTGGTAGATGCGGTCTCGCTCGCCCTCGGGCAGGTTCAGGAAGCTCTGCATGGCCTTCAGGTTGACCAGCAGCGACTGCGAGGCCGAGCGGGGGTCCTCCTCCTTGCGGAGGATCTCCGACAGCAGACCCTGCGCGACACGCGGCCCCGAAGATACCCGTTAAGCGCCGCCTGCGGGCGGTGAGAGGTGTGGCGTGGGCGTGGGCGTGGGCGTGCCTACCTGTGTGCGGTTGAAGGCCACCCGGGCGAACACGGCCTGCGACACGCTGGCCCGCTTCAGCTCGTTGCGGACCTGCTGGTAGATGTCGGGCGAGACGTCGGCGCCCGAGCAGCCGAAGCCCGGCTCGCCGGCGCCGCCGGGCGCCTTGCAGCCCCGCGAGATGGGCGGGTGGTTCAGGAACTGCTGGTTGACGCCCTGCGGGTGCTGGTGGGCCAGCAGCCGGCTGACGGCCAGCTGCTGGTTGATGAGGTGCGCCATGGCGAGCTGCTGGCGCACCAGCTGAGGGGAGAGCTGGGGCGACAGGAGCCCGCCGTGGCCCAGGAGGGGCGGCGGCGGCGCCGCCTGCGACGGGCGCAGCGGGGGACTCGGGTGGCCGTGATGCTGCGAGGAGGGAGGGGCCTCTCCGGAGAGGACTCCGGGGCTGGCCAGGAGGGCGGCGGGCCGGTGGGCGAGGACGCCCAGGTCCACGTCCCGCTCCACTGCGGGGACACACAGAGATGATGCGTCTTTATTCACCTCCGTCTGGTCACTGAGACAACGCCCTGAGTCACACACCAACCTTTGATTTCAGACTTCTCCTGCGACGACCACATTTTCTCCACGTATTCTCCTGCGGGCGAGAAAAGCGAGACGTGTAAATTTGGAGCTGCACGAGACACAAAAGAACAAGCGGGTCGTCCCGGAGGTCCGAGACGCGAAGGAACGACTCTCTGCGTAAATCTGCTTCTTGTTACTCTTCCACCGGGTTCGGTTTGAGTCGTATTTTCGGTTATTAGAGGAATAAAAGTTGGAGTGAGGTTTGGCAGGCGATCAGGTTGTTTTTTTTTACCTTCCTGAAGTGTGTGTGTGAGCAGAAAGTGCAAGACAAGCTCTTATTTCTGGGTTTCGGTGTGTGTGTGTGTGTGTGTTGGGAGGGGGGTTACTGCTGTTTTCCATTAGGAGTTAAGAGCATTTAGTTTTGTCATGTGTATTAAGGGTGACATTAATGTGAACCATGTGTGACAGTTCCTTCCTACTGAGAGCTGTCACTGACAGCCGTCACATGCAGCAGATTAGAGACATAAAGGCTGACACGTGTGCTCATACACGCGCGGGGGGGTGGACAGGAGAATGGAAGGGCTTCATTAAAAAGGAGTGGGGGGGGGGGCAGGTGAGCCACATTAAAAACCCAGGGTGTCAACGTGACAGAAGGCAACAGAAAAGCCGAATTAACGTCTGAGCGGCGAGAACGGTGGATAAAAAGTTGCAACACGGAGGAGGAAGAGGAAGAGGAAGGGGAGATTCAGGGAGATCGGTGTGTAACGTGTAAGAAAAGTCCCAGTTAACATGAAAATAACATCAAGTTGGACGCGACTGACAAATTAAGTTTGAAAGCGACTGACAGCTGTGAAATACGCAGCAACAAATCCTGCTTGAATCTCGAATACGATCGAAGAAGATTCGCTGCGTTCTGCTTATAATCACGCTGCAAAAAAACACAAGGAGATGATTTAGATCAGAAACTGTCAAACTTTGATTTATTGGCCAGGCGGGGATTTGTTGACGAGAAGACCACCTGCAGCTGGTTAAGCCACGGTGTGGTCCGATCCCACTTCGCAGCAGTGATATGAAACATGGTTCAGGGAGGGGAGACGGAGAGGAGGAGGAGGGGGGGGGGCGTTGTTACCTTTGACGCGTCTGTACCTCTTGTACCAGCGGCCGAACTCCTGACACTTGGAGGTGGAGACGTTGGCGTAGTAGGAGCTGTTGACGATGGCGGAGATCATGCTCTGTCGAGAGGAGCACAACGGAGGAATGTCAGCGTCTCGAGGTTGGACCTCTCGTCTTTTTCCGTCCTCTTGATTTATCGAGGAAGACGTCCTCCGCCCTTCCCCTCGTGCGCCGCTTGTGGTCAGTGCAGCCCCCGGGCCCGGGGAGATGCGCGATGAGCGTGGAGGGGCCGAACGCTCCACATGGGAAACGGCGAGGATCCAAACTCACATGAGTCAGGCTGCACACACACACACACACACACACACACACACACACACACACACACACACACACACACACACCACCCACACACTTCCCCTAATCACTAATTACATCATGACTAAGTCTTGTGTATAAATCACCAGTCGAAATGACACACTCCCCAGTCTAATGACTGCAGGGTGTGTGTGCGTGTGTGTGCATGTGTGTGTGTGTGTGTGAGCGGGATAATTGAGGTGTGCGTGCTTGCATCCTTTTCCCATGGGATGGTATCAATATTTGTGTGAGTGTGAGGGAGTTCAGATTACACACCGAGCGAGTGTGTGTGTGTGTGGTGACGGTGAGGCACGCGTGTGTGATTGTGCGACAAACTGAATCAAACTCAAACACACTTTGGGTTTAAACTCGGTGTCACTGGAGCTTTCACAAACCGATGCTGAGCCACCGGTTCTCCTCGGACGTGACGCGTCGTCACGGTTACCTGGGAGAGGGGACACTCCTTGGCCAGCGTGCTCTGATTGGTCTCCCTGAGCAGCTCCCTGAGGGCGGTCCTCACCGTGGCGTGGCTCCACTGCTCTGACGGCAGCTCCTCCAGCCGGGAAAAGCTGCGTGGAGGGGGGGGGGGAGACAACGTTTGAGACCTTGTTGCTGTCAGCTTGACTTTCGAGACGTCCGACCGTCCGACCTGTGCAGGAGGATCCGCAGCGTGACCATGTGGTAGACGTCCAGCAGCATGTCTGCCACCGTCGCCTCCGGCGCGTCCGTCAGGTAGTGGATGGGCATCGGCTTCCAGCGGCCCACTTTGATGATGCCTGACGGACGCACAGACGCGAGGTTTCACGTTTGACCGACAAGCGTCCCCGCCCCCCCCACTCCCCTTTGGCCTTCGTACGACCGTGACTGGAAGTGCAAATCTAAACAGGCCTAATCACATTAGGATCTCCTAAATCAAACACAGGCCCCGTCTGGCCTCGCCGGCGTGTGTGTGTGTGTGTGCGTCTGCATGTCGGCGATAGGGGCACACGAACAAAGGCGGGCCCCCCCCCCTCCTTCTGGGATGGCGGCGCTGATTAATCAGAGGAGAAATGTGAAATCAGCCCGACATTAAAGCGGCTGTTAGTGCCAGCGCCGTTTTCATGTTTAGACGTGGAATAAACACAGCGAGGTCGTCGCCCACCCCCCCCCCAGAACTGCAGAGATCAACTGCCGATGCTCTCAGGCAGGCTCGTCGCCGATAGCAACGTGCGTGCGTACCTGTATGCGGGGGGGGGGGCCTGCAGGAAACATGCTGAAAGGGTCGTTCTGTTGATCACAATGTAGCAGCTCAAAAACGCTGATTTTACACCGCGTCACCTGGCAACCAGCCCTCAAACTGTCCCGACGGTCATTTTTCAACAAGACTTCTCTCGAAACATGAAGTTATGACGGAAAAAGTTGAGGTTCCGTGAACCCGGAACTCCAGACTGCTTTTTTAATTAGCCGTAACCTTTATTAAAGCTAAAAAAACACCAAAATAAACAACCTGTGGCCGTCAGTTAAGAGCTTAAAAATACCCCGTCTGAGGGCCGAGTTATGCAAGATGCGACTCAATCGCGGGGGAGAAAAAAAATAGAAGAGGCTCTGTATAATTTTGGTCGCAACCACAGTGGGGGGGTGGGGGGGGAGGGAAAAAAATGCACGAGAGCGGCCAGGAATTATTTATTTGAGAAGAAAAGGCTTATTTCTCCGAACAAAACCCGGCTATTTGGGAGTGGCGGGTTAAGGGGGAGGGAGGGGAGGGAGGGTCGCAGGGCGTCGGCCGTTTGGTCCGAGTGGCCTGTGTTTACGGGACACACCAGGAATGTCAAGCTGCCCGAGCGAGTGAGTCTGTGCTGCTTCAGTGAAAACGGCACGAAAAAAGTCCGGATACGAACTTCGATCAAAATACCTCATTGGCTAAACGCTCCCCCCCCCACCCCCCCCCTCTTTTTGTTGTTGTTGTCGTCCTAAGTTTTCTGCACTGTGGTGGAGCCCCGCCCTAGCACCGACCAGAAGCGTCCCACTCATCTGGAGCTGGAAATCATTAATTACTCATCAATTACCGAAACGCGGTGGCTGCGATGTGAAGGCGCCTCTTCCCATCAGGAGGAGGGTGCGGGGGGGGTGGGGTAGGAGTTCAAACACCTGCGAGTACCCGGTCACACTCACCACGCGCCTGCGCAGCCGAACTGTGCGCGTATCCCATGGCGACCAGGGCCGTCTCCACCAGCTGCGTGAAGAGCACGTCCCTGCGCACCAGCACAAACTCGGCGTGGCGCTCGCCGTCGCCGGGCGGGCCCAGGTCGGCGTGCTCGACCACGCAGTACACGGGGATCATCAGACCTGGAGGAGGAGGAGGGGGGGGGGGGAACAGAGAGGTTACAGCGATCCTGAGCCGCGGCGTCGCTTTCCAGCCGAAACCGCCTCGGTGGTCTGCCGAGTCGGCTCGGTCCTACGACTCTATTTGTGTTTCTGAACCACATATTAAAACCCACAGGCGGGGAGCAGACTTGTTTCCCAGAACCGCGCGGTGGGAAAACCGGGTTCCCGCGCTCCGGAGCCCGGCATTCACACCCATGAACCCTCCCGCACGGGAAACCCTGGATTTAACCCCGGCCATCAATCCTGATCGCGGGCACGCCATCGGCCCCGGCAACCGCGACCAGACGGGAGGGAGGGAGGGAGGGGCAGCGAGCGCGCGTGTACTGTTACAATTGTTTGTGTGACGATGCATGATGATGATGATGATGATGATGTCTTCAGCTGCGTGAGAGAGTAATGGGCAACTGTGCGTGAGCGCGCGAGACAACGGACACCATCGCGTCCACACGTCCCCGGTGGACGGTCACATGTTGCCCGCTCGGCTGGCTCCAGATCTGCTCCATCACGCTGGCGCGTTCGGCATCCCCACATGACCTCACAGCGCAGGAACCAAATGACCCAAGTACAGTATTGTGAAAAAAAAAAAAACGTGTTGGATGGCTTTTAATTTGAAAGGAGGACTTTTAATTTGTAAGGTCAGTGAAAAACAGCCCCATGCTCACCTCCCAGAGGCCTCGGCGGCACGCCGTTCTGCCGGCTCCACGGGTTCGCCGCCGGGCTGCCGTTGACGACGGCGTCGAGGCGGCCCGGCTTGCACCGCGGTGGTCCGGGGCTCCCCGCGCCCTCCCCCAGCTCCTCCGGGCTGGCGCTGTCCCGCGGCCCGCCGGGGCTCTCCGCCCTCTCGCCTCCGCGCTGCTCCATCGTCCAACACCCGGGGGCGCCCAGCACGACGCGGGAAGCTGGAGGGGGGGAGGGGGGGGAGACAAAGAGGAGGCCCGTCGGCTCGGTCACACTGGTACCAGACCGTGAGGCGGCGTCCTCGGTCCTCGACCGCGGCAGACTAAACAGCCACCCGCTCATTAGGGGGCTCGGTGGAGACGCGCGGGCTGCGATGACAGACTTTGGAGGTGTTTGAAAGTCTGTAAATAAATAAACAACGCTGCAGTCTACACAACGTAAAAAGGTGCGACTCCAAACCGTCGAAACTTTGTGGGAGGAACGTCGCCAGAACGAGGCTTTCAACATTTTCCACGAAGCATCTTTAAGAGGACGAGAAAAAAACCCAGCTTTCGCTCGATTGTTATGCAAAAATATGCAGAGAGGCGATATATAATCAGATCAGCTCCTTTCCACGGAGATCCCGTGGCGTAAGTATGATGTTTCTGTCACTCAGCACGCGTGACAATAAAATTAGAGGAAATAACAATACTCAGAGGGGAGACGGCTGCTTTGACTGGTAAATGGGACGTGCGCGCGGGGCCCCGGAAGGCTGCTCGAAAGCACTTTTCAGGACGGAGCGACGGACGCCACGTCGGAGGGGGGTTTTAAATGGAAGGAGAGAGTGAAGTTTGGAGAAGTTTTTGTGCGGGAGCGACGCACGGTTCGCAATAAAGCTCACGCGCGGAAACGGAACAGACGCTGTTAAAAACACACGTCCAAGACAAACACAGTAAGAAGCGACCGTACGAGTCAGAAGCAGGATAAGGAGCGTTTTAAGCCTCCTTTTCCTGGTCAAACTTCACCAGTTTCACACATCCAATTGTGTCATTGAACGCAACACTGGCTGGTATAAGTGGGATTCAGGGAAACAGAAAAAAACATCATTTCTGACTCAAACAAACAAGTTCAACTTGTCTAATCGCTGATCTGTCCTTCAATTTCCCAAAAGATTTGCATTTTTTGGGGAATTTGCATTGATCAGACTTCAGTTTTCTGATGCGATCAGGGGAGAAAAAACTGACACGGCCAGCGTCAGAGCACGTGTCGTCTCCCAGAGGAGGCCGGGGGTCCTCCCATCGCCGTCCCCTCTGGGCTGCAGCTGTCCCATCCCACGCTGCCGCTGCTAATTCACCCATCAATCCTGCTGTCGTTTAACGACCGCGGACGATCTTCCAGGCCCGCCGAAAAAACCCCACGGAAACACACGACTTTATCTCGCTCCATTCGGCGTGAACATTCTGGAACGTTCTGGAGCTCCGAAGTAAAAAAGCTCGTCTGCTTTTCACGAAGGGCTTGTTGGGATGATTCGCAGCGATAGATGATGGTTTAATCAGGCCCTCCTTCACAGAAGCCTTTCATTTAGGCCATTAATGAGGAGACGTAAAAAGTAAACGCTTGTGGTGGCTGAAAGAGAAACGTGAAGCACATGAAATCACTCTGATTAAAAGCCCCCCCCCCCAACCGCCTTTTTTTAAAGCATGTGGGGGTGTTTAGATTGAAACAGAGTGAACTGTGCCACAAGTTTAAATCCTGGAGACTTAAAAGAAGATGAAATTACAAAGAAATACGGGAGTATATGATTATAAAGATGCCAGAAAATGAGAAAAATGCTTTTTTTTCAGTCTCTACTTTAATTTTTTTAGATTATTTTGTCTATTTTTGGAGCGTTTTCTTTCTAGGTGACCTTTACCTGCTGCTGTGATAGTCCAGCATCATGTCGGGGTCTCGTATTTTGTTTTTGGGAGACCCGACCCGACCTCAAACCAGCTGGTGAGAGCCGAAAAACAAGTTGCAGAAGAATTCAGTTGCGCGCTTACGATCTCCAGCTGCTACATTCACGAAGGTGCGACAGATACACCGATTTTCCCGGCCACGATCTGTTGCTCGTCTATTAATAGAGCTCCAAAAACGAGACTTTGCTGCAACTTCTGTTCTGTGGCGCTCAGTCACATTAAAAACCACTTCAAGCGGCGCGTTCAGTGGGGTGCGCAGCCAGGAGACCACACACTCCCCGCACAGACTTTACTGCCGCACATGGAGGCCAAATGCACCGTCACACTCGGTAGCCCCCCCCCCCACCCCAACTGACAAATCACACGAAAAAACACTCCTCTGGATGCAGAGCGGCAGATTCAGAGCAAAGTCAAAGGGGCCTGCCGGCGAGCTTTTAAAGGCCCCTTTTTTTCTCTGCACTTTCAGGGGCCCGTGTAATTGAATTAATAGTCATTTGTGGAGGCAGGGGAGGGGGGAGGTAGCTGGTGGGTTCTCAGGGGGGCTCTTGAAGTGGCTCACAAGGTCCTCGAGGAATCACATGCACAGCAACGGCGCGGTGAAAGTAATGCTCGCCCACAACTGAGTTCAGAATCAAACCATCGTCTGCCAAGTTTGAACATTTCTGTCAAATGAGTCTGGAAAAAGAGGAAGATACATTAAAAAAGAAAAAAGTGTCATCACTTCCTGTCTATCTGTTTAACACATAAAAAGGACAAAAACAACTTAAAAGTCTTTTGGAAAGAAATAAACCTGTTAAAATGGAGAATCATGTTAAGTGGTTATTTCAACAATTAATGATATTGACGTTTATATTGTAATTGATGATTTAAAGTATTTCACCCACACTTTCTTTTTTCCACAATTCACCACAACTTTCTATCTCCAAAAAGACATTTTTTAATAGAGATAATGATTTGTAATTCAATTGCGGTGTTAATCAATTCATCTTTATTTGTATGTTTTGTCACCCCCCCTTTTTTTTTTAAACAATATTAGCACGTCATACCAAATGAATAAACGATTTAGGTGAATTGATTGCGTTAAAACTGATATTTAGCCACAGATATTTAAAAAAATAACTCACATTTCCCCTCACGCTTCACTCGGCGCAGCTGTTGCGCATTTTCTAAATTACTTGGTGTTATTAAAGTTTTTTTAATTGAATTCCAGAGTGATGGCTGCCAGAGTTTGTTTTTTTCACCGTTCTGCGTGACGAAGAGACAATATCTGGATAAAACTTAAGTGGACGTCATTTTTCCTTCGGTAACACTCACCGAAAACAATCATTTCGAAGGTCCCGGCGGAGCCTGACGGTGACAACCGGCGACGTTTCCCGAGTTTTCGGTCGCGAGAACCTCACGGAAAACAACGACGCGCGAGAAGCATTTTCGGGCTAAGCGGAAAAAGGAAGTTCAGGTTCGTTGGCCCTTATTTCAATTCATGTTTTTTAAAGTTTTATTCAATTTTATTTTATTTTCATTAGTTAGTTAGCGTTAGCTGACACTTTAAGCCTCGTCAGTGTGCTTTTTTAGCGTGTCCCTTAAATTCTTTAACGGCTGTGTCGTGTCACGTGAGCATTTAAAACGAACTTAGGCGTAATTAGCCTCCCAATTACAAGTTATAAACCAAGCAGGAGACCTTCGTTACATTTTGACAGTCGCCAAGTGACTATAGTGTCAAGATAATACCGGAGGAATAAAGTCATTCAACTTTTTCAGGTGCTAACAATATTAACATTGGTATTACAACTGATACAGGTGCCTGGAAATAACTCAACTTCTTGCTTCTGTTGCTGCAGCAATGCTACAAATTGCTTTTATCACAAAAACTAAAATGTGAGTTTCAAATAGCTGTGGGAGGGTTTTATTACTTTTGCTGTGTGATAAAATAGTGGTTTTACCATCAAACATTCATTTTTCTTCTCTAATAAAAGCCAGACCTTAGCTTGTATGCTAATAAATATGCTTTTCTCAATAAAAATGATCCTCATTTAGTCTAAAATGCTTAAATGTTGAAGTTTTGAAGTTAAACGAGGTATAAAACGACACTTTTTCTTGTGGAATAGCATTTTACGAGACGAAATAACTCCCCCTGCTTTGCTGAATCATCATATTTGTCGGCGCTCCTCCGAACCGTCCAAGTGAACTTTCCAGTAAAGGCTCACTCACTTTTCAGGAAGTCACCGTGCGTGCCGGGAAATAAACTCCATCCATTGGTGAAAAGGAGGGAATCCAGCCTGGGAGAAGAAGACTGAAGTCCCGGTGTTTTCCCTGCTCCTGGCGAAGGGGAGGCGAAGATGAGGAGTGATGAGGACGGACTGCTGCTGCCGGCTGAGTAAGGAGCAGTAAAATGACACATGCAGAGAGAGAGAGAGAGAGACAGAGAGAGAGAGGGAGGGAGGTTGGGAGGGAGGGAGAGAGGGTGGGAATCCCAGAGACATTACAGTAGTTACATGTATTACCACCTACA
Organism: Malacoctenus tetranemus; assembly: GCA_032274765.1. Taxonomy (NCBI): domain Eukaryota; kingdom Metazoa; phylum Chordata; class Actinopteri; order Blenniiformes; family Labrisomidae; genus Malacoctenus; species Malacoctenus tetranemus. Next base: position 5,129,464 of record JAUESF010000053.1, read on the forward strand.
AATCACAATCTTTAACCTCACCTGATATAAACTAAATTCCTGTGTTTTTGATGAGCTGTACAGACAAAAAAATGAACCTTCTGCTTCTTTACAGTCACACAGAAAATGAAAAGTGTGATCACAGATTTAGAAAGGCAGATTAATTCCTCAGATAGGAGGGAACAGGAGGATTAAAAAAAAGCTGGAAATGACACGAGGACAAAGGTGATTAACGCCAGAAGTCCCTTCATGGACATTTTTAAAAGTTCCAGGTCATCTGAAGGAGCAGCGATGACACGCTGCCCTCTGATGGTGAGACAGAAGGACGTTGAATTAATGTGAAACGTCAAAATCAGGTGGTTTTCTTCACAGTTTGGCCACGTTGGACCATCCTTGTCTGCTTTAGCTAACGTGAAAATAAAAGTCACCTATCATTACCCATCAGCCCGTCTGCCTGCTGCTCTCCTGTGGCGGCTCCTCCCTGGATTTGGTGCTCCTCTTTGAGTGTGTGTGTGTGTGTGTGTGTGTGTGTGTGTGTGTGTGTGTGTGTGTGTGTGTGTGTGTGGCAACACCTGTCTGTCCTACATCATCTTAAGTGTCTTTGACAGCTCACCGCAAGTCACTCACCATGCGCACAAGGTGTGTGTGTGTGCGTGCGTGTGATGGTAGGTGCAGTACTTAAAGAGCGCCTTCACCAGGCTGCAATGAAAACAAGCCCACTCTTATTACCTGTGACTGCAAATATTGACGTTTGACATATCTTGTGGGCTTGAGATGACCATGTGGAGCTTTTTATACACAAACTAAATCATTTTAAAGCTATTTCTATTGCATACAGTGCACGGAGCAGGGAGAGTATTTTTTTCACTGTAAGTTTAGTTGCACGGTTGCAACTCCATGTAATTATTGCAGTGAATTTTGATGACATACGATAACCAAAATGCACAAAGCAAGCAGGATTGTAAAAAATGTGAGGAATTGTTTATTGATAAATGAATCTCAATAGGAAGAAATGGAGAAACTCAGGACCTGTGACGAGAGAGGAAATGCAGCCCTCTTGTGGCACCACTGAGGTAGTGACATTAAACAGATTCAAGCTGATAAAGTTATGCTGATTTTAAGCCCACAAAAACTATTTGTCACCTTTTCTCTTTTTCTCAGGCTGCACAGGAGTCCCTATGTGATCTGTCTGTGTTCCACTGGAAATGAGTGCACACCCCTGTTGGGTCCTGGGAGACTGGAGGGTCTTCAAAGAGCTCGCAGACTCCAGGTAGTGCCAGAACCTGCTTGGATGGAGGTGAGTGCACCGAGCCGGGGGGCGCGGCTTGGTAAGGGAGGAGACAAAGAAGCTTAGTTTGGGGAGGCTGACGGAAGCCTGAGGAAGCAGCACATGAGCTGCAAGAGTGAAGAATTGCAGAGTTATTTCATCACCCTGTCTGTGTGTGTGTGTGTGTGTGTGTGTGTGTGTGTGTGTGTGTGTGTGTGTGTGTGTGTGTTTTCAAACCATTCACTGTGACTCCAATGAAACTGTAAAACAAATCTTTATTCTCTGCTCCGTGGTGCTCATAATGACTGATAAGAATATTTGAAATTGACCTATTTACATGGAAACACACATGCCAAACTCCGGGCACATGTCGGTCATGCAGTAAGTTGTGCGGCATGCTGATCCTGTCTCTCAGTCCGGTGCCAGTGTCCACGTCTCGGCTGGTCACACAGGCGGCCGCCCTTCGTTGATGAAGCTGAGCTGGGCCTCCTGCAGGCTCAGCAGGGGCTCAGTGGCGTGCTGCGCCGGGACGGGGGGCGGGAGGAAGGACTGGGCGTCGGGCGGCGCCAGGGAGAACGGACAGGACCGGGAGGCCAACGAGGACTCAGCCTGGAACTGGGACCGGGTCGAGAGGTGAGGCGGACGCTGGGGTTCGGCGCCAGGCTCTGATAGGTCGACGAGGAGGGGCGTGATGGATGATGGATGGCTGAGGGAGGAGAGGGAAGGAATGGAGGGCGAGGAGTGAGGAGGCTGCACGACTGCGTGCTCATGAGGAGAGCTGTTGAGCGAAGGGGGAGCTGAGCAGTGAGAGACGGAGGGAGCGGCGCGAGGAGCCGGAGGATTCTGGGAGGTCTGCGAGGGCGAATGACGGAGCGGGTCGAACTCTCCGTGGAGCCCGCCGCCCAGCTGAGGGGACGCCGGCTCGGGCACAGTGACGGACGGGGGGACGGCATCGTCCGCGGGCGCATGCTGGGTCAGAAGCGGCGGCGCCGGGGAGCAGCTGTGCGACGACACACTCGGGGGCGGAGTCACCGCGCTGGGAATCAGCAGCATGGAGGGGTTGTGAAAGAGAGGCTTGAGAAGACGCGTCATCTCCTGGAGCTCCTGGCTGACAGTGGTGACCTGACGGGACAGGACGCACATCTGGAGGACAAGAAGACAAACAGAAAGACATTTTTGAAGAACAATGATTTTTTTCCCCTTCATTTTAACCTCCTGAATCAGGCGCTTTACCTCGTGTTTGAGCTTCGAAATAGTCTGCAGGGTGTCTGCTTCATCGTGGACCTCTGTGGACAATCACACACCTTTTTACTGGAGGAATGTTGTCACTGCGATCGACTTTGTGTCGTCTGTTTGTGTTTGCGCTCACCTGTGCTGACTGAATCGGGGCTGGGTAGAAAACTGTGAGTCGCGCCTGGAGAAAAATCGAACCTCGGAGCCGAACCGCTGTGATTTTCTGTCTCGATGCCGTCCACAAACCTGAGCAGACCAGAGGAGGAGTGTGTGTGTCTGTGTATGAGTGTGTTTGTGTTGCAGATTCAAGCAGACACACTGTGGGACACAATCAGAGACTGGACTTGATTGATTTCCTTGTATTTTGAATAAAAACAGCAGCAACCACATTAATAATGCTGCTTAATGATTGACCGTGGAGCTGTGTAGCTGGTCCACAAGGTGGCAGCAGACTACAAGAAATGGCCGCCTGGCAGCAGAGTGGAGGGATGATAACACGTCT
>JAUESF010000053.1:5148524-5163722 GCA_032274765.1 Malacoctenus tetranemus
GTGGACATAACGTGCAATTGCGAGTAAATGTATTTTTTTATTTTTTATTATTTCAATACATTTCTCGGTGTCACAAGTGCCACCGCTAAGTGGCAGTAGAGGATAAGCAACAGCTGCAAGTTTTATTACAGCTTTCCTTCCTGCAGCTTTTTCCTGTTGTTTTTTTTTTTTTTGCTTTTCCACTAAGGTCTAAATAAACAAATAAACCTACTAATTAGTTTTTTTATTGTTATACTGCAATCAGTATTTTTTTTACCAAACGTTTTGTTTGTGCTTTTTACTCTTCTGAGTTGCTCCCAAGTTATAGTTTATGATGTTATTTGGAAGAAAACGTTGTTAATGGTACGAATGCACATCAAAAGATAGACAGATAGATAGATAGATAGATAGATAGATAGATAGATAGATAGATAGATGAGAGGCGCGGCCAGCTAAAGCCGCAGTTGGACGGAGCATCTGGCGCGCGCCCTCCGCCTCTCTCGTCGTCAACATCGCTACACCGGGCGCGCTCTCGCTCCGAAGACGCGTGCGTCTGCGCGGTCCTGCCCCTCGCCGTCCCAGCCCCCCTCCGCCGCGTCGCTCCCGCACAGAAACCCGCAGCTCCGCCACAACCGCGACCATGTCGGCATCCGAAGCGTAGCAGCCGCCGCCACCGCCGCCAGCAGCTCCCCCCGCCCTCCTCTCCCCCTGGCCCGCTCCGTTCCTCCTCCGTCCTCCTCCTCCGCAGCCCCGCCGACGCGCTCGGGTTTATTCCCGGCGAAGATGGCGACGGGGGCAGGCTGGCAGCCTCCGTACAACACCTCGACAGGCACCACCAAATACACCCCCTCTCCATCCTCCAGCATGTTTTACGACGGAAGTCTAACGCTGGAATACACGCAAGACCTGCACCTGAAGATGAGCAAAAAGATCGCTCAACTGACCAAGGTGTGTGTGAGTGAGTGAGTGAATGAATGAATGGATGACGTGTGGTGTTTGTGTGTATGTGTGTGTGTGCTTAATTGATTTAGAGGATGGAGTAGTAGCCGTGCTGGTCCTGATGCTGCACAGGATGCATACTGTAAACATGCTGCTGATGAGGGAGGAGAGAGAGTGTGTGTATGTGTTTTGTGTAGCAATGTGGGCCGTTTTGGACGTTTTGCAGCGGGTCTGCAGGTGACTGATTCCCCCCGGAGGTGTGTGGTAAACAAACAAGACGTGCGATGCTCCTTTTGTGATGCAGGCAGGAGGGAGTTGTGTTTTTTAGTGGCAGCGTTTTCCCTAGAAAGAGTTGAAGCCTCCGTGCGATCGCTCTCCTGCACGCTGAACACAAAAAAAAAGAGAAGAAGCTGTGACCAGGCTGTTTCATGAGCGATTACACTGCTGCCCAGAGGGACGGAGTAATTCACCCTCTGCCACACCGCTGTTTAACCTGCATGTGGTGGGATTTTGTGCCTCTGTGTGTGTGTGTGCGTGTGCCATCGCTCGGCTTTGCCATCGCCACCCAAGGGCTCGTACGAGTTATGTAATCTTGGAGAGGATGCAGAGGTTCGGCAGCGCGTTGCTTCTTTGTGGTCAAGCCAAAAGATCGAGAAGGAGGAGGTGGAGGAGGAGGAGGAGGTGGTCTGAACGTGGCACCTCCAGCGACGGCTTTGTGTCGAGAGTGAAACAGGTGCAAGGGGGGAAAAAAAAGGAACGTAAATAAATCCCCACACACACGCCGAGACAAAAGCAGGAGGATTTTACATAACGCTGGTGGTGATCAGATGCAGAACCAGACTGTGTGCTGCCAGATAAGCTGCACTAATATCCACATAGATTGGAAATGTGGATATCCAGGATTAAAGCGCCACTGTTTATTTGTTCCTTTTTCTTTCTATCTTTTTGTAAGGGGTGAAGGGGTGGGTGGGGGGGGTTGTTCTTATTTGCAGCGGTGACGACACCGATGGCGGTCGGGAGGAAAGAGGGTTCACAAGCACGCTGGCGAAGGAAGGGGCGTGCGTTTTTGAGTACAATCACGTGCGCGGGGGCCGTTTTGGTGCATTTTTCCTTCCATGTTTTCGTCATGTTGGAGATCCGTCTCTCAACACGGTGCAGAAAGGTCGCTTTCACATCGAGATTTGTTGTTTTTTGGAAGAAATCATTGAGGAAAAATCGATATTGTAAATATTTACTTCTTGTTTTTCTCCTTCACACACGCACCTGCCTGCGTGTTTTGCCTCGCTGCGTTGGCAGAGCCACGCACACACTCCTACTTGTTGCACTCGGGAACCAAATTGATGCTTTTGTTTGTTTCAGTGGACAAAGCTGCGGTTCTTTTGTGAGTTTAGACGAACAAAACGAGCTCTTAACCCGACCTCCTGTCGCAAGACGAATGAGTCGCCTGTGGCCTGTTCAACTGTAATTAAGAGGAAACACGTGGTGCTAAACAGCAGCTTCTCCGAGCGCCAAAACGACCCCTGGGTGGTCGCGTGACCATCGCGTTTTATCCCCCTCACAGACGCGCTGCTGCCGCTGACAGAAAAACTCACGGATCCGGAGATTTTCAATGGTCTCCGCCGTGTTTGTTCGGCTCCTAGCTGGGCTGAAGAAACACCGTGACAGTTGTACTGCGAGACTCGCGCTTGTCTTTGTGTTGACACATCAAATTCCCTTTTGTTTTTCGGCGCGGATCTCGCCGCCGAACTGAGCGAGCGATCCGTGGAATTAAGCTGCATAAACAGGAACTCTTTTTTTTGCTTCCAGCAGCTCAAACGGCCCCCCAAAGGATGTCAGGGGGGGGGGCTGATTTCAATATGTAAGATGTTACTCCACATGCCTTCATTGCTGCACAAACATGAGACAAGTAAACAGTTTCTGGCAGCAGTTTAGCTGGTGAAAAAGTGAGGCATCGCCGTTACATAACCGACTGTCTTTGGAACGTTATATGCAAAATAATCTTATGAAATAAGTTGTTGTTGTGAAGCAGATTGAAACTCCTCGTCCGCTCCCTTCAAAGCGAACCAGCACCCTTCGTCACGGTGACGCGCGCGTCGAGCTTCATCTGCGTCCGGCTCCTTCGTTGCTGCATCGTCGCCGCGCCGCCCCCCCCCCCGGCTCGGCCTCGCACCTTTGGGGCCGCGCCGTGGCAGCGCTTCCTTTCGCCGAGCAGGAAAAAAACTACCTCAGCTGGGAGATTCGTTCCATCGCATTAAACGCGGAACACGGGAAGATGCTCTAATCGGAACGGAAAGCGAAACAAAAAGCCCTGTGGCTGCTTGAGTGTAAAAAAACAAAAGGAACATGGCAGGCTCGTTATCACGCCGCCTCTTATTCTGAAAAGGCTTTGGTAAAGTGTCCTGAAATCGTGTCAAACAGCTGGAGTTTCATTACCTACCGGTGGGGGCGGGGGGGGGGCCTCCTTTCGGCTGCACTCGCTCAGCGAGTGTCAGTGAGCGTCTGAGGATCTCTGAGGACCCGCGGATCGCTGCCGACCGAACCACTGAACCCTCCCGCGCAGTGAAAACGCGCTTTTTTTTTTTATAAGTAACTCACTGCAGCAGCAGTAGCAGGAAGCCTGCTTTAATGTTTAAAGCCGCATGAGGAGAAGAAGAAAAGATGGACTCTGAGATCTCAGCGCCGACCCTGTGATACGCGAGCAGGTTTTTTTCCAACGTGTTTCCTCCTCGGAGACTCGACCGGCTCCCGTCGTTTTTTTTTCCCACGACCCACTTTGATGGTTCTCGGCGCGCCCTCATTTCTCATCGAATCGGGGCGAAGCGACCCACCAGCCGACAGATGCAGGAGCGCCTTTAAAAGCGGGGCAGTAAACACTAATCGGCGACGGAGGCCCCGCGTCGCCAGGAAACATCGGACTAAAAGCCGAAGCGTCGAGGGATCCCATTAGGAGCGACGGCACCTTTGAGATCGCGGCTCTCATTAATCCTTCAATTAGCCAATACGACGGTAATCCTCTGAAAATGACGAGCAGCGGCGCGGCAGTTTGGTCTCTGCCAAGCGCCGCCGCCGTCCACAAGACGCCAGTGACCTTTTTTCATTCAGCGCCACGATCAACACCGATCGATGGCAGCTCTTCCACAGATATGAGGAGCAGAAAGTGTGACGGTTTCACTTGTTCCTGACAGTCAAAGAAGAAGAGCACAAACGTGACTATTGCTGTACTTTCAGATGAAGGTCAGCAGCGACGGTGACGAAGGAGGTCCGGGTTGTTCTGCTGCCCCCCCCCCCCCACCCCTTACACGCACACACACTGAGTGACTGTGTGTGTGTGCCTGCGGTCGCTGCAGGCTGCTGTGTCGCCTCCAGGCTTGTTGTGATCGAAGCCCGAGGCCAGAAAACTCCTCGTCGTCGGGGAAACGCAGGAAACGGATTTGCTGGCGCCGCTCGTATTCTTTGCGCAAAAACGTCGGACGACTTGCACGCTCCGCTTCCCTTTCACGGATATAAATAGTGCGCGCTTTAGTGCTTCAGCTTGTTATAGTGATGTCATTTACATATAGAGTACATCGACATTCATCAGCTCATGTTCCTCCATGCTTGGAAAACATGCTAATCCGGCTCCCAGGTTGACAGATGCCAATAAAACGTGTCGAAACACCTCCAGTTTCAGCGCCGCCAAACGCGACACGTTTCACGTTTCGGGTGGAAATTGAAAGGTTCTGATTGGTTGTTTTCAGACGCACGGCGGAGCGGATCCTCGATGTCGGTGCGAAAGCGGTGCGAAGAGCACTCAGCGTCTCCCAAACTGCCTCGGTGTCCGCTGAAAGTGCAGCCAGCGAGGAAAAAAAGTGTGTCACGAGTGGCTGGGCCTCGCTGAGCCGCGCGCGCTGATGGAGGAGCTGCACAAGCGGGTCGCACCTTTCAGCCGCGAGCTGCCACGTTCCCTGTCTCGAAGCTCGACTCTGAATTTCCTGCATTTGTGGGATGTGCCGCTCGGACTCGGTGTCAGACCTGATCCCATCTCGTGGTCATAATGTTGTGGCTGATCGGCTCCACAGCTACGCGGTCTTGATGAGCCGTGAGCCGAGCGAATCAGGCAGCTTAGTGCTGAATTATTGATCACAAACTTTGCTGATTCATGTTGTTTTTTTTGGAAGGGGGGCGGGGGTTGATTCATTTATCATTCATTAACGGTCTGAGGCGAAAACAGCTCTCAGTGACCGGGCAGGTTGTCATCAACAGACACACACACACACACACACACACACACACACACACACACACACACACACGGTTGTATCGTGGAAGATTATTTATGGGAAGCCAAGTTTCACTGTAAAAGTGGAGACACAAATAGCACCGTGAGGTATCGGCGCTCCTGAGAGAGGGCGAGAGAGACGAGGAGGGGAGATAGGGAACAAAAAGGGAGGAGAGATAAAAGGATGGAGAGAGGGAGAGAGAGAGAGATGAAAGCAGCAGGCACACCAGCGTCATTAGAATAATCATGTATAATTGAGGGAACATTTCCATGGCTGACTTACTGCTGGGAATCACATGTGAGCAGAACAGAAGGCTGAAACCTGCCTGCGTCTCTCTGCGTTCACTGCGACATCCTCCCCCTCCAACGGGAGCGTCCCGGGGACTTGGGGGGGGGGGGGGGGAGAGCACCCTCCGAATCCCTCTTTAATTTCGCATCGATCTGCCTTTTTACAGGCCTTTGCTTTTATTTTGAAGGCTCCAGCTGAGCTGTAGCTGCAGGAGGAGGCTGTCCTGGCTGCGAGGCTGCTGTCAGGATGCCACCATCTAAAAAGTCCTCTGAGGTGTTCAAGGAGAAAAAAAGCGTCGGCGCTTAAAGCCTGGCAGAGGACGCCGCGAGACGCCCAGAACATCTGAAACGAGTGATTCCGCTTTCAGGAGGAGCCCAGTTGGAGCTAGCTGCTGCTCCGTCCAACACCGAAGCACCAGCACCAGTCAACCTCCACCTGCAGAAAGTTGGAATCACCGTGTTTAGCTCAGTGTTGCAGCAGAGAGTAAAGAGGTCCTGATATGTGACCCTGTGGTCCTTCAGTGAAGCAGACCGTGGTGCCTTTGAGGGCAGTCGGACATCAGTGTCGCGGGGGAGTTTGATTTGAAGTCGATCTCGCGAGCCGCGAGCGTCATCGCCGGGGCGACCGTTTAAAAGCGCGTGGACGTGTGCTGCCGCAGCACTCTGGCTCCTTCCCGCCAATTACCGCGCCGCTTTAATGAAGCGGCACGACGCCCCCGAGGCGGTCATTACCAGTGTCGAAAGTTGTAATTAAATCACCGTGTCCTCCGTGCCTGTTTACCGGCAGCACGACGGCGCGTCAACACGCCTATAAAACGCTTGTACACAACCTTTTCACCCCCCCACACACACACACACCTGTGAGCAGAGCGCAAAAAAGTGTAAGGAAGGGTTCAGCGATTCAGCTGACCGTGTCTGAGCATTAGCTGCTCTCTGGGGGTCTCAATTTGCTGAAGCGGAGACTTTATTATTTATTTTTTTAAAGCTCCTGCATATCATTTACCTGCAGCGCTTGGATGAAACCTGCTTATGGAGAGCGGCAGCGTGACTGACAAGGTGTGCGGCGCCTTCCCGGGCCTGAATTACAGGTTCGCACGCGTCGCTTTATTGTGAAAAGCCGACAATTTCACACGTTTTGATACAGTACTACGGATTCGGTTCCTCTTGTATCCTAAAACTCTCCTGTTGGCTGCTCTTAATTTGAAAATTGATGCGTTTACGCTCATTTCCTGTTTCAGGTTTATTACCTGTGATCAGTCAGTCAGGCTCAAGAAAGTCAGGATCACTTTAACTATCGGTGGCTGAGTGGACTGCGCTCTGTCGTTGCCATCGATCCGGTCGGAGGCGGAGCTTCGTTCTCCGTGCACAGCTATTGATCGGATATAGAAACAGTTAATAAGGGGCCTTCATCCTGTCATCTGTTCCCCTCCTTCTTCTCCTCCTCCCGTCTGCAGGTCATTTACGCCCTCAACACCAAGAACGACGAGCACGAGGAGGAGATCGAGTCCCTGAAGGAAGCTCACGAAGACGAGGTACGGGGGGGGTCGCGGGGGCGGGAAAAGTGGCAATTTGGGGCAATTTTGCTCCCTCCTCCAGTTTTAGGACCCAGACTGAGACTTCTTCCATCCTGCCGCGCTTCATTCTTACACGGTTAATCTTCACTGCACATTTGGGGTGTCACCCAAGGCAGCGATGGCGCTAATTTCAGGCTTAAGCAGCGCCCGAGCCACATCTGTTCCCCTCCGACAGCCTCCAGCTGTTAGAAGCCATCAGCGTCCCCTGATCACCATGCGTTCTCCTCCCCGTCAAGGTCCAGCACATCGTGACGGAGACCCGGGACAAGATCATGCAGTACAAGAGCAAGATGGCCGACGAGGCCGACCTGCGGCGGCGCCTGGCCAGCCTGGAGGAGTCCGTGGAGCTTCACGAGCACATGAAGCGGCAGGTGCGTCGCTCACGTGCGCCTCTCTCTCTCTCTCTCTCTCTCTCTCTCTCTCTCTCTCTCTCTCTCTCTCTCTCTCTCCGGGGATTCGGTCTAACGCAGGTGCGTGTTTTTTTTTTCCTCGCCGCCGTCAGGCGTTGGCAGAGTTCGAGATGTACCGGCAGAGGATGGAGGACTCTCAGCTGTGCACCGAGGCCCAGCACACGCAGAGAGTGGTTTCAATGAGCAGAGAGGTGAGGCTGCGCACCACACACACACACACACACACACACACACACACACACACACACACACACACACACACACACGAGTGGTGCTGCAGTGTGCATGCACGGCAAGGAGAGAGGAGCATGAAAGTCCAGTTTGCTGCTTGTTTCCACCAGATTAACTCAGAGAAATCAGACTTATTTCTCTTCTAACTCTCAATTTGGTTTCATTCGATGCTGCTTCTGTTGTTTTTTTTTGCTACTTTTTGGTGGAAAACAGTCAAACACTTCAAACACCAGCAACTGCCGTCCTCGAAAAAATCCAATTTTTTTCACCTTAATTAATGTGTAATGACTTCAGTTAGCTGGTGAGTTTGTCTTGATGGGACAGGATGGATATTTTATCACCTCTCGACGTGTTTGAAGGCTTGTTTTGTCGCTTTGCTGTTGGTCAATAACAGCTGTGAGAGAAGGAGAAAGCTTTTCCATCCATCCCATCACATCCAGCATCCCCTCCTCTTCCTCCTCCTCCTCCTCCTCACGTCTCTCATCTGCTTGCGTGTGGCGACGGCGGGCATAAAGGAAAAAAAGCGTCTGATTCACGGGGTCCCGATTGCGTGTTCGCGTCTGACTCGGCTCCTCCTCCTCTTCCTCTCTGCCACCGCCGTCGCTGCGGCCCGACGCTTCCTCGCCCTCCATCCCATCCTGCACGCTCCATTTTTGATATATTTTTTACCCCCCCCCCAACTGCTTCACGCCTTTTTGATGCAAACAGGAGTGCTATTTGCATGCGTCGCGAGGCCGAGCAGCGAGGGCTAGAACATGTCTCGTGGTTTTCAATAGGTGGAGGAGATGCGTCGGGATTTTGAGGAGAAGCTGCGGGCGTTCAGCCAGTCTCAGGCCCAGTTTGAGGCGGAAAAGCGGCGGGCGCTGGAGGAGCTGAAGACCAGCCACCGCCAGGAGGTGGAGGAGCTGCTCAACAACCAGCAGAACCAGAGCGCCAGCTCCACAGAGGACCAGGAGAAGCTGGCCAAGCTTCATAGACAAGAGGTGGGCTCAGGAAACAGAGGGGAGGTGGGGGGGCTGGCAGTGATGGGGCAGCGCAGACAGCAGGTTACTGGGCGGACTGGAAGCTGCTCAACATGTCGGAGCGGTGTGACGGCGCAGTCGGAGCTTAATGGGAACCAGTTCAGACCATTGTTGCATGTCATCTCTTCTTTTGTTCCCATTGTTTTTCGTCCCAGTGACTCCCCCCGTTGAACAGAACATAACTCAGACATGACATTGAGCTGGAGTGCAGGATGTCGTCCCCCCTCCTCAAAATAAAAACACAGACCCAGCGTCTCTGCGTCCCCACATGTGTAGGTGGAGGCGCTGATGGAGCGGGTGGAAGAGCTGACCAAGGACAAGGTCCGGCTGGTGGAGGAGTACGAGGCCAAGCTGGCCAAAGCGCAGGAGTACTACGAGCGGGAGCTGGAGGCCATGAGGAGGACGCACCAGCTGACCACCGAGAACCTGCTGGCCTGGAAGAGGACCGAGGTGAGAGCCGGGAACCCCTCGAGGTTTTCACAACCCCGCAGACGGGAAGCTGTAAAAATAAACCAAACCTGTTGTTTTTCCTCTCTCAGGTGGAGCTCCGCAAGGAGTTCCAGGCCCAGGAAGCAGCGCTGCAGCGCTCGCTCTCCAAGCTGAGGAGCGAGCTGCAGAAAGCGCAGGAGGAGGCCCGTGAGAACCGGGACAAGACCAACCGGCTGCAGACGTCTCTGGCCAATGCCGAGGGAACCATCAAGGTGACCGCGCGCGCCGGCGCGACCGCGCCGCGTCTCTCTGCAGGCTTTTGGGCAGAGAAAGTGGGCTAATGCTAAATTGAATGAAAAACAGTTGCTGAAAACAAATAGAAAAGTGAGAGCCTGAGGGTGGAAACCGTTTTCAAGGATCTGAGTGGTGGTGAACGTAATGTACTGTGCACTGATCGTCCTGCAGGCACATCCTCAGCAGGAACAGCTTGATGGTTTTATGTGGATCGGAGCTTTAAAGTACCGGATGCTGCAGTGGCTGTATGTGTGTGTGTATGTGTGTGCTGCAGAACCTGCACAAGCAGCTGGAGGAAGCCATCCAGGACGGCGAGATCTGGGTGATGCAGCTGAAGGACACCGAGTACGAACTGGAGGGCAGCAGGGAGCGGGTGCAGCAGCAGGCCACGGAGATCCTCCACAAAGCCAGTGAGACGAGCTCCCGCTTTGGTGCCCCGGATTCACTCCGGTGCTCAATCTGACCCAGCTGCGCTCCCCCACCCCCCTCCCCAGGCCAGATCGGGTCCCTGCAGGCCACCCAGATGGCCCACGAGGCCACCATCCGAAACCTGGACCAGGAGCAGAGCCGCCTGAAGGAGAAGATCAACCGGCTGGACGAGGAGCGGCAGGCGCTGGTCAGCCAGAGCCAGGCGGTCAGCGACCAGCACAAGCAGCAAGTGCTCAAGCTGGAACAGGTGAAGTGACGCGACGTCCCCCCTGTCCCCTCCCCCTCTGCTGTTTGAGGAGGTTTCACAGCGTCCTCACCTCCTCCTCCCCCCTGCAGTCGCTCCGCGAGGAGCACCAGAGCTACGAGAAGGAGCTGTCCAGGCTGAGACTGCACTATGAGGAGGAGGCGCACCGCTTCAAGGAGGCCCAGGTGCGGGCCCTGGAGGAGCTGGAGGAGAAGCACCGGGCCATGCGGGAGGAGGCGCAGCAGGAGAAAGAGGAGGAGAAGCAGCTCCTCATGACGGTCAGTTCCGATTTTTTTGAACTCGGAAAAATCGCGTCGCTTCAAGCGTCTTCTCCTCCACCCTCCCCTCCCCACCTCCTCCTCCACCTCCTCCTCCCCCCATCAGTTCAAAAGGCCGACGTGAGAGGACTACGAACGGCTGCCAAAGGACCAGCAGCAGCTTGATCGAATTACACAGGTTGAATTAACTTAACCTGATTTATTTGTCATAACAGCGTCACATCAGTAGAACAAGTGCTTACAAGGAGCTGGGCAGGTTCGCACTGAAATCTGACACTGTTCGTCGTTCCTTTTAATCCCTGATTCGCTCCGTAAACTCGCCTTGCGATGTTTTTTGCCTCCGTGCACCTCTCGCACCACATTGCACCCACTTCAGTCACGCTCATGTGGCTCCACCTGCACTCCTGGAAGCAGAGCACGCGCTGGGTAAACATCCGAACGCCCGTCGCAGCTCCATCTCCTCCTCCCTTTTCTTTTTCTCCTTCTTCTCTCTTGTTGTTGCCCCCCTCACGAGCCCCGGCGCCGTTTGAAGCCGGCTGCTAATTCGCCGAGTTCCATTGACATTAAATCCTCGCCTCCGAGCCGAGGCAGAGCAGGTCCGCAAGCATGTGGGCGCCTGTTTATAGATTCCCTAAAAGACGGGAGCGATGGAGGGAGCCAGCGCGCGCGCGTGTGTGTGTGTGTGTGTGTGTGTGTGGGGGGGGTTATATTACGTAAGCAGGAGCTGCGGCTCATCATGTTTAGATTAATGTCTGGCTGCATCCTGAGCCAAATCAGAGGAGACAAAGACGCCGTTTTTTCCCTCCCTCCTCACCTTCATCTTTTATTCGTCACGAGATACGAGCGACGATCTGAAGCAGAGCGGAAAGAAATGGAAAGAAACGAGCACAATTAAATGATGCTTTGCACCGTCAAGGCGGTCACATGGAGGTGAGACCCCCCCTCCTCCTCTCCCCCGTGCTCTCACGTAATCACCGACACTCCATCAGACATAAACAGGTAAAGAAGGAGCACAATGGCGCTTTGTGAAGCAGCATATATAGGTTAGAGAGAGGCAGAGGGGAGAGAAAGGAGGAGGAAGAGGAGGAGGAGGAGGGGGAGGAGAGATTTTTTTTTTTTTTCCCGAAGAGAAAAAAAATTCAAAGTGGCCCAGAAAGGATTTGATGCTCTGGTTGGAAGGATTAGAGGGAGCTGGTTGGTGTGACGAGCTGGCCTTTTAAGTGTAAATGACAACTCACGTGGCCCGGCCTTCATTCAGCAGCCCCGGCGTCACACTCGGCAGCCGCCGTGACTCAATATTACCGCACAAATGGGATTGATGCCGCGACGGCTCCTTTTTCTCCGACTTGTTTCCCTCTTTTCAGGGTTCAAAACTGCCTGTTTGAACTGCTCCAACGCTGTAGTGCGGCAGTTAATTGTTCATTGTGGCAAACAAGCTGCTCGTACTCCATGACAGCACAATACTGTGAACTCTCCCACAGCAAAACATGATTTTTAGGTAAATTAAGGGAACTTTGTTGCTCGTCTGTTACATTAACTTTCACAGCTTCAGTTTGGGAAAACAAACAAGTCGTCCTTCTTCTTCCTCTGCAGAAAATGAGCCAGGAGTTTGAGATCAAGCGCCTCTCCCTGGAGGAGCAGAGGGACCGTCTGCAGCAGCAGCTGGACAACCTGAAGGAGGAGCTCTCCGCCAAAGTCAACATGGCCAACCAGGAAGTACGTCGACGTTCGGGGCCGGCGGCCATCCGACGTACGACCAGCGTCTCATTGCCCCTCCTCCGCCCCCTCCTCCTCCTCAGGTGTCCCACCTCCAGGAGCTGGTGAGGGAGGGCGAGCAGAACCTGGGCTCGGCCCAGACGCAGATCAACTGCCTGAAGGAGACGCAGGAGAAGCTCAAGATCGAGCTGGACGCCACCAGGGCGCGCGTGCGAGAGACCAGCAACCTGCTCACCGACCTGCAGGTGAGCGAAGCGCTGCAAACCTCAGCAAGGCGCCAGTCTAGAGGATGACGTGAGCTCATCCGTGTGTGTGTGTGGTGGGGGGGGGGTTGATGTGACACGTCCCCGTGGCAACCCCAGGCAAAGGTAAACTGAGGATTTCACATGTTTGCATCCATAATTCATCAGGCGCGATGAGAAGTATAACAGCGGTGTAACAGGAGGATTTACTCAGTTATTCACATCCCGGGAAGTCAACAGACGCCTGATCCAGTCTTAGTTGTACATTTTTTTTTGTTGGAGTTCCTGCAGCTTTCGTCGGCTGTTTTCATTCTGCTCGCAGCGTGAGAAACTCCCGATCTCATGCACGTACGGCACGGTCGGCGCACAACAACACTCGCAGCTTTGGCCTCGATCGCAAAGCTCGACAAAGCCAGCTGGGCTCTGACTCAGCTGCAAGCGAGTCACGCAGCGTGGGCCCACCGGCTCCTCTGCACATTATTCCATCACGAGACCTTCATCAGGTGGAGCTGAACCCCCCCTCGCTGTGCAGGCAGGAAACGAGCAAACGCTGGCGCTGAAGGCCAGCTGTGCGATAATGATGATGAGGCTGTTCTGAGCTGAGAGGTCCTGGTGTTTGAAAGGAGCCTCTCAGAGAGATGCCGAAGAGAGTTCTTGGGTCAGTTGCGACCGAATGGCATCAGAGGAGAACAAAAACCAGGCAGTGAAGACAGAGCGAGGGGCGATAATGGAGCCTGAGAGCGCATGAAGAGGGGGGGTGATTAGAAGCCCGCGCCGCGTTTCCCGGTCCTCCACATAAAGGGAGGGGGATTTGGTCGGTTGAGCCGAGCGTCGGATTGTATCGCGTAATTTTTTCCCCCCCCTCTGAGCTCGTCGCAGGAAGGGGGGGGGGTGAAATTCCGGCCTGGGCCAGCTCCTCCTCCGCAAAATTTAGAGCGGCCATTGTGTAGCAGCCAGCGAAGCTGCGAGGATGAAAAAAGGAGGCCGCGAATGTTCCGATTTAAAAGTTCAACCCGAGTGGCGTCGGTGGGAATTAAAGGGCCGAGGAGCTTTTGGAGACTGATCTGAGTCTGCTCTCCTTCGCCGTCCCGCTGCCCGTCTCAGTTCAATGTCCACCCGCAGGAGGAGATCGAGACGCAGAAGCAGCAGCACGAGGCCCGAGTGATGTCCATCCGAACGGAGGAGAAGCAGAAGATGGACAAGATGGCCGACGACCTGGACCAGAAGTGGCGGGACGCTCTGCGGTGAGGGGTCCGCCCTCGAGGAGCGCTCGCTCCGCCCTCTCCGTGCGCCCGCTTTGCGTCAACCTTGCCTCGTCTCTCCTCAGGGAGGAGGTGCGCCTGCTGAAGGAGGAGCTGACCGAGGAGTACGAGGCGGACAAGCAGGCGGCGCTGACGCAGCTGTCGCAGCAGAAGGAGCTGGAGATGATGGCGGCCAGAGAGGGCTGGCAGAGGAAGGTGGAGGACCTGCTGGAACAGGTAGGAGCTACCGGCAGCAGGACGCTTTTATTTTGAAACATGTACAGGAAGTCGCAGGCGAAACGCTCCAGAAACTGACGATATTTCTGGGATATCAAACCAGATCAGTTCAGCATGACGCACTATCCCCCCCCCCTCCCCCCCTCCCCTCCATCCTGTGGCGGTGATGGAAGGCGGAGCTCCTCGCTGGTGACCTTTCACCCCTTCTTGCCACTTTGGGAACTCTGTGTGATTGACAGCTCGGCTGCACGTTGAAGCCCCGAGCGAAAACAGTGTCTGTCCGAGGAGAGATACCACGAACACATCTCTCTCTCTCTCTCTCTCTCTCTCTCTCTGTCTCTCTCTCTCTGTCTCCCAGGCTTTCCTCCCCCCTTTTTTCATGACTGCGTGAATGTGATTACGCGCTGCCAGAAAAAAAACCACTGCACCTGCTTTACAATTCACATAATTCCCACTCCGACAATAAATTGGTATGAAAAGACCAAAGGATTTAACTTCCCTCCCTGTTATTTTTGTCCAGTTCTTCTGTTCTCCGCCGACAGCAACGCCGAGGAAACAACAAAAAGACGGCTTCTCGCTTTTTAATTAGTTTCTCCCCGAGCCGTGTTTGTCCGACTCCTATATACATTTGCATAGAGAACATGGGGGGGGGGGCGGAGATCTGCAGTGAAATTAATATGCGGTTTCTGGTCCTCGTATAGCAGCAGAGTGTTTTCTAATGGGGAGAGAAAAACGTCGCTGTCAGACGTCACCGAACGAGTGATTCCCTGACGAAAGCAACCAAAGCCTTTTAGCCTCGTTCTGGTCACTGGGTCAGATGTTTGTCTATCTCTTCACTTTGATCCAAAATAGCAGGAGAAGCTGTTAGACCAGGAGTCAGATCTCCTCAGAGGATCAGCCGGGCGCTCGTATAAAACCAACATTTGACCAGAGAAGTCTATAAAAAGAGTTAAAGGGACGTTTGAGTGCTGCTGCTCCGAGTCGTCATGGCTGCACCCGAGTGCACGCACGCATCCCGACCGCTTCCATTTGCGTGCAGACGATGAATATTGATGCGTATGTTTCAGCTGTGTTTATTTGAGGCTGCGGCCATCGGGCTCATTTCTTCGGACGGGGAATGCAGAAGGAGCCCAGGTGTTAGTTCAGTGACCTGCGCCGTCCTGACCCACTTGTCAAATGAGCGACGGCATCAAGACTCTGGCGTCACGCCCGAGTTATCAAGCGCCACCGGGGTCGCGTCAGTCGCCATGATATCTCTGCACACTGAAGCGAGCGTGGGGTTTTTTTGCAACTCGAGACTCCAGTTTTCTCTTTTGACTCCGAAAGACTGTTTTCATTCACTAATTAATCCGACGGCAGCTTCTCTTCCCACCCGTTTGATCGGCGC
>JAUESF010000053.1:5193066-5203378 GCA_032274765.1 Malacoctenus tetranemus
AGCAGCAGCAGCAGCAACAGCAACCAATAATGTGACATCCTACCTTTACTCAACTTTGTTGACCACACAATTAGGCTTCTCCAACTGCCTCCTGGTGGAACAGCACTTTGCATCATGGAATTTGGAGTCATTGAAGGAACAGACACCTCACTGCAAGACAAAAACCACACACACACGTTTACCAAGCACATTTGGAAGTAAACAACCTCTTTCCTTCTCCACTGACTGTCCAACCTGGCAACATGACACAATAAGCCAAGGTTGGGGAGGACTCCCACTTTCTATTGGGGCTCATGACCTCCACAGAGATCCACTTTACTTCTGTGTTCCTACTCACTAAGTCCTCTCCTCAAGCTGCCACTGACTACACATCACCAGGTGGTCACTCACAGATCAGGGGGTGAGGGGGGGGCATCCAGCCACATCATGTCACATTGTTTTTGTCAGCACACTCACAGCAGAGGGACTTCAGGGGCCTCCAACAGCTCTCCTCCCAACTCTGACTGACACAGGGGAAAGAGCGTGATGCCCAAGCTGAACAGTCCTGGAATCCTGATGTGTGTTTGCTTGGCTCGGCTTACATCTTCCTCCTCCTCCTCCTCCTCCTCCTCCTCCTCATCATCACTACCACCACCACCTGACCTGAAACAAACACAGAGAGCCCCTTTAAACCTCCCACAGATGTCTTGCTGCTCCTACATGTGGGTGGAACCAGTAGCAGTACCTTCAACATCCATGGCTTTTGGGGGGGGGGGGTTCCAGCCAGCTGTCTGACAGCCCACAGGGTAGACAATCAGGTGTCAGTCACTGCAGCACGTACTCTTGACAGATCAGCAGAACACACACTCACCACAGAGCCTCTGGTGCTGCTCGCCTTCACTCACTGCAACACACACACACACACACACACACACACACACACACACACACACACACACACAACATGTAAACAACTCCACCAGCACACATGTTGGTTGTCTTGCACTTCACTCACCTACATCCAACAGTTAGTCATCAACACAGTGTTCCTCCACACTACAAACATGACCTGCAGGTGTCAGCAACGCCCACCTGCATCTTCATGGTCGCCACGGGGACCGCACTGCTCCGGATCCAGCGTGCCAGCCAATGAGGGCGCAGGTGGAAGAGGCGACCCATCACCTTGCCTGCGATGGCATCATGTGCTCCCTGGATGAGCTGCACGTACCTGCAGCGAGTCATCACACACAACACAGCATAATACGTTCAACACACTCCCTTGTTCCTCTGACCCGAATCCGCACTGACTTGGGAGGACGCACTTACCGGCTTCGCTCTGACACAGCAGGTAGTCAGCGAGCGGCGACTCGTTCCGCCTGCCGCGGGTGACCACGCAGCGGTCCGCCTCCTCGGGGCTCACGTCCACACCGAGAGCCCTCAGCACGTCCACCGCCGCCGTGGCTCCGCACGCGGACACGCCGATCTGCACGCTCTGCCTCTCCACGGCTTCCCGGACCCACCGCAGCATGGCTTCATCGTCGAGGGCTCCGTGCTACTCACTCGTTAGCTCGCCTGACACAAACAGTCGCACAGCGTTAGCTCTCCTTCACCTCATCTCTTCATACAGCTTATGACTACTTACAACACACACGGCTTGTTTAAAAACACAACACGTGTCTGACGAATCACGTTGTTGTCACTAGTGCCTGAGCTACACTAGCCTTTCAGCCAACCCGCCCGCACACCGATCTGTCCGCTTCCAACTCACTCACCTGCTTCAACCCGCTCCACCGACGGCTCGTTGACATACGACCTGCTCACACGTCGGCCCGGATTACCGCCGCCAAACACCGAAAAGTTTGTTCTCACAAACACGCCGACCACAGCACTCCATGTCTCAAAATGGCGCATGCGCGCAGACTACCTGGTTCTTCCTCGGCGTCCTGCGCCTGAGAGGCGCTTCCGGACAGCGAGCGCGCTCTGCTGGTTACTTGGTGCTACTACACACACCCCATCATCAGAAACTGTCTTCAAGCGTAGAGGGTGGACAGCGAAGGAAGACAAAATAACCAACACTTTTACTGCCCGACCATCCTGAGCTTGGTTCCTAAAAATTAACACCTGTGTGTGCACGCTGTCCATCCAGACTGCTCCAGTGTCCAGCGGACCCAGCTCTTGTCCCAGTGGGACTGTTGGTGTGATCCACTCTCTAAGAGGTGGATTGTTGCGTGCCTCGCCACTGGGTGGAGGTGCAGCCACCGAATTTTGGGGACCACTGCATTTCCCCACCATGCAGGATGATGTCTCAGTGAAGGCAGGTGGGCATTCAAACCCCTGAACTCTTGCACAGCCACCAGCAGCTTAAACCACTGAGCCATCCTGCCTTTCCCAGGAGACTGATTGGAAGTTGAGCCAACAACCTCCTGCAGCCCTGCCAGCAGCTTCAACCACTGAGCCATCCTGCCTTTGCAAGGTCTGGTAAAGGATGGGACTTTTCTCCCTTTGTTCCACTGCAGACGGAGCAACAACACACTGAGTCAACTAAACTGTTCAACATGTCAATTAAGAACCTGCTGCACAGAAAGCAGCAGCTTAAACCACTGAGCCACGCTGCCTCTGTCCAGACTGACCAAGGATGGCACATTTCTACCTGTGTTCACCTGACGTTGGGCGACTGCAGCGAGGAAACGTCTGTTGTTGGTCACAGTCAAACTAAAAGGGCATTTAAGGAGGAAAAGGCCACAAATGTTGATTTCACCACCCCTGGTGTTCAAGGTGTGCTACATACCTGGGTCCCAATGCAACTGCAATGGGAAAAGTCCATTGACTTCAGGGTGCCTGCAGTAACATTAACCTGCCACCAGATGGAGCTAGCAGTCCTGGTTACGGCTTGAATGAAACATCACAGAGGAGCTCCATCAATTGAAACAAACCGGCATGGCCCCAAACACGTGAAATTAATGTTTGTGACGGATTAAATCGCTCAAATCCTCCACAAAACCTCCGTGCACACTCGCCTGATGACCCACGATCAGCACAAACTGCACTGAGACGCTGCGACTGCTCCAACAACGCAAACGGTGATTTTACAGGGGCTCAATTGAGAAATGTTGATTTAGCGCCATCTGGTGTTCGGAATAGGGAACTATCAAAGTAGTAAAGACGGAAGTCACACTCAGCAAAACGGCATCCGGCTGGTCCTATCAAAATAAAACGTAGTCTGAACAAGACGTATTCATGACATGAAACAAAGCGTTTCATAATGTGTGAATTAGCGTGCTTGACTGTCGTACTAGCGAGGGGGCGAACGTCCTTTTTTTTTTTTTACACTTTCGCTCCTAAGGACAGACTTTACAAGTGCTTAGAATTGCTACCTAGCCTAGCCACAGCCGTGAGCGGCCGTCAGACACGGGAGGAATCACTTCCGCCTTCTGAAGCGGAAGTACAGCACTTCAAAATTGTATGAACTTTATCGTACTTTCAATTTCTGCTTTTACCACAACATAAATGTACTCCCGATGACTTGACAGTTGCTCACGTCCCCCAGGACACGATTTTTATTTGGGCCATTCGGAAAACACGAAACATTGACGTATTGAGGCGATGGTGTTTTATTCTGAAGGAATACGGCGGAAGACACGTCTTTGTTTAATGTCGCTACAGCTACTATTTTCTTAGTTCCCTCTTTTGACCGCCAGATGGCGTTAAATCACCATTTCTAATTTCTCGTTAGCATTAACCACAGCCACGATAGCACTAAAATAAACTAAGGAACTTCCGACTTTTTTTCAATTTGTGCTTGATAGCGCAACATAGATGTACTCCCGCAAACCTACAAGTTGGTCACGTCTTCCCGTCTCTGATTTATGTTTAACTATTTATGAATGTAAGCAACAATCCTGTTTTTCGACAGATGGTTTGTTGTAAAGGATGAACGCGACAGTGGCATCTTTGTATGTTATCGTTAATGCTACTGATTATGTCGTTCCCTATTTTGACCACCAGATACAATGAAATCAACATTTCCCTTTCCATTTCTGGCTCCCGAATGACATGAAGACATAATCGCGACATAGTAAATCGTTACAATCCTTCTTAAATCATTCACGGTGACTCGTCTGACGATCCGCGTTCAGCACAAACTGCACTGAGAAGCTGCAAAGACAGTAACAGCAAAGCTTTTACAGAGGCTCCATGCAGAAATTGTGATTTAACGTCATCTGGCGGTCAAAAGAGGGAACTAGAAAAATAGTAGCTTTAGCGACATTAAACAAAGACGTGTCTTCCGCCGTATTCCTACAGAATAAAACACCATCGCCTCAATACGTCAATGCTTCGTGTTTTCCGTGTCCTGGGGGACGTGAGCAACTGTCGTGACCGAGCGCTCCATCTGGTGGCAGGTTAATGTTACTGCAGGCACCCTGAAGTCAGTGGACTTTTCCCATTGGGACCCAGGTATGTTGCACACTTTGAACAAGTTGCTGTATTTCCCTCCCTAAATGTTTACAATTCTGCCAAAGACGCCCAAGTAAGACCATCTGGACCAAGTTGAAACTCCAGGAGAGCGTCGGCAGGTTGAGTTAAACAGCCAATTGTTTGCGATCGTAGTGCTAACCCAGCGGGACAACAACAAGCTAACAGAAACAGGCTATCATACAGGGGACGTCGTGGTGGACACAGCAGCACCGACGCGAGGTGGGTCCGTTGGACCGCCGCTTTCTTACCTGAGCCGAGCACTCTCCCACGTGTCCGTCCTTTCGGGCTGTCACTCAATGCTGTGATCGTGTGGACGGAAACAGGCGCCCCAAGCCGCGTTGGGCTTCACTGCAATATTGTCATTAACCAGAGAGGGGGTCCACAGCTTTTGGAGCCCCCCCCCCCCCGGAATAACAGTCGGTGGGTCAATTCTTTACATTCAAACACACAGGCTGCACACCTTCATCTCCAAAGACAAACACATAAACGGAAATTCACACATGTCGCCAATAAAAAGAGCATTTCAGACAGAAAGCACCACTTCTGTCTTCTGCACAAACCCCCAAAAACCCCACTCAAAGTTCTACTTTAATCCTGCTGCAGGAGTGGAAGGGAAATAATCTGCACATCTGCACATAGGCAACACGGTGACTTTAATGGGAATGAGGAAGGATGTGGAGAAGCTTCAGCATTCAGGCAACGCTGCTTTAAGATAAAGCACTGATTCAATCTTCACAAGCAGACACAGTCTCAGTGCAGCGACTCCACGCTGCAGCCACAGCTGGAGCTCCCAGGGAACCCTCCACCGCCGCTCGTTGCTTGTCTGGAGCTCATTGAGCCATAAAAAAAGAACCTTTCCAGATCATGCAGATGTCCAGTGAGCCGCTCAGACGTCCCGGGGTCGGAGTGGGGGTGCTGGTGACGGACTCGGCCCACCCGGGCTGCGTCCTCCTGGGGAAGCGGAGGAGCGCTGTGGGCAGAGGGACGTACCAGCTGCCCGGTGGGCACCTGGAGTTCGGGTAGGAGGAGAGTGGGCGTGCTCGTGGTTTTCCAACCTGTCCTGTTCACTCCTGCACTGCTGAATACGCCCCCCCCCCCATCCATCCCTCCCTGTGATGTCACCGAAAGGGAGAGCTGGGAGGAGTGCGCGCGGCGGGAGGTGCTGGAGGAAGCCGGGCTGCACCTGGTGGACGTGCGCTTTGCGTCGGTGGTGAACTCGGTGCGGCTGGAGGAGCAGTACCACTACGTCACCATCATCATGCGGGGGCAGCTGGACAGGACGAGGTCGGAGGGGCCCCAGAACCTGGAGCCAGACAAGAACGAAGGCAGGTGCAAAGACCCCCACCCCCCCTCCAGTCAGCTGACGAGTGTCCATGGTGCATTTCTTTTTACTCCCTGTCCTCCTGACAGGCTGGACGTGGACGCACTGGGACCAGTTTCCCCCTGAGCAGGAGCTCTTCCTGCCGCTGGCTGGCCTGAGACGACAAGGCTTCCAGCCGTTCAGCCACGACAGCGCCTGACGGACGGAGCAGCTCGCCCGCTCTGACTCTGCTACGCTCCCAAACTAATCATCCAATCAAATCACTACTGTACATTTCTTCATGTGATTTCACTAAACATTTCTTTTTGCACGTGCTGCGGGAATTTGATCCGCATCGCTCCACATCTGATCGCAGGCCGACTCGACCACCTCACATCACGGTGACCCCGGTGACCCCCGCTGCCAACAGCAGGGTCCACAGGGCGACGGCGGCGGCAGCGGCGGCAGCGTTGAAGGCCTTGTCGTGGGCGTAGGCGATGATGTGCAGCGCGCCGCTGTACGCCTCCTCGCAGGTGGGCTGGATCTGGTCCTCGGGCAGCTCGAAGCCGAAGGTGCCGTTGTCCCTCAGCTCGACGGTGTAGGTGAGGGGGATGCCCAGCGCCTGGGCCCAGTCTTGGGACGGACCGGAGAGCTCGTCTGGAGGGAGACACCAGTGTGAATGTGACGAATAAACGTGTGTGAATAAAAACGTGCATCTCGTCACTCCTGCGTGTGTGGAGGTGGAGCAGTGACCTCAAACCCACATAAAATATCAGGAGGGGTTCCAACTGTGTACTCCATCCCGTGGACCTCCTTGATGGCCGCGGCTGCACCATGTCCCACCTCCATCTGAGGACGCACAAGCTCGATTTATTCAAACCTCACGACAGGGGAGAGTAGCGAGGCACACGCCACTGACCAGCTCGTCGTGGTTGGGCGCGGTGGAGTTGGGGTGTCCGTAGGCGACCAGCAGCATCTGGCCGTAGGAGTGGATGGTGAGGAAGCACAGGAAGTCGTCCTTCCGGCTCGCCACGAAGTAGGTGAGGAACTGGGTCTCCAGCTCCGACATGGGTGCCGTCCCGCAGTAGGTGATGGCGCAGCAGTCGGAGGAAACCCCGACGGCTGCGAGAGAAACCACAGAAGAAGAATTACGAGGCTTCTCCTCAGGACAAAGGTCACAACTGTTCACGATGCAATCTAGTTTAGAGCCGTACGCGTACAAGCTTTTACTGCAGCTGTAAAACCCACAATGAAACAACAAACAGAATCCAAATGGATCTGATTACAACCATCATGTGAGGTGACGTCACTTTCATGGCAGCTGTGTAAACACCGAGCTTCTGTTCAGGTTCTGATTCGAGCGCAGAACTGCCGCGACACTCACTGCCCCAGTTGGAGTCGAAGTTGCGGTTGAGATCGGTGCCGGTGCAATTGCAGGGCGGGGGTCCGGGCGAGCGGTTCTTCCTCCACAGACGAGTCTGCAGGAGAAAGCGCCGACGTCAGCGTGGAAAAGGAGACGACGGGGCCGCGTGTCACATGAGCCGCGCCGCTCCGACCGTGCTGTCCTTCCACGAGTACACGTAGCCATCGAGGTTCAGCACCGGCGTGACGTAGAAGTCCATGTCCAGCATCATGCGCTCCATGTTGGGGTCCGTTTTGGACGTCTGCAGGATCTGGAGTCACACAGAGACACACGGTCAGAAGGAGGCCCACTCACAGGGACGCACAGAGTTCTGTGCCCCCCCCCCTCCTCACCTGTCGCACAAAGTACTGACAGAAGGCCGGGGCGATCCACTCCCTGGCGTGGATCCCACAGTCCATCCACACGGCTTTCTTCCTGGCGCCGGTGTCAACGCCGATCTGAGGGGACACAAAGGCGTCATGACGCGCATTGGCTGCCGCGTCCCTCTGCGACGTCCCTGTGCCGTGTGCGTTCCCACCTTCAGGAGGCTGAGGGTCCTGTTCTCGTAAGTCTTCCCGTAGTCCACGATGGTCACCAGGTCGGGGTGGTCCTTCTCCATGGCAGACATCCAGGCGGTGATCTGGAAGGAGAGACGGCAGCGTGGGTGAGATGTGTGAGACAGGTGATTTGGGAATAAAGACTTGTGAAGGAGAGTGATCACCTCTGATAAAGGGTGGTATCTGAAGTAGTCATACTCCTCCCTGTTGAAAACACACTCCATGAACACATGGAAAATGTGATTGTCTCACCAAACTAACACGTCCACCTTTCAAAACAAAAGCTGAAACTATGCAGGAGTCGTAAGACGACTTCCAACTTCAATCTCTCCAAAAAATAAAAGACTCACTTACGCTCGAACTCCTGGACAAAGTTGCTGATTGGCCTCCGCGGTGCGGGACACTCACCTCTGGATGGTGGCCGCTCCCACCGACGAGAGCAGCACCACGAAGCTCAGTCCGGCACAGCTGCGCATTGTGACTCGGCGACCGGCTGGAGCCCGTCTGTGTGCGCCGGCTCTCCTCTGAAAGCTTTTTGAGTCCACACGAATCAGATAAGGAGACACCTTTGGCTCATCTCCCACCGCTATCTGTCACACGTCCATAAAGCGCCATAAAACCTGCTGTCTTCAGCGACTCGCTGTGCCTTCAAACAGCCCCGTGTGCCTGCTTTTTATGACCTCGCTGAGCAACCTCCCCAACAAGCCTGTGAGGCTTCAAACGCACAAATACACATCACACACAAACGAGGCTACAGCGAAGGTACAGCAGGCTGCAGGAGGCGGCCTGTTGCTTTTATTTTGAAAGTTTCCCCGCGCGTTTGGATCAGAGGGATGCGAGACATGTTTAGAGTGATGATTATGTGTCCCGCGTCACCAATGACGTCATTGTTATCATGATTCATGTGAAATTATAAACTTCCTGTCTAAAGACAGAGTTTGAGGTTGTTAAAATGAGCAGCAGGGGGGGGGGGCATTTACTGCAGTAGCTCCCCACCTCACATCACGGTGACCCCGGTGACCCCCGCTGCTAACAGCAGGGTCCACAGGGCGACGGTGGCGGCGGCGGTGGCGGCGTTGAAGGCCTTGTCGTGGGCGTAGGCGATGATGTGCAGCGCGCCGCTGTACGCCTCCTCGCAGGTGGGCTGGATCTGGTCCTCGGGCAGCTCGAAGCCGAAGGTGCCGTTGTCCCTCAGCTCGAAGGTGTAGGTGAGGGGGATGCCCAGCATGCGGGCCCAGTCCCTGGAAGAGCCCGAGTTGGGATCTGGGTGGGAGAGAACGGAAGAAAAAGGGGGCGGGACTTTAATCTCCCTGTTTTGACAGACCTCCGAGGTTTCAGGCAGGAAGCGGTCGCCTGTGACGCCTACACAGGATTTCAGGAGAGGTTCCAACTTTGTACTCCATCCCGTGAACCTTCTTAATGGCCTCTGCTGCACCCTTCCCCACCTTCATCTGAGGACACAGGGGAAAAGAGATTTCCAGCAGACTCCTCACATCATTTCACCAGTGTATCAAAACACAGACAATCAGAGTTTGTTTACCAGCACAGCCTGTCCTCTCTTATCAATATCATTAGATTGTAGCGAGCAGCATAAAAACACGCCTTCTGACCTCTGAACCAATCACAGGGAACTCCAACAGTCACCGAGGCAACACCAGGATTGACGGCCTCTTAGCCTTCAGCGATGCTCGTGGGTTTAATGTCGCTATCTTCCTCTAAGAGGCTGCAGGGATCTGACGGATCTGTCGTCGGGTTGCAGCTCTGACACGTGTCGAAGGCGCCAATTACCAGCTCGTCGTAGTTGGGGGCGGTGAAGTTGGGGTGTCCGTAGGGAATGAGGAGCATCTGGCTGTAGGAGTGGATGGTGAGGAAACACAGGAAGTCGTCCTTCCGGCTCGCCACGAAGTAGGTGAGGAACTGGGTCTCCGGGTCGGACATGGGCGCCGTCCCGCAGTAGATGTTGGAGCAGCAGTCGGAGGAAACCCCGACGGCTGCCGGGAGACAAGAGATAAACAAAGGAGGTGAAAACAGATCACAGATCAGTTTCTTTTCTCAGGCCCGACGACTGGAGCTTCGGCGCCTCACTGACTTCCCCAGTTGGCGTTGAAGTTGCGGTTGAGATCGGTGCCGAGACATTTGCAGGGCGGGGGTCCGGCCGAGCGGCTCTTCCTCCACAGGCGAGTCTGATCGGGGCGAGAGGGGCCGGCGTCAGTGAGCAAACGAGACCAGGAGCAACATGTCCTCCTCCCACTGCAGCGCCACTCCGACCGTGTTGTCCTTCCACGTGTACACGTAGCCATCGATGTTCAGCACCGGCGTGACGTAGAAGTCCATGTCCAGCATCATGCGCTCCATGTTGGGGTCCGTTTTGTACGTCTGCAGGATCTGGAGTCACACAGAGACACACGGTCAGAAGGAGGCCCACTCACAGGGACGCACAGAGTTCTGTGCCCCCCCCCCTCCTCACCTGTCGCACAAAGTACTGACAGAAGGCCGGGGCGATCCACTCCCTGGCGTGGATCCCACAGTCCATCCACACGGCTTTCTTCCTGGCGCCGGTGTCAACGCCGATCTGAGGGGACACAAAGGCGTCATGAC
>JAUESF010000053.1:5240099-5253342 GCA_032274765.1 Malacoctenus tetranemus
AGAGAAAGAGGCCTCTCAAAAGTGCGTCGCTCTCACCAAAGGTTCAAAGAAATATGATAATGTGCTGAAATTTCAAAGAGGAGATAATAGCCTGAAATGTTTACAGAGCAGACAGACGTAAACAGTGTGTAAGGGCTCTTTCACACCTTCAAGAGCCAACGCAGGGAATTGTCTGGCGTTAGGAGGCTTTTGGATTATTTACAACTTCTGTTTCTCTCGTTTGTTTTTTTTAAATTTTGTTCCCATTTATTTTCTATGCATATTTAATGAAAGACAGCACACAATCATAAACCAAGCAGCTGAAAACAAAGGAGTTACCAGGCAAGTGACAAGCTTTTGTTTGGCTGTGATAAACCTGCAAAGCGACAGGCTCCCACACAGCTCCCGAAGTGATCTCACCTGTCGGCACGCTTGGGTTTGACACGCTCTAATCTGATGAGGTGCTTCGTTCCTGATTGTGCCGCAGCTTTCCTCTGAAAGAAACAGCAAACAGGAGGCATCATGCGGTGAACTGAGCTCCACTATAACAAGACCAAAGAGTCTCGAACCTTGACAAATAAAAAAGCCCTGAATACAAACACGTACACAAGCAAACACACTTGTTTTGGTTCCCTGTGAAGAAAAAAGGTGTTAACATCGAATAGAGAATTATTGAATCACACAAAGGTGATGCTAACCTGTGTGGGGGAACCAGAGTTCCTGGAGAAAACCCTCAGAGGTGCTGGAATGAGGGTGGCATCGGTGTGCTGCCATGGAAACGGCTCCGGGTGTCAAATCTCTGAAATGTCCACAAACTTCCCAACATTGTGTTTCTGATTTCTACTATAGGTTCTGACTTTAACAGAGACCTTTGTCGTGACATTTCACTAAAATGAAGCCTGATTTCCCATGAAGCTGGTGTTTGTTTGTTTACTTGCAATATATTGTGAGGCGGCGTCACTCGCGACGGAAACCTTGTGTTCATGAATTATTCTATTGACCTTTCCGCTCCTGCACCTGAACACCGCAAAATTGTTGCTCTGAGGCATCCGAGGCAACATGGAAACACTTCCCATGATTGCTTTTTGGTTCTATTTACAGTGAGCTCAACAGCCACACCGAGGCCGAGTGCGTGCGCGCGCCGGTCGACGCGCTCTGCATTTGTGAATTCCACTCGCTGTGTTTATTCCACGTGGTGCTAACACCTTTCTGCTACCGTGTGGAACCATCTGGCTGTGAAACAGAGGAATCTCTCCACAAAGACAAACACAAGCAGAACGTGAGGCGTCATTCCTGAAAGTACTGCGGCCATCTGCTGCGTGCGCGACCACGGCCGCAGGCTTCGCGCGTCTTGTGATGGTCAAAGGTTCAAGTCCCCTTGATTCATTAGTTAAAACTTCTGCCTCTGAACGCTGTTCGTTCTCTAAAGCAGAGCCTGTTTCTGGGAGCTTTAAGCTGCGGCTGTAATTCCCACTCCATCACTCTATCTAACCGGAACAGATTGTGGCTCGAGCGTAAAGCGTGAATGAATTATACTCTACTCAGAGAAAAACACTTGAAGTTTCTTCAGTCTCCCTCTCTCTGCACGTTAAACTGTCTGTCTGCCACAGCACACAGCGATCGTTAAAACACGCCGGCGTCTCGCTGCCTGTTGTCCGATGATCACCGAGCTCGGCGGTCTAATTAGAAGTCACTCACTCTGTAAATTGACTCTCTCCATTCTCGTTAATCGGTTCCCACTGCCTGCGCTTCCATCTCCATCCTCGGAGAGAAACGTGCCTCGCACTCACGGGGGTCTCCCCCCCACCTCCCCTCCCCCTCCATTCATGTATTCACTGAGGGCTCCGGAGAAAAAGCATCAAATCCCAAAAGTGGAAACTGTTGACTGATGATTTCATCTCATTCCTTTTCGTGTCTTCAGATGCTGGTTTATTTATGAGGGCTTCTTTGGGGAGAAGCTGCCTTCAGTTAACACTAAAGAGCGCTTCCCCCCAAGTACGCGTCGATCGTCGTACTGGAAACCAAGTGGCCCCAACCAACTCGGGAGGGTAAATTCATCCGGGCTCAACAAGTGTGCCTCGTGTACCCACATGGGAGGGGGTGTCCAGCTGAATGGGGGCTTTCGCCCTCGGCTGCCCAACCCACCGCTCGCCCTCGAAAGATGAGCTCGCGCGGCAAAAGTACTCAGGAGCAAACAGACTGTGAAGGGAACATCCTGCAGAGCTGCTGGACCTGAGAGACGCTTCGACTTCCTGTTTTTGAGCCTGAAATTACGACGTTGCACGAAGCAGCCCCCCCCGCCCCCCCTCACCCTCGATTATTTTTGCACACTTACCTGCTTTTGACATTCAAGAAGGAAGTGTTCCTTCAAAGGAAGGTCAGCATTGTTAACTGAAACGACAAAAACACATCTCAAAACTAACAAAAGAAAAACAACGCTTCACTTCATGGATTTTGCCTGTTGATGTAAGCGCCTTCTGTTTACTCATGATGCCTCATTAGTCCCTGTAACTACTCAGGCTCAGCAAAGAGGAGAATTAGGCGCAAAATAAGTAGAACAAGTCAGAAAATGACCAAAGCGATAACATCAAACATGAATCAGCAGTTTGATGGCGCTGTAACACAGAGAGACCGCTCGTCCTCTGTGGAAACGATCCGAACTGAAAAGGTCATCGCCGTATATCGTCTGCTTTGATTAGTATCGCTCGACTGTGAGCATCATACACTCCCATGAGTCACTGCAGGAGGTGGAGTCGGCCCATACTGTCCTGCGTCTATGGGACAATTCGATCCGACAGCGTTGATGGCGAGAAGACGTTTTGGCGCGTGTCCTCCGACGTCACCGACTTACTTCATTGACGGGAGAGAAACACCTCTGACGCTCTGTCTATTAAGTGACTGCGATTACCGGGGAAATATGAGCCACTTGACGGCTTCACTAAAGGGTGCTGCAGCTATTTTTGGCCAGATGGAAGCCGCGGCGCTTCCTGCCTCCAGGCCAGAGGGCTTCATGATTGATTCGAAGTCAAATCCATTCCAGCACGGCGAGGAAACCCAAATTATTTCAGGATTAACGGCTAATTTACCACCGGCAGGTTTTTCCCGCGCCCGTCACACACTCGGCAGCGTCGTTCTCCTCAATTCAGCCGCGCCACTTGACCTCCGACTACACCGAGAGGCTCTGCCGCTGAGAGCGTCGCTCCCCGCTCCCCAACAACAAACGCGCGCCCTCCTTTCAGCGCGTCCCTGATTGTAATCGATGTGCGTGGGTGCCGCGGGTTGCAAAGTGTTCGCACCCCCTCATTTTTCCATCCCTTCCAGGTGATCAGGTCGCCGCCGACAGCCCCCGCTCGCTCGCCCGCCAGCCGGCCGGCCCCGCGTGTCGCTCCGACCGGGCGTGTGGGAAGAACGCATCGATCCCGAGCGCCCGACTGTTACTGCTGTTCAAACAGTGATCACAGGAGCACACAGGCGCCCGTAGCTCAAGCACATTTCACTTTTCATGGCGTTCGTCACGCTGCCTCACTGGGATATTTCCACGGAGCAGCAGCGACATGAGAGGAGCAGTCATGACTTTAATCTGACCGAGCAATACTTCCAGCTAATGGATGATAAACATAAGATATGACCCTGCACTCACTTTGCAATCGCTGCGCTGGACCTTTATAAACACAACAACAAATACATCAAGACGCTGTTATTCTGAGAAAATATATAAAACATGTGCAGCTTAGCTGTTGCTATGCATCGCTGCCACACGTTTTCGGTTGGAAACTAACATGTCAGCTTGACAAAAACATCGCCCACTCGTCTACGATAAGAGTTGTATTACGCTGTGGCTGCTGCGTGCACCACATCAAGGCCCTCCCACTAGAAAACAGCCGAAAACCAACAGAAGTTAACTCGAGCGACGAGACTCAAACCAGAAGCGGCTGAAAGCCTCACAGACAAACAGGACCCAAAAACGCTGAACTCTGGGAGATGACATCACGCACGCTGCAGATGAAACCAAATGTCACGCTGGAAAAACAAGACAATCATCAAAGGAGGAGAGGAGGTGCGGCTTCAAACACTTTGACCTTTGGAGCAGCCTTCCTGCTGAGCGTCTTGATTGTGAATCTCCCGCTCTGCCTCTCAACGCTGGGAATATGCCCCCCCGCCCCCCTTGATTAAAAACACAATCATATTCTACACGGAGCGGCGGGGGCGTTTGTCCTCTGTGGCAGCTGCGTGCACCGCTCCCCCTCAGCCAGTGAAGACGGAGGACGATCCTTCTGCTGCCTCCAAGTCAAACACGTATCGACCTCGGAGACGTTCTCCAGGGCAGATAATGGGCGTGATTGATCTGGAGGAGGAAGGGGCTTCCATGGGCGGGTGAAGATGCCCCACTGACATCAGTCCCAAGTCGCTTATCGCTCCAAAACGGCCCCTCGTTTATGAATGATTCATAGAAGCGCGGCGGCTCAAAAAAAACACAGCGTGAAGGCGCTCAAGGACAAGATTCGCACCGAGATATGTGCTTGATGTCTGCTTCAGCTGGGAGCGTCTCTCGAGCCATCTGCTCGTTTATTTTTATCTGCTTTCTTCTACAAATTCTCAGACATGAAAAAAAAACAACAACCAAGAAAACCAGGATTCGTTGTGTTTACTTACCTCACATTATGTCACACGGCGCTTCGACCGGCTCACCTTGGACGCCTGTGGCAAAAGCAGGAATGTAAAGGTTGCCAGATTTCATGAAAGCAAGCATCTATGTGTATATGTGTCCTCACCTCGTACCACCAGCAATGGAAGAGATTGAACCGACACAAAATTCATCCTTTATAAGTTGAATTGAGCCATGTGAGCGGTGAAAGTTCAGCACAACTGTGTCTGAATGAAGGAACTGCACCATGGCCGAACTTTGTTTGCTCCCTTGTTTTTCTTTTATACTGTGATTACACAAAATTACTTCATTTGCATTTGTGCAGAGGCTCAAAATTACATCCTTAAAAATTAGCCAAAAATTTAAGTGACAAAGCATCACAAATTACAAACTCGTGATTGGAAACCACCTCCATACATATTTTTGTTGCAGCTGAAATGGCTCGTTTTGATTAATAATTTATGTCTAACGTGATCATTTATTGCATTTGCATCCCTAATGAGAGGGATTACATAATTATGCGGTTTTCAAAAGCAGTATTTAGACATGAGGAGAAGATGTGACAAACTTATTCTGCAACCTGAGGCTTAAATACTGCAGCACAGCCACAGAAAAACATTACTTACTTTCAATAGTGTTGAAACTTCTCGTCCTGTCAGCTCCTGTTGATGGATGAATTCACTTTCTTCTGCAGTTTGAGGCAAAAACCTACAACAAAAGCCAGAAAAAAAAACACGTACAGGCAGATAACGGAAATACAGCGAGTACTTCCGGTTCTGAGAAAAAACTGTTGCTTTTTCAAAATAAATTCGGTTAAACGTTGTACTTTTTATTTTATTTCCTCCATCAATCTCACAGTCATTGATGTTGGCAATGTCACGATATCAAGAAAGTTAGCAATAAGAGAAGACTTGACGCTATAAACAAAGTTTACGGAGAATAACACAAAAGAGTTTCAAAGCAAAACTCAGGAGGCGCCGCTTCTGCTTCTAGCTCTGCTGTTAGCAAACATTTTGAAGCCAGAAGTCTAACAAGTTAACCGTGAGACAGCACAAATATCACGCGATGGTCATTTGTTTAGGGGTATTATGGGACTCATAGAGACCTAGCGTACATTAGCAGAAAGCTGTTAGCAAACATTTTGAAGCCGGAAGTCTAACATGTTAACCGTGAGACAGCACAATTATCACGCGATGATCGTTTGTTTAGGGGTATTATGGGACTCATAGAGACCTAGAGTACATTAGCAGAAAGCTAGGACAAGACCAAGATCAATAAACGCACGTAGCTTTACCTTTAGCTTAGCGCACGAGCCGCGGAGCGTGTCCCGTCGTCAGCAAGTTCATGGCTGAATACTGGACTTCCGGTAAAGATGTCGTAAAGGTCGCTTATTGGTCGATCGGCAAAAAGCTACGTAAAGTTACGTAAAGTTACGTATCTTTTAATTTTACAAAGAGATTTAAATCTTTTACATTTGCAACAACTTAGGAATAAATAAATTGTTTTAAAAAATCGTTTGAAAACAGTAAATAATGTAAATATGCTTGTGTTTGATAAACTGCAGCTGTTTCCACGTTTTTCAGAACTTCTCTGTGCGACCAGACACTTTTTCTCACAGGTAAAATCTTTGAGTTTTTGTTGTCATCTCCAGAAATGTCCCTTGTGGAGCTTCCATAGAAATCCTGCCTGCATGAGCAGCGAAGCCCATTCCTCCAGCGCCGCGTTTGAAGCCACCTCGTGTGACAGTGTTAAAATTTAATGTGTCCCTCCAACATGTAGGAGCTGCTTCCTTCACCAGCTGACATCGCAAACAGCAGCTCTGGGAGCTTGTTGGACACAGAGCACGAGACAGATTGGAAGTGATGTGTGTGTCCAGGGGGCCCCCGTGTGAGAGTGCAGGCACTGGACTTCAGCAGCTGTGTGTGTGTGTCTGTGTGTGTGTGACACCTTTTTTCCCATCAGACAAAAAGAATCATGTAAACACAATATCCCCCTTCAGTCTCATGTCATGGCCTGCCTGCACAAAGCTGCAGCGAGAGCAACAAGTGCGCCCTGGTGGGAGCGTTTGGGCCACGGCACAGCTGAGTCTCCTTCTCCTGCATAAAGCCTCTTAAACAACATTAGGTGTTGGTCTAAACAGCCTCTCTGAGTCTCACGCGGCTTTGTATTGGCTGAGAAATTAAAGTGATGTGAGATATTGAGGGGAGTTGTTAGATTTTCCCCTGGAAACACACAAAAAAAGGGAAAAAAAAGGCTAAACGCCAGCTGCTGTGATGAACACTATGAACTGGATCAATAGAGAGAGTAATGAAGTTACATTTACCAACGGCAGCCTGTTTGTATTGCAGCCAGCGGCTGATTTGAGCCGGGGATGGAGGAGGGAAATCCATCCCTCTTGTTAGCAGGAACGAATGGAACGCAGACCCTCTGGTTATCCTGCCTGCCCCACCCCCCCACCCCCACCCCCCTGGCCCCAAGTGAAGCTCCAGTCCCATGTCACTTTACAGGCCAGACTGGGGAGATTATGAGCAAAAAGTAAAGTCAGAAAGCAATGAATCAATCAAGAGCTGTAGAAGTATAAAAAGGGCTCCATAATTAGAGGAAACTTCAGCTCAATTTGCAAGTCTTATCTCCTCCAACTGAAAGTGGAAGAGCAATTATTAAACTTTAGGAGTAAAAAAAGAAAGAAAGAAAGAAAGAAGGAAAGAAGGAAGGGTCAAATCAGTGCTCCAGCAGCTAAAAAGTGCCGGCTCCAAAGTGGCAGCTATTATATCCATCAGCAGTAATTGAGTAAGACTCGGCTGGGAGGACCACCGCAGCGGGGGCTCTGATGAAGTGGGGGTGCTCGAACCCCCCCCCCCCTCAAGGCGCTCCAGTGTCACTCAGCTTCTCGTTGCGCCACTGCAGACAGTTATCGACACGACCTCCTCATTAACCAGGGGACACTTTGGAGGGGCCAAAGAAAATCAAGCAGTCCCCATTGCAGGGAGCTGCTGGGGGGGGGGGGCTTTTCTTTACCTTCACAGTCTACCTGAAACGGTCCTGTGGCGCCACCTTGTGGCTCAAACAGAATAGTGAACCCAGAGTACAGTGAAAATTATGATACGGTCCTGTGCTGCCATCTGCTGGCCACAAAGAAAGAGGAACATTTCTAAAAATTATTGGATCAACAGGAGTGTTTTGATTTTGTTTTTTTGTAAATTAAGTCAGTTATTTATTTATTTTCTCCAATATGAATTTTTTTCTAGAGAATAATAAATTCAAACGTCTCTGAAAAAAACACCAACACGAGTAATGTTTAACATAATTTATATTTATTTTTCTTTTGAACAAAATGTTAATAAATGTATTTGTTTTACGTCCAAAAAAGATCATGACTCGTGGGACGCATTTTTATAAATAATTTCATCCAAGTCTTTTGTAGAAAAAAAGAAAGTAAATTAGCAAACTAAAGCATCTCTAGTATGACAATATGACAACTTTATCATATTTTTTCTCTATATTTGAACCCTTTTCTCAATTCAAGCTGTGTGTATTTTTTTAAATATATCTTTTTTTTTCTCGAGACCTCTTTTTCTCGTCTTTTAACATCCAACTTAATCCTACTCATCAACTCACACCACTGCTTTAGACAACGGAAAAAAAAAGAAAAAGAAAATGAAAAAATGCGGCCGAAAAATCTCCAGAAAAACAGACGAGTAAAAAAAGAAAAAAAAGAAGAAAAAAAAACGAGGAGGCAAACGAAAAAACACAGTGAGAATCGAACAGTGGGGAGGAGAGCAGGAGGGGGGAGCGGGAGGGGAGGAGGGGAGGGGAGGGGGGGGGTTGCTTGTTTTGGTGGGACCCCATATCCTCAGGGCGTATTTACAACAGAACGGACGAAAGGACTTCTGTGTTGGTCAAAAGGAGGGAGGGGGCTTACACCTTGACGGTGGCCACGCCCACTCAACTTCAGGACACGCCCGGTGGTGGCGTTCAGATTTTTCTGAAAGGAGACCCAGATACCAGCTGTGAGGTCAATTAGAATACGTAGTTTAAAAGTACTCCGTTTAGTACTTTATTGCCATTGGTTCACAATGTTGAAGGACTTTCCTTTGTCTAGTTTAATCACATTTCTAAGGATTTCTATGAGCCTTTTAACATAAACATGCGCACATGGGCGTGTCCAGTTGGTAAGTGGGCGTGTTTAAGAGTGGCGAGGGCGTCCTGTGGCGTGACTGGGTGAGAGGGGTGGGGGTGGGAGGGCGGGAGGGTGGGGGTAATCGTCTGCATAGATCCACAGGACTCAGATCAGCTGGCGACTGAAGGGACGGAGCGCAAGTGTGGGCCTGAATACATCCGCTGCTGTCTGGAAAGGAACTTTATCATCGACCGGACACGTCAGGGGAGGGGGGGGGGGACACGCCAACGCTAGGGGGGGGGTAGAAGCGGAGGGTGGACGGCGTTTTAAGCAATCCAGAGGCGGACTTGACTCAGGGCGACGTCCCCGCTCTGATGTTGCGCGAGCGGAGGGAGAATCAGTGCTTGTTTTTGTCGATGCGAGGTAAAAGTCAAGCGGTTAATGAGGGAGAGGTGAAGGTGGGGGGAGAGGGGGGGGAGCACTGACGCCATGTTTTTAAAGTCAAGCCAATTTGGAGGCAAACTTTCATCTCGCTGATCATTAGAGGCGATCGGCCGTCCGAAGCTTGGGGTTTGTTTTTGGTACGTCGACGGTCGGTCCGTTCATCGCGCTTTCGCGCAAAAGACGAGGAAAGAAAAAAGGAGAAGAAACGGATGGATCAGCCCTTGGAAAACTCCTCCCACTCCTCGCACGCTGACGCTAACACAGCCCTTTGCTCGTCTGCGAGCGATAGCGGTTCGATCGGCTCGCCTAAGAGGTGATTAAGAGTCGGCGGTTTGATTGATTAGTTGGCTGACTGATTGGACGAGGCCACAAAAGTCAGGGGGACGGGGGTGGGGGGTGGAGGAGGGGGGGGTGACGCCAACTCGCTGATTCCACGTCGCCTCTGTCGCCAGCTGGGCTTCGACGCAGCGGAGAGGCACTCGAAGATCTGGGACCCCGTTTATGGAGCGGACGTGCTCGGGACTGGAGCGAGCGGTCACCCGATTCTTGACCCCGCGCGAAGGGCAACGAGGACTCGTGCTGCCACCTGCTGGTCAGCTGGAGCTTGAACAATTGATTCTCCGGTGAGCTCCATCAGGACACGTCGGCTCGTCTGCCGGTTCAGGTTCCGTTCCGACCGGTCCATAAACGAGGCCCCTCTAGTTTTGGCTTCACGCCACCGCCCTCTAGTGTCCCTGGCTTGTCCCTGCAGTTTTCACACGCGTCGCGTTCTGAACACTCCACTTGGCGTTCAAAGGCGAGCCGCTTTCCGCGGCGCCGCGCTCCGATATGAGGTAAGCCGGAACCCTCTCGGTAACCAGGGAACACCCCGCGCCTGCCGCGCCCGTCGCCCCCCCTGCCCCCTCCTCCCTGGGGTGGAAGGGGGGGGGGGAGAGCGAGCCGGTCTACAGAGCACTTAAGGTCCTAGAATGTGTCACAAAGGAGAGGGGGAGGGGGAGGGGGAGGGACGGGGTGGGAAAAGGTCCAAACACAAGCTGAACATCAGGACACAGAACATTTGGTGAGCAGAGACCCACGTAGGTGAGGGACGGGACGGGACGGGACACCACGCCCCCCCCCCCCCTCTCCGAGCAGCTTCGGGGTAACAGAAGACGCCTCCGAGGTGAAGCGGACCACCGCTGATATGTCGAAAAAAACATTCTGGCACCCGAGGAAAAAAAAGTGCAGCGAGAAAAAAAAAAAGTCGAAAAAAGGTCACGACGAGTGAGAAGCTTCCCCGATGTCCCAGTTCCTCCGACACGCCGTCCGCACGCCCACCGGATATCAATAAGGGGGGGAAGGAGGGGGGGGAGGAGGGACTGGGAGGGGGGGGTGGAGGAGGGGGGGACACTAAGCTAGAAAACATTTGGATGGAATAGAAACAATGAGCAGGTTTTCAAGTGGCAAGAGGTCAGTTCTTTCAGGGGGTCGTTGGGTTTCTTTTGAAATCCCCAAACGTCTCGAGGTCCAATCCCGGCACCCTCAGCTCCGGTTAAATCCCGCCCACTCCTCGTGGCGCTCCCGGCACGTCGGCGGGGGCCAGCTGTGTCCCTGGCGGCCGCGGCGCTGTAAAAAGGCCCTCATCCCCCCTCCCACACCCACCCCACCCCACCCCACACCCGGCACGACGAAAAAAAAAAAAACAACAGAACAGGTTCACTCCTCGTTCGAGGCGCCCTCCTCCGGCGAGAAAATAGCGGCCACGCCCACCAGCGTGGAATTGTGGGAGGCTGAAATGAAGATGACAGTGTGTAGGAGGACGAGGGCCAGCAGGCAGATCTTCAGCCGCCCGCTGCACAGTCTCGGGGTGGCGGCGGAGGTGACCGAGGCCCCCTCGGGCTGGCAGGAAGAAGCAGTCCTT
The DNA here is from genome assembly GCA_032274765.1 of Malacoctenus tetranemus. Lineage (NCBI taxonomy): Eukaryota > Metazoa > Chordata > Actinopteri > Blenniiformes > Labrisomidae > Malacoctenus > Malacoctenus tetranemus. The sequence continues at coordinate 5,251,188 of JAUESF010000053.1, forward strand.
TTGAGCGTGCCGCCCGACGGGCTGTCCATTTTGGCGTCCCACCGGACGTCGCAGCACTCCGCCTCGCTGTCTGATGGGTGGTCTCCCAAGAGCCCTGCGGAGGAGACGAAGGGTAAGATATCGAAGTACTTGCACTCCGGTAACACCAGACTTTAAACGTTCCTCCAAAAGCTCGAGTAAAGAACGAAGTTTAACTGGACAAACAACACGTTTGAACGCGTCGTTTCCAACATTCCTGACATTCGACATCGAAAGTAAAAGGGGAAGCTCATTAAAACTGTTTATGAGGTGTGAGGCGCTCTGCTAATGAGTGTTTTCTCTCCCACTAACTTTCACCCGTTTTCATTAAAGCCGAGGGGACAAAGATCCCTCCTTCCGGAGAGCCTCGACTTCTGTTCCGTCTCCTCGCAGACGGAGCTTCAAAAAAACACGGGAGCCAGATGAAATTTCAAACGTGTGATGAATCGGCTTCGAACAGCCTCAGGTCGACTCAAGGAAGACTCTCTAAAACAGCTCCCCAAAGCTTTTATCCTGCTTTTTTCCTTTTTACAATCAGCTCCTGAGATAAACACAGAAAGTGCAAGTCATTTCAAATCTAAAAATATGTGCATTGTGTGTGTGAGTGTGTGTGTGTGTGTGCTCAGTTATGACTCAGAGAAGGGGAGAGGTGCTATTTTTGATGCGAAATGTGGCAGTCGGGCACAAAGGATTTAAAGTAGCTTAATTGCCTGTGAGAGCCGCGCGTCACAGACGCTGCTGCTGAAACTGCTGACCAGGTTCAGTGGACCCAACCGACCAGTCCCCCCTCCCCCCCGGCGTTCACTTTGGACCCCTGTAAACACCCTCGGGTGGCTACTTCCACCACTGAGCTGATAGGAAGGGTGAAGGGTCCAAAACAGGAACAGATCCGGGCCAAGTCAAAGAGGTGGACGAAGCCCAAGTAGGTAAAAAATAAAGATGTGTTCGAGTGAAGTCGACCGCGCCCCAAGGAACGTGCGCGCGCCCTGGCTGGCGGCCAGCGTCTGGCCCCCTCAGCGGGCGAGTCCTGTGGGATTACTCCTGAATCAGCGGCGGTAAACATTGAAAGGCAGGCCAAATTCAATTCATCAGCGCCATTGTCCGGTGTCCTTGTGCGAGCGCTGCAGTGCCGCGGCGCGCCGCTAGATGTCACCAGAACGCCTTCGGAAAGAAGCCCGCTGAGGGCCAGCGAGGGGACACCGAGGTGAGCATCGTTTGGGATCTTTTCAGTAAGTTAATTTTAATTACAGCAGATTCGTTTTCAGTCTTCATTGTTCTCAAAATACTAAAAAAATGTTTTAAATTAGTTGGAGTTAGTTCCTCAGAGCTGAGATTTCCAAACCAGCATGAATGCATCAGATGTTACAATGACCCCCCCCTAACCTGTGCAAATGAAGCTGGGGCTGCCGCCGTGGATCAGGTCGTCGTTGTCGGGCAGGATGAACGGGCAGCTCTGCTGGACCTCCAGGCAGTACTGCTGGCACGGCACCTTCCTCTGACAGGACTGCTGGGTGGTGGTGGGGAAATACTGAGCGCATAGCCAGGGCTTGTAGGCCGTCTGAGGGAGGGGAGAGCACAGAGAGAGAGAGGAGGACATGAGCACAGGCCCCATCGCACAAACTTCCATCCGAGGCCTCCTTCCAAGTGGCGCTTCGCAGCCGAGTTCCCTGCGAGGCGGGGGATGTATTACAAAATGCACAGACTTACGTGCATAAGGAGACAGATGGTGACATGTAATAGCCAAAGCTCGGGGCTTGGAAAGCTTAGCGATACAAAATGAAAGCGCGGGGCGCCGCGCGCGCTGCGGATGCATTCTGGTTTCTTCCTGCGCGTTTTCTCGCTGGGATTAAACGCAGGAGAAGGGAAATTACAGCAGAACAGAGCGCAGGCAAGCTATCATGCAGGGACCGTAATCGGATTTGGGTTGAACTCCTCCTCCTCCTCCTCCAAAAAACTCCGTCCTGGTGGGATGAAACCTCAGCACCGACCTCAGAGTTCATTCAGCGTCCACAACGTGGACGTAACACACGTAACACAACCAGGCATCACACAACATCCTGTAAAACGACGACCACAAACTAAGGAAAAGGCACGACAATGTCAATCAAAACAACCACGTCGAGCTCAGAAAAAGTGA
>JAUESF010000053.1:5279376-5292645 GCA_032274765.1 Malacoctenus tetranemus
CACCTACAAAAAGACCCCGAAACATCGCGTCGTTCGTGTTTCGTGACATGGCGCGACCCCCCCCCCCCAGAACGGGAGAGTTCAGGGACGAGTTCAACCTCAACATGAGTTACTCGGAAAACAAGAGGGACTTTAACTGCACTGTGACTTCAGCTTCTTTTGAATAAAACACTGTCTAAACGACTTCTTTCATCTGAAAAAGGACAACCTGGTGTTTCAGTGAGATCTGGGGGGGTTGGGGGGGGGGGGATGGCAGAGGGAGACTTCGCCCGAGGGAGAGAAACGACAAGAAGCACCACAGAGAGAGAGGGAGAGAGAGAGAGCACCCAAATGTGGGGATTATCGGAGGGATTTAGGGGATTTAGGAGGAAATCAAAAGGAGCACGGGAGAACAAAGCTAAACAGCTGCTACTTGCACACAACACACAGAGAGAGGGTCCGAGTGCCCCTCCTCTACGGACTCACGCTGCTTCAGCAGTACTTACAGGCAGCTTCCTGCACCACTTTGGGACCTTGGGTGCAAACGGAATGAAAAGCGGACATGCCAAAGAAAATACAGACATGCTTAACAAAAAACCCAAACAGGGCGTGTGCAGTGAGAGTGACGGACGACAGGAGGAAGTGGAGGAAGCTCCCACACTGGGTTTGTTTGTCTGAGCTTCCCTCCGTCACTCAGACAAACAAAGTCAGTGTGTGTGATTAGTTTGGTCAGTAACGTTCGAAAGGTAACGAGAGGACGCGTTGGAGTGCAGGCGAGTGTGTACCTCAGTCATGCCGGGGGTGATAGTGGGGGCAGCGATGAAGACAACGTAGGGGGCAAACTCAGCCGTCCTGAGGATCTTCAGAGCCTGGAAGGAACGAACGACACAGTGAATGGATCCCTCCTGAGCTAACAGAACACCTTCCACCTGTGTGGCCTCCGGCTCCTCCTCTGGTACCTGCGGCTCCACGTCCAGGATGGAGATCATGCCCTGCGCGTGGATCTGCCGGATGGTCTCCAGCCGGGTCCCGTACATGGCGTCCTCGTGGCTGCCGTACTCCAGGTAGTCGTTGTTGCTGATGTCCTGCATCATCTGGTCGTGGGACACAAAGTAGTAGTTCTTCCCGTTCTCCTCGTCCTTCTTCGGGGGCCGAGTTGTGTCTGTGAGTGAAGGGGGGCGGTGGAGGAAGACATTCAGTGTGGAAATCGCATCGCGTGAAGCGTGTTGCACTTTGGCGTTCGCGCTCTTACGAGGGATGGGGTAAGCGAAGCGGTCGGGGTGTTTGGTGATGAGCGTGTTCTTGATGTGCCTCCTCCCGACTCCGTGTGCGCCTGGAGGAGAAAGGAGACGATTCACTGTAACGTCTCCGAACGAGTGCTCGAAAAGGAACAAAGCTGAAGACGTTCATGGGGAGAAAATCTACAACTTTTGCAGGTTGTACCTCAGTACACAGAATCAAACATCCTCGGTTTTGACTCACCGAGCAAAACCAGCGTTTTCCTCTTGAACGACGGCAGTTTGACCACTTCCTCGTACGTCACCAGGTCTAGTTGGTCGAACACTGCGCGGCAGGACAAACAAGACACGGTCACACGCTGGCACATGAAAAGCTCAGGTGTTAAACAGGAAGATCATCACACAAGTTGACTAAAGCTAGAACAGAGCAGCTGCTATCTTCTACCACCTCCCCATCACACAATCACAGCTCTACTCGACTCCACTCTACATGGTTTTAGACTCAGCAGGTGACGCGAGACCTTAGAAAGTAGAGTAGAGCGGAGTAGAGCCAAGTCGGTGCAAGAGTCTTAATGTCGTGCATCAAAGTTGGAGACAACCGGACTGTTTAATTCTTCAGCCTGACAGAAACACACCGAGCATCTTTCAGCCAGAGCTTAAAAAACAGGCCTTCATGCATTCCTGCAGAGCTGCGTTTGGATTAGTTTGGGATTGTGTGTGTGTCCACACGGACAGTCAAGAGACACACAAGTCCGGGCTAATGAGATCAATGAGATTTGTTCCTGTGGCTTCAATCAAGTCTGGGAATTCGGCTTCGTCTGGTTTTAATAACACGCCTCTGAATTATTCAGGCGCTGCCGTGACGCACGGCGAGCCGGCGACGCGAAGGTCGGACGCCCGCAGAATGCGCGAAGGCCTCGGCCGGGCTCAGCCCGACCTCGCTCAGGCAAACAAACGGCAGGACGAGCGTCTCCTCGGTTTGAATTACAAACTCGAAAGGAAGCGGCGAGGGGAGGAGGGAGGGGGGTCGGGGGGTGGGGGGGGAGGAGGAGGAGGAGGAGGAGGGGAGGGGGGTGAGAGCAGAGAGAAGAAGGAAATACACAGAAGCTGGGTGTCAGCTGTCTGGAGTTACTTACATGCAGCCATGTCATTGGGTAAGAGACAGCATGAAAGATGGACAAAAGGGCAGGAGCGGAAAGGGTTAATAAAAAAGACCACAGAAAAGAACAGGAAGTACACAAAATAAATAAAAACACACACACACACACACACAACTTGTTAACACCAAAAGAGCTGTTAGTCACTGGAGAACGAGGCACAAAATCGAGGCCGCGGTCGAAGGGGGCCGTCAGAGGGGAAACACGCGTGCAGCAGGAAACAAACAGGAAGTGGGAGCTCCTCTGGATCAGCGCCACCGATTCACCAGTTTGAACCAATAAAACTCCACATTTCTGATCATCACACAGACCAATCATCACTGCGTCTCTGAGGCGACTGCCCCGCCCACGCGGCCGGCTCACCTGCGTTGTGTTTGGCCAGGTACTTGTCCTTGTACTGCTTCTTCTTCTTGCCGAACCAGGTGCAGCTGGCCTGCTGCTCCTGCTTGGTCTTCTCCATGGCTATGCAGGCCACGCGCCTGCCGAGAAACACGCTGTCAACACGCGCCTCTGTGACGCCAGATCAATGCGACGCCCTGCACGACCACCCAACACAAGCGGCGCACCCCCCACCCTCCTCCTCTCTCCCCCCCCTCCCCTCCCCGAGGCCTGCGACGGCTGAGCTGGCAGAGCGGTGGGAAGCGGCGCCCGAACTCCTGCGGCTTCTTTGGCTTCGCTTCTGTCGCGTCTGACAAAAGGTTCAAATCCTGGCAGCGCTGCCTGGCTCTGCTGCCGTCACAGACACATGTTTTAGTCACTGCGATAGCAGGAGATTTATTAGCCCTCGACGTCAGGTCGCTACCATCCCATTGTTGGACGCATCGAAGCCGAAGAAGCTCCAGAGTGAGAACTCGAACTCCTCTCTGAATCCTGTGATTCAGTGCTTCTATTCCTGATTCAAGCTCCACAAACAGACGGAGTGAAGGTGTTGCCCCCCCCTCCTCACCACTCCTGCAGCTCCGGTGAGGGGATGAGCCCCGCTGTGCCGTTCTTGGTGTTCTCCAGCTTCCCCTGCCACCAGTTGTGGTCGTCCTTGGAGATGATCTGGATGATGTCGCCCACCCGGAAGCGAATGCCCGCCTCCTTGCACGGGATGAGGTCGTCCTTCGACGGGTCGTACTCGAACTGGGCGCGCACGTAAATCTGCGGGAGGCGGGACAGCGAGACAGAGAGAGAGAGAGAGGGAGACGAGTGAGGCGTGGCTGCGTCGGTGGGGACGGGAGCTGCATGGAGCCACGGGGGGAGTATGGTTTGCCAAGCTGCACACATGAAGAGGCTCACTGTGGGAAAGGCCTGAGAAACACGCTGCTTTGCCCTCAAGCGGGAGAAGAACCGAGACATGAAGAGAAGAGAAGCCGAAGCAGAAAAAGGCACAAACAGAGAGATTGATGACCTCATGGACAAAGCTCCTACCGCTTCTCGTGCGCACACATCCACCTCTTTCTGTTGCCTTTTACGCCCATTAAGGAACCAGTATGAGGACTGAGCTTTGGCAGCTAGCATGGGAGCTAAACACCACTATGATGAGGGACCAAACTTTTGCGATGGGAGGGGGAGGGGGGGGGGGGGCGGGAAGAGTCGGGGGATCTACTTCTACGAAGGGGTCCACTGAGATACATCTTACCTTGATGGACAATTTGTCCTTGATGGCAGGTCTGGAGATCTATGGGGTCGAGAGCATCACACACACACATATATCATGCAGTAGAAAAATGTTGAAGGGGGGGGCATAAACAAAGGGACGTGAGATGGGTGAACCGAAATCGGACACCGAGTCGGACACATAAAATCCGCGCTTCAATTTCTCTCCGTGTGTGTGATGTTGTAGCATGAGACACACACATCATGCTACACACAAAACAAAACGTCTCGTCTTCAGAAGAACAGAGAAAAGCACTCTGGAGAACCAGATGTGGAGGGTGGAGAGTAGAACATGGCGGAAACAAAAGGGACGAGAACGAGTGCTTTCTCTCACATCACACAAGTGGATCTGACTTGTCGAGATGAGCGTGTGTGTGTCTGTGTGTGTGAGTCCATGAAGTGTGAGACGGAGGGACTGAGCAGACAAATGAGTGGAAGACGTGCAGTGGCTGTTTCTGTCCAGACTCTCACCTGACGGCCTTTGGGCTGGATCGTTGACGGCAGGTCCTGGAATGAAAACGACATCGGTGAACATCCGTGCTTTTAATTTGAAATTCCGCTGCATCCCTGCTGTAGTTCTGACACGTACCAGGATGGAGCTCGTCACACTGGCGTGACCGTTTGCAGGCGACTGTCGGGACAGATCGGGGGACTCCTTCTGTAACGGGACAGAAAACACAACACGTTACTCCTGCTGCCTGGAAAAAAATGTCCCCACGTGTGTGTTTGATGGTTTCAGACCTCGCAGGACATCGACTGGGACCGGTAACTGGGGACAATCTTGAAGGTGATGCTGCCCCTCATCTCTCTCTGTTGGGACATGAAGGACTTGTAATTAAGAGCCGTTTGTTCCTCGACAGTGCGTTTTAAGAGAAGCCAGGACTCACCAGCATCTTCTGCAGCTGCTCTACCGTCTGATTGGCCACGCTGATGCCATTGATTTCTCGAATTTCATCTCCTACATGCAGAGTCCCTGAAGTGGAGAGCAGATGAGATGAGACGAGGAACAGATGAAGCCGGAAAACCTCCAGAGACGACGAGGGAAAGAGCGGCGAGCAATCGAGTCGATCATCGACTCGGACCCGTTCCTGACGATGTGCGGACACGCACCTTGTCGATGAATCATTCCCCCGTGCATGATGCGGGCCACGATACAGTGGTTGAGTTCGTTCATTTTCAAAGTAATTCCCTGGAAGGTAAAGAGTCCCATTCAAGTTACCAGTTACAAAGCGAGAGCGACCGATCATGTGCAGAAGACGTGGATCTGTGCGTGTGTGCGCGCTGTCCGTCTTCCCACCATGGGTTCGTCGGTGTTCTTCTGGAACTGGACCAGGCGCACCCGGGTGACGTTCTCCAGGTCCATGTCCCCGTTGGTGCTGTCGGGCGAGTCTCCGTTCAGGTAAGGGGAGGTGGGCGGGGGGGTCACCCTCAGAGCCTCGTCGCTGTACACCTCGTGGGCCACCACATCATGGGTCTGCAGCAGAGCCTGTGGGCAAACACACGCGCTCAGACTTACAGCCACTTCCTTTGTGACGAGCCTAGTGGGTCAATGATTGAGTTGATGCTGCAGCAAACAATGCAAGCAGCTGTCATGACAGGAAATCTGACCTAGAAAACACTCTTCTGTGCATAAATGTGACGGGTGTTCATGCCGCCACAACAGTAAAGAGTGTGGCTTACACTAATCCTCTTTGGGCACAACTAATGTCACTGACACACGGTGTGTTTTTACAAACACATCCAGGAGCTGCGCCGAGGCTGAGGCTGCCAAATGATCACATCTGCTCATCGGAGCAACAGCGTGCTCGCTGATGGCAGCGGTGGTGTTGTGGAACAGCTGGCACGGGAGGCTCACGACTTATGGCTGTTTCTAGGGAGGCTGAGCGGAGGCGCACGGTGATGTTCACATGGTGATGTTTACATCGGAGGAGGAAACGGCTGAGGCTGAAGCAGAGCACGGACCGGGCGAGCGCGGTGGGGAGACTGCGGCGCTGAAGCTCCCGGACGCTCAAGTCGCAGGAACTCGTGCATTTCTCTCAAAACGAGAAGCGACTGAGAAGATTTCAACCACTGAGGAAGGTCTCAAAGAGACTGCTCCACCCCCGTCCCCCCGTCCCCCCTCCCCCACTCTCCATCAGCGTCCGGCTGCGCTAAATCCTTTCACGCCCGTTCAGCCCGCGGCATCAGTAAACCACTGTGGCAGCCGGTCAGGTCACAGATCAGTACTGGGCTAATTGGATTGAGCCAAACCTGAGGCGTGACAACCCGCGTTAATTGTCACACACTGAATCAGCTGAGAGAAACACCTCCGCTATTGTTGCCCCGCTAACCGAGAGAAATCAGGTCAGCCCGCGGAGTATCTGACAACACATCAAAGGCTCCCAACAGCCACGTACAGTGAGAACAGTCGGCTGTGCTACTTCTTACTTACTGAACGGCTTCATCAGATGAGGGGCTTCTCCCTCTGAATGAAGACCAACACTGACTCCTTCTGTCTCAGTCTGTCCACCGTCTCCTCCCCATCTGTTCCCTCCAGGTCTATCGGCGCCTCATGTGATGCTGACACCGTTTCCAGTCTGTGTGCCGGCTGAAACACCTTCGGCACAGCGCGCCGCCACTTCACTAACGCTTCCCTCTCCGTCCCTTTTCCTTGTGCACGTGTCGCGCTGGGCTCGCCGAGCTCAGGTGCTAAGCAGCTTTGTGGCACAGGGTGTTAAAGGAACCCTACCTCTGATGTGACACACTTGGATGTAATCACACACGCTGATGAGCATGCAGCATGTGGACAAAAACTCGCCCGACGCACAAACGACGAGCGCGCTGCTGTGCTGTTACCATGAAGTGAGGCTGCGTGAGGATTCTCCTCAGCTCCTTGGCTTCCATGTTTTCTGGGTAACAGGAGATCGTTTCCAGTACCTGCAGAGCAAAACAGACCAAGGAGAGAAGTGCTCAAGTCGGTGCACGGACCAGTTTTCTGGGATGCAGATGAAAGACCAGCCAGCTGAGATTCCTTCACCTCTTTGGCTCTCTGCACTCCGTCACTGGGGGGATTTCGGATCTGAGGGGACGACCTGGTGTTGATTTTGTCATAAAGCTGAAACAGAAGCCGCACGTCATTTGGTATCAACCATTTAAAGGTGCAACACGCCATAACTTTAATTCTTAAAACAAGACAATAAAAGACAACGGTCATATTGTTGTGTTTGCATTTCTGTGTGGAAGTGGACTGAAGACATCCTGCAGTGGTTCACTACTGCCACTTCAGGTACAAATGTGGTATTATAGGTACTCTCCACACTGCATCTTTAACGACGTGGTGGATCCTTGAGTCGTCCTGACACCTAGTGGTGGTGTTTAGCGTCTCACTCACATCTAACAGGGTGTGGAGGTGCTGATCCTGGAAGACACTGTGCAGAAAGTCCATGTCTTTCTCACTGCAGTCTGTCAAGGCATGAATCTCCTCCAGGCTGTCCAGGACCTGTGACACTGCCCCTGAACACACACGCACGCACACACATACAAGTACAAGTTATAACCCCAAATACGAGCAGAGTGAAACTCATACATCCACACGTACACGAGCAGTCCCTGCAAACATTCAAAGTGCAAACAAAAAAACGGGACAGGCACACTCATCCACCAACACACCACCTGCATTCACAGACAAGCATTAAAAAAGAAATGTGACAACAAACAACACAAAAAAGGGCAACAAATAAATAAAAAAAACAGAAAAGATCACAAAGTCACAACAAAAACCACAAACAAACACTCAGAACGAGTTGAACCCCAAAGTACCTGCTGCATCGCCCACACATGCAGCAAAACCAGAGAAACAGCGGTACATGGTATCAATAGAACATCAGAGGAAAGTCACTTCAGTCAGTTAAGGGTGGAGGATGATGGCGGAGGGAGCAGTGAACGCAGGGAGGAGGGGGAAAGAAGGTGCAGCGGGACGTGAAGACGGAGAAGCTTCAGTTTTAAAGGAGTGAACGAGGGTGAGCGGTCAGTTCGTGCCTGAATCATTCAAAGATGAATAGGTTCTGAAGCAGCGCTGTGATTAAGCGGTGGCTGAATTACGATGACGCAGCTGTAAGAGCAAAACCTCCAGGAAGGAAGTCACCGAATAAAACATCGAAATTAGGGGCTAACTTTGTAATTATGAGCTTTCCCCGAAAAGAATCAATGAAAAACATTGAAGAAATGTAAATATATTGGAGCAGGTTTGTGATGCTGGTCAAAAAACATGAGAGGCAACTGTGATGCTGGAACAGTGAGGCCCAGTGTGGACACAGCAGAGGAGAAAACAAGTTGGAACCAGCTGTCAAATCTGTTTACAAGCATCACATTCATCCAATTCAAAATTTAAGCAGTTTCCAAATTAGGACAACAAAACCCAACATCAGGACGAATCCCACAATGCAACACTTTAAATATCCTCATCAGTCAGGTGTGTGGAGCCCTGCGTGGCTTTAATATGAACTGACTTCAACACACCTGAAACTAATCAGAGCCATCAAGCAGCTCTGCAGGACGCCTGCTAACGAGCCTCATTACAATCAGGTGTGACTGGAGCCCAGGCACAGAAAACATGCTGAATGGAGCGTCCACCTGTCTGAGCAGCTCAGGTGTTTACACCTTGAAATACTGCACAAGTCATTTGTTGTTACCTTGAATAAACTCCGCTCTAAAATTGTGCTTTAATCTGAGAAAAATAGCAAAAAAAGTAAAAACTTCAATATCATTTTTTTCATAATTTTTTGGGAGATTAACTAGAAAAAACAAATCATCACTTTTTTCTTTTCAAATAAAGATGCATGTGAACACACCCTCATTTACTTTTAGCGTAAAAGGAAACACACATCAAACTAAAAGGGTTTTTTCTGTAAAAGCGAGATAATGGAGGGAGGAATTACTCCAAAACTGTGAAATGCAAAGAGAGAAAAACGAAGAGGCAACTAAATGGCGAGTGATGTCATGATGAGCATCATGAAATGGAGTGGTGGTGGTGGGGGGAGAGGGAGGGGGATACGTACTTTCGGCAGCTAGCAATCCTAGAGACAGCACAGCAGAAGGAAAACGCCACCAAAGAAGAAGAGGCAGAGATTAGAGGAGGTCTGCAGCAAATACAAATATAGAGTTTAACACCTCAGAGTGAGACGAGGAGGAGGAGGAGGAGGAGGAAGAGGAAAGAAAAGAAGCGAGAACAAAGAGACGATGGTGAGGAAGCTTGGGGGGGGGCAGGGGGGGAAAAAAGAGGAGCAGCAACAGGGAAGGCGGACAAAGAGAGAGAAAGTCAGCAAAAGTGGGCAAATCTGTGAGCAGTCTGTCAGGCAGCTGCAGGGATCAGCTGCAAAAATAAACCCAGGAAGCAGGCCTGTCAACAGACTGCCAGCCTCAGCAGAAAGAACATGCAGGAGTCTCCGAGTACGCGTGGCTGCAGCAAGCCCACCTCCTCGCTCCGTTTGTGAGCAGCACGCAGAGGCTTTGCTGCCAATTAGCCATTGATTTATCGAGGGAAGTGAAAGTGAGTGCCTGAGACAGGGAAGTGGGCTTGTTGGGCAACTCACGTCTTCATTTGAAGAAGGGAAAGCTCTCAACAGACAGCTGCCAGTCACAAGAATAGAAAGCACACAGTGGAGGGAGTGGGTGGCTGGGGGGAGGAGGAGGGGGGGTCTGACCGAGAAAGTGAACATCCTGAGTGCACATGTGTGTTGTGTTTCATCTCTGACCTCACATGACACAGAACATACAGGAAGGGGAACAGAATCTGAAGCGGTCATCAGTTTTGGCTGAGGTGACCAGGTCACGGAGGTGACTTCTCCCTGGCTCACATTAAGCTTCCAGGCTCGGATGAAGCTTCTACTTTCAGTTTAGGACGCAAACACAAGCCTGGAGTTAAACTGCAACAGGTTCAGTTGATCGATGCACTGAGGTTCCCTCTGTCTGGCGTCAAACATCATCCTTGTCTGTCTCCCTCTTTGTGTCTGCAAGGATGCTTGGCTGTGCATCTACAAGTTCTTACCGTCAGTCAGCATGATGCTAATTACGTTGCCATCTGTTGATAACCCCTTATTTTCCTCTCTGCTTACTATCCTCTGGTAAACTTCCAAGGACACTGAGATATTTAATCTTTTTAAAAAAAACCTGTTCAAATCTTTTACCAGTCGCGTGTGTTTTCTTCTCGTGACTCAGACGCGCTTGAATTTGAACAAATTACCCGGTAGGACTTTACCTGAGGAGGTGGGGTCATCTGAGAAGTCATGGAGCTCCTCGGGTGGGTCGCCATAGTAGGAATTGAACTTGTGGCTGGAGACAGCAGCGAGCACTGCACCCTGGGAAGCAGAGAGGGTCACCAGAACGTTAACCGCGTTGAATGTGCAGCTTTAAAAACACTTTCGAATCTTTGTTTCCAACCCGGGCTCAAAAGCCAGAACTGAGCTGACCTTCAGCTTCCTCCTGGCATTGAATTTCCTCAGCTGTTCCACCGTTTCGGGCAGGTGGATCTTGTAGGCGTACCTGTCCCTCTCCTGCACACACACAAAGGAGCCACCACACAGGCACAATAAGCACAAACACTGAATGGATGTCAAGGCAGAGCTGTGGCTGCAGAGGCCGCAGAAGGAAGTGTGTGTCTGTCAGGCCGATCTGTGGTTCGTAGATCATTGAACACATCACACTGATACCATCTAATGTTGAGATATAAATATACTTTTATAAAACAGCACCCAGGTACAGTCTGACCTGACAGAAATGTGCCTGTGAGACTCAACTGCAGACAAACGACAGCTCATTTTGCGAAATTACACTTGTCGAAGGACAGATAGTTCTGTCTGAGATGGAAGTGTGCGCAGACATGTGCACAAGTCCTTTGAGGCGTGCACAAATCTCACCATGCACACACATCACACAGTGCATGCGCAAAAATTAGATTACGGACAAACAAATGTGATTACACAAACATGAGTCACTGCTGCTGCATTAGCCTAATAGGTTGGGATCTTAGAAAGTGAGAGCTGTTGATGTTGTTTTACTATGACTAATAACACACACACACACGTGTATCTGTGTGTGCGTGTGTGTGTACGCGTGCCAGTTCTTGCCTTGAGCCAGGGGTGGTTGAGGGCCTCGTACACAGTGATTCTCTCAGCGGGGTCCAGCATCAGCATGCGTCGCACCAGGTCCTTGGCGCTCTCTGAGATGTGCGCCCATTGGCGCGGGTTCATCTGAACAGCAATCAACCAATCATGTGTCACCTTGAGGGCTTTCAAATGGTGCTCGACATGCTTCACAGGTGACTGAACCCCCCCCCACCCCCACCCCCCACCCTGAAAATTGCTTTTATTGCAGTGGCAGAAAAAACATTCATCATCCGTTTGACATGATTACGAGTTCACCAGCAGACAAGACAAACAAACCAAACAAACTAGAAACAAACGGACCAAGAAAGTATTCAGTTCCATCAGGATGTCACTGAGGTGCTGTAGAATCGTAGGACATGTAATTATTTACAGTTGGGACTTTCCTCTGTACGACCAGTGAAATTCGGTGGCAGCTGCGTCGCAGCAGCTTGATGGAAGATACCGCGGTATCGTCCATCACGCCTGCCTGCTGTGACCGCATCTGCTACAGATTATTGCACCAAGCAGGAAATTCATATTCGGCTGATAGCGGACGATTTTGTCGCACTATTTTCTGCTGATCCTCTCGCTTTATTCGTCACCTCATGTTGACGCTTGTCTGACTGAGAGGGGCAACTTTGACAGGGGGGAACGACTCCAAACTTTCGGATCGAACTGGCGTTGAGGCCGGTTTGTCGATGTGGTTCCTACCTTGTATTTGCCCTTGATGATGGCTTCGAACAAGCGCTCCTTGGTGCCATAGAAGGGCAGGCAGCCGGACAGGAGGATGAAAAGGATGACCCCGCAGCCCCAGACGTCCACTGGTTTGCCATACGGCTCCCTCTTGACCACCTCAGGGGCCATGAAGTGGGGGGTGCCAACTCGACCTGGAAAAAAGTCAGATTGGCTCATCTGTGCTCTCATTTATGCACCTTTTGTTCACAAAACACTGAAATTGGCTTATTACTTTGGAATTCAGAGCCAAAAGAAGCAATGGTAAACACGTTCACATGTCTGTTCTTTTGAACAGCGTACCTCCTGCAACTAAACCAGACTCTCCCAGCTGGATCGCCACGCCGAAGCCTCCCAGCTTCACTGGAGCAGAGTTCTCCTTGGAGGCCAGCAGCACACAATGAGGCTGCAGAGGAAGACAGGAGACGGAGCATTACCATAACAATCAATTTCGTGGGAACTAAAACAAGGGGTCCGTCCCTGAGGGCCCCCAAAACATTGATTTAAGATAGTAACAAGAGAAAAAAACACTTCCACATCACAAAAGTGCACGTATTTGCACTTCTGTGCTAAAGTGCAAGATTCTACTGACTCATTTGCTTGTTTGTACCTCACAGTTTCACAATGACAACAAAAGACGAGCAGAAGAAACCACAATTTATTGTGGTGCCGAGACAGAGAGGAAACAGTTGCTGGCCCAGGATTCAGTCGGTGCATGCCTCTCTATTACTGCTGTGTATCAGCATGAATCAAATCAGTGCATGAACGTCCCCGTCCTGTTTCTGCGCTTTGCACTGCAAGAGGCTGGTGTTTCTGTTTGCATGGAAGCGATGCTGCAGAGCACAGGCCAGCTTTGCACTGCCGCTAAACGCCAGTATGGGATCCATAAAACAAAAGAGGATTCAGCCAACACGTCTACCAGTTGGCTTGTAAAATCCCGCGGCAGATTGTATCTAATTACTTGTACAAATACTCTGATGACTCACCCAAACAAAAAGCTTGTATTTGATTAGCCTCCAGTTCTCTGGCATCGATTAGATTACCACATACGAGGGCTTTTTAAGTGGGAGGACCAATTGATCATGACATCAAAGTCACTCATCAGGTCATAACTGTACCATTCAGGGAAAATATGTCTGTCTAAATGTCAATCTGTAGTCTGTTAAAAGGTGAGCACGGCTCAGTCGTGCATGTCAGCAACTGTGCAAGTGTTGGTGGTGGGTTCATTTCCTGCCTTTTGCGCTTTTGTACTTCTCGTTTAAAGGGAAGAGCTTAGGGGCGTTGAGGATGTGGACAGCGCTGAGGTGAGATTAGCGAGAAAGACAGCGAGAGAGAGAGAGAGAGAGAGAGAGAGAGAGAGAGAGAGAGAGAGAGAGAGAGAGAGAGAGAGAGAGAGAGAGA
>JAUESF010000053.1:5305812-5334305 GCA_032274765.1 Malacoctenus tetranemus
TACGTGCTTGCACCTTGCCATAAATGTCCTATCTCTCACCATCAAACAAGAGGAAGTTAATGTGGAAACATGTTGTGAAGTCACCCGACAACAGCCATGCGTGCATCTGCTAAAATTTGTCTTTTCATTTCCCCACTTTCCACTTGCTGAACAAGTAAACCACAGAGCTTCCATTAATGTATGTTGCTTTCTGGTAAAAATCTACCATGCAGAAACGACACCCAAGAGGGTGTGTTTCCTGTCTGGTGAGAACGGAGCCCAGCGATGGTTACTTACAATTCAAAGACCATGTAGAGCATGCCATCAGAGCTGTAGGTCTCCAGCAGCTCCACGATGTGAGGGTGCTTCAGCATGTGGCAGATGCTGGCCTCCCGCTTCAGATCTGACAAAGAGCAGACAGCTGACGTGGTGAGACGGAGATCACATCAGGGTATTCTGTATTCCTCACTGAGGCGATAATGGCGAAACGTGTTAATTCTCATCATTTTTGTCATGCTGCTTTTGACTTTGATCCACAATTTCAAAGAGGAATTTGAAGCATCCAGCATTAAAAGTGACTCCGTGAGGCACTGCGTATATTCGGCGTGGCCCGAGCCTCCTCTGTGGGGTTGTTCCAGGACTTTTCGTTAGCTCAAATCTAGCTGCTGGCACGGGGAAACAGACACCGCTTGTGTTTCCAACGCGTGTTGTGTGGAGCTGTGAACACATGAGGTGAGAACTTCTAAAAACCAAAGCCCGAAACTCTTCATGAGCGTGATGTGAGACCAAACAGTGTTCCAGACACCAGCTGGATACGTCTCAGCTCACTTTGGTGGACTGCAATGTTTAAAAGAAGGATGCACCCACTTATAAATGTTTACTTACAATGAAAAATGCAGATGAAGACACCAAACAAGGTGATAAAATGATGCTTTTTGTTCAGCACTTTTATGTCTTCTCATGGAGGGTTAACGAACCAAAAAGTGGCACCACCCTGTTCCTTTTTTACCCCCACTGTTCTGATATATCTGCACGTCACCACCAAGAGGAGCCCCAGAGCATTTTATTTTCGGGCGCCCCCTCTCCTTTATGCACCTTTACACCCTGTTTTTCTCGTGTTACACTCCCAAGGGGCTGAAGTCAATCCCAGCACGAACCTCTGCTCCAAAAGATCCGTATCTCATAAGTTGTTGCAATTTAATTGCACATCTGGCTCGCTCACTGACATCATCATCCCCTCTCTTTATTAGTACGGAAATACAATTACAGCCGCAACCCTTCTGTGTCGACTGCCTTGTTGAATAAAACAACAGCAAAAGGAGGAAATACCACTTAGATGAAGCGGCCACAGTATCTGATAGCCTGGCAAGACATGCGGTTCAGACGGAGACGGCTGACAGACATAATGTGGTGTGTTGTTGGGCTTCCCGGTCCATAAAAACCTCATTTACACACTCGGCTCCCCATCCACAACTCCAGCTGATGTCTGTGTGTGTCTGTTCTCTGTGTCATGACAGAGCGGTGTCATTATGCAACATGGAGAAACGACGCCGTGCCCCCCCCCCTACGACTACAGAGCCCCCATTCTCCCCTTCACCATTATGCAGCCCCTCTCTTTGCGTCTCATCCACTGTCTGTTCTTGAATGTGACAATGCTGCCCAGTGTCCATGGAGGACTCAGGGCAGGGAGTGGAGGGGCACAGACAAGTGTGGATGAAACCTCTTCCAAAGCCAAATCTGTGCTGGGAATGAAAATCCTCAATTCGAAATATTTCTTCAGGATGGCAGAGGATGGTTAAAGATACTAGCAATCAAACATGAAATCACATTTTAGTTCCAGGTGCAGTCAGGACAGAGTTTCACACTTGTAGTTCTCCACTGTAAGCTATACCACAGCTTTCAGCTTGTAATTATTGCACATTACTGACGTCTGAGCTGAAACAAATGATTAAAAGTGATGCAAGAGTCAATCTTCACATGCAGTAACTTTTAAATCCTTTCACTTCTTTTCTCAAAAGGAACTAACTCCGCACAGGTGCTTACTACACATCAGATCGGAGTAAAACTGCAATTTTCCTTGAAATTTTACTTCTGAAAAGCTCTGATTGTGAATAAAAGTGCTTGCTGGTTCACTCTGCATCCATCCGTCCCTTGTTAAACTCTATCACTCGCTCACTTTGCTTTCCCTCTCCTCAGCCAATCACGCCGCTAATCCCACATGCTCTCAGACAAATGCGTTCGTGCAGGGATGTGCAGGTAGCTCAGCTCCGTCTGCACTCCTGTCTCCTTTCTGCTCACATTTATGCTGATGCAGAGTCTTCTTTAACAAGCTGAGGTGCCTGGTCTCAGGAAACCACTCTGCAAACCTGGCAGCACTCCAAATCGTCACCCTGTCACTATGAGTGGCCCGCTGGCTGTTTCTGCTCGCTTTTACAAATGGCTCACACCAGAATAGCCACAATGCACGTTTGTGTTCAGGAGATTCTTTCTTTTCACTGTGCATTTTCCTGCAATCTTCTCTCTATATGAACACAGGGAATATGTGTTATCGCCGTGCAAACAACGCAACCATTAACTCGCGCCGCAGTAAAAGCGAGATGAATGCACTCAATCACATAAACAACTGTTAATGATGATGGATGTGGAAAAATAAGTTATTTTATGAGACGAAATGAGAAGTCGATTAACTAATAGGCAGGCCTGAGAACATTCATCAACAACTTTCCAAACAATTGATCAACTATTCGAGACTAATCGAGCAAAAATGTCCAGAAGTTTGCAGCCTTTCATCTTCAATTGATTACAGTTTAGCGACCACAGAAAGGAAACGGTCCTCAAATGAACTGACCTCAGAAAATGGGCAGAGAGCTTTTATCTTCACCTGACTCTTTTCTTTTTTTTAACAATCTGTCACCGAGCCTAATTAATGTTCCTGTTGCGACACACTTCAGGTGTTCCAAGACACCAGCAGCCCTCTTTCAAATGCTTCTAAAGAGAGAGAAAACCCTTTAAAAGAGGGATGCGGTTGGTATTTGCGGCACTAAAATTAGCCGGCCGTAGTTTCTGCTTTGGGAAACACGAGTGTGAAGCTCCTCTTTTTCCTCCTCCTGCTCCCCCGGGTCATTTCCTTGTCATGCTGGTGTTGGCTGCAGAGCTCGTCTCTGACAGGGGCCACGGCAGATGGCGGGTAGTGCACGCCAACACTGCCACTAATACAAACAAGCATGTATGCACACACACAAACACACACGCATTCAAACCAACGTGGATCCCTTGTGTTCTCATACCTTTTGAGGAGACTGTATCGACTTACATTCATTTCCTGCAGACATACTCTAAACATAGCCTTAATTACTACTTGCCTTACCCTACCATTAGTGTACTTGGACCTGAAAACATGCCTACACCTCAAAAATGTAATTATTTCCCTTATGGGGGCATAAAGTTTGGGCCCACAGAGATGACTAACCTCTATAATATGAGTGTGTAACCTGGGGGGCCCGCAGCCTCGCCTGCTCTGAGTTTGTCAAAATTAAATTTGCACATGTGCAAAAAAAGTGGAGGCAGCCACTGAATATAAACTTGCTGTCATGTTCTGATGAGGGTAGGCCTGCCCACTGGTGGTTGGCTTCACTGCAACGCCTATTAAGGCTAGATACAGGGTGTATAAGCTTTGATAGCCTTTTTTGGGTTTGGGGGGGTTTCCCTGTTTGCAACATCTGGCCTCACGTCCTCCACTAACCCCAACCATCACAGCAAGGACAGCCGTCACAAATGCTGCTTGTTCCCCGATTTGGCCCCACAAACTGAGTAATACAAGACCACACACACATGTTTTTTCATACCTTTCAGGCGCGTTGCGTTGACCTACATTCATTTCCAGAGACTTACCAGAGCCCCGACCACAACCACAAGAGTTCAGCTCTCAGCTCTTCACCCAACTGCACCCTTATGGTCACTTTCACATATGTCTTGGCATCTTTTCTCTTCCCATAAGGACAACAACGCCTGATTATTTGGCCGGGACACACACTCACACATTCACACACCTTTTGCCCACCTTTTTCTCATGCCCCACATCACCCTCCTTCACACCAACCTCATGAATACAAAACCACATGGTGACACATGGCACCCCACATATACGCCATCACAACCACAACAGCACGAACACACACGGGAAACACACACATTCCCTCCACGTGACTCAAGTGGGTACTGTTGCAGGATGTGGAACATCACATCTCATGTTTTTTTAACCTGTCAGTGAAAAAAGTTTGTTTTACTCAATATAAGCGATCAAACAAGCTAGTTCTGGTGCTTTTAAACTTCAGTGATGTCAGTAAACTTGGTGTTTGTTTGATGCACAAGCATTTCTGGGATACATCGATGACAACGTTTCACTGGTGTGTTTCTGACCTTCCGTGCTGAGGCCAGGGCTGGAGGTGAAGCTCGCTACATCCACGATCTTCACTGCAAACTGCTGCCCGGTGTCCCTGTTGATGCAGCGCCTCACCACGCTGAAGGGACCCCTGGAATGCACAAAAACACAAATTAGCTGCACGTCCATGATGTCTCAGATTCGAAAAAAAAGTTCAGCGCACACACACATAATCGGGGACACACACCAGCACCGTGCAGCGCGCAGAATATTCTGGTTTTACAGTAGGTAGTTAGCTCCGCTTCATAGCCTTCGTGCTTGTGCCAGTGGGAATTACAGAGCAGTGCGTCGCAGCTGTAGAGCTAAAGCTTTAATATAGAGACCTGCGCTAAGTAGACCTACCCTGCACGGCTTATTTCTGGGAAAAGAAGGTGGCAGATATTGCAGATTTGTGCTTCCTCAAATAGCAGCGGCCATATGGAAGCTATAAAGTGTGTTTTCTTGACCCGTTTCCAGCAGCTCAGACGTTTGGGTGAAGACAAACCGCCCGGGCAGAGTGGGGCAGATTTCCGTCACCGGTCTTGAGTTGCTTCTGGAAAGCAATCAGCTCTGCGGCACCGGGGAGAGGTATCCTAACAATTTGGAGGATGACATTTTTGTTGCGCTGTAATCCTGCTCCTGGATTACATTGTCATCACAATAATCGTTACACCTGTGCAGATGAATAAGCTGCTGGATTCAGAGAGAAAACAGAAAGATACTTGATGAACCAACATCTTCATCATCTCTCACGCTGAAAATGAGAGTTAAGTTCACCTGATTGACAGAGACACATGCTCACACCAGTGGCCACTAACTGACCTTTGTTGGACTCACATTAGGAAATAAATGCGCCAAACAAAGCCAGTGTGACACCAAAAGCTGTCCGGTGTGGGAGCTGCAGCTGATTAGCTCTCACGCTCGGCTTTCACATCTGCTGGAATGATTAACCCGCGCAAACAAATGCGGGCACCATGTGGAAAAACGCGGGAATCCTGTCGGTGAACTGGCAGTCCCGCTGACCTCTGGCCCCCCCTGGGTTGACGAGATGGAGCAGCTGTGTTTATTCATCAAGGGGCGGGAGGTGTTTGCATGTGTGTGTGTGAGAGAGAGAGAGGGAGAGAGACAGAGAGAGACAGAGACAGTCTGAAGGGAAATACATGATGGAGAGAGGGAAAGGACGTGGTGGCACTAATGTGTATCAATAAAAGTCATCATCGGCATTAGGGGGGGGTTTCAGAGGGTCAGTGAAGCTGCCAGATTTTAAGCATCAACCTCATCTATAATCTTGGATGGATTTTATATCGGATCAATCCCCAAAACAGCCCGTTCTTACATTGGCTGCTGTTTCAATGAATAAATTATGGGATAGCAACTAACTGTTCAAGAGGGAGCATGTTTTAAAGCATAGCTATCCCTGTGGGGACCCTGAGACTGGCTTCGTTTGTGGTAAAACAGCTGGCTTCAGAAAACTAACTGGGTGCAAACTGCCAGCAGCTCGGTTCGGATTAAAATTGGATTAGGTTCGATTGATTCAGTGATAGCGAAGAATCAGGGAGAGCGAGGGAATGCGCTTTTGCCCAGAGTCCTCACTAAGGCAGAGGTACACCCGTGTGTGTGTGCACATGAGTGTGAGGAAGCAGAGAGGCCGCATGCCATACTGACATCACCGCAGCTGTGCTGAGTGGGCTCGCACAAAACGCCCACACATGGCTCACATCCGACAGCAGCAGTCATCAAACGTTAGCCCCGAAGTGGCCGTCCTCGCAGGCCGCTCCTTTGCTCATTTCACCAGCCTGCATTGTGTGATCAAAAAGTGCATGCGAAGGTGTAGATTTATCACACGGCGAGTACTATCCAGGGGCAGGATTTCTCCCCAAGTGCCTTGTTTATTTCCCTAAAAAACAAGGACAGAGCACATCTGTAACTATGTAACTACAGCCTCCACATCAGCAAGGCTGCTCTCACGAGAGCCAGAACCTTTGCTTTAAGCAGTATTTTACCATTTAGCTGTGGCTAGCAGTTAACACGATTTACTCTTACTCTGTGTTTATTGCTTGCGAAAAAAAGGAAAAGACAGTGAGCCAGGACACAGACTCAACATGACTGCAATTCTTTACACGTCTGGTAATTCTAGCAATGTGAATTTTCGTGGCGTTCTAACCTCAGTCAGAGGAGGATACGAGGAGAGTGTAAACCTCCCCTCCTCAGCTCTACGCAGTCCATTCATGGCTATTGATCGGTTGTGTGTGGGCAGCTGAAGGAAGCCTCCACTGTACATGCATAATAAAGGGGGATCCAAAGAAAACAATCGAGATTTTGAGGCCAAAAAGATTGACGAGTTCTAGAATTTATACTTTATATTGTAGAAAACAATCCAAGAGTCTTTCAAAGCGTCAGAAACCCGACATTACGCTCCACCTTCCTTTTCAAAATGTGCTGGCCAGATGACACATGGTAATGTGAGACCTTATTGATCCCAGCAGGAAGTGCAGCAGCACCCTGCATCAGGACACTCAAGTGGAACAGCTCATCATAAATCTCACAGCCAAACTAAAAAACATGTCCTGTGTTATCCAAATAGGACAGAAACTGACGATGGGCTCTGAGATGACCACAGAAACACCTCTCAGTCCTGCTATCAATAGAAACAGGTTAATAATGACTGTATTCACACACATGGGCGTCATAAGCCACAGGATGCTCCAAAAAATAGACCTGAGATGAGTGAATGAGTTCACACTGGCAAACTCAATGATAAACAGAGCGAGAGTCTGAAATAACAATCTTCTTTCCATCTTCCCCAATGTGCAAATGTGAAGCCTCATTGAGGTTTTAATGACTGTCGGTGTAACAACTTCCACTCAAAGCGCGCTGGCTGGATGTCACAGTGTGAAGTTATGACACTCTTACATGCAGGATTACACTGTTTTCTGACATCTAACTGCAGGATTCACAGCTTAATGGGAAGAAGAACGGATTATTGAATGAGTCCAACGTTACCAACTTTAATTCCTTTCGGTAGCCAAATGTTGACACATCCTAGATTTGAATAATTAGGGTGGGGCTGGGGGGTGGGGGGTGGGGGGGGGGCTGGAGCCACCTCTCCATGTGTCGTTCATGACTCAACGAGACCCTTTAATAGTTAAACAACTTAGCGTTCTTACAGCCAAACATTCAAGCTTAAATTTGTATGCTAAAGGCCACATCTATTAGTGGAGACACCCCCATTAGCCCGCTGAAAACTACAAAACAATCAATGGAATTTTTAACATCTGAAATGTTACCCAAGCAATTTAATTATCCATCTCCGAACAAGCCAGAGGACTGATCACTTCATTGGTTTTGAGTGAGTCGCGCATCCCAATCTCCTTGGCTCTAATGAGCACCCCAGGGCTGAAATAAAGAGCGCAGTGACTCCAGTGGTGCTTCTCAACAACCCCAGTTCCGTTCAGACGGAATCATTACAGACAGACACGGCTGCGACTGCTTCAACGACGGCTGCAAAAACACGCCTGTGGTTACCGCATTATGTCCATCGCGCATTTACTGTGTAAACTAAAGACGATAAAAGAGCCCGGTCTAACTGCCCAAGCCTGTTTAATAGCCCGTGTCATCTTTCAGCACAGCTAATCTCGTCAGGAGTTGGGCCGACATCTGACCCGTCTGATCTCTCTTCATTGAAGTGAGGCAAGTGTAACCGCAGGGGACGAAAATCCACATTTACATGCACTCGTAAAATACAAACATACACGAGCCATCTCCATCTTTATGCTACAGGAACATATGTAGCTTGTAGTGTTGCCATGCAACTATAAACCCTGATGAATCAGGCCCGGGCTCTGGCTGGCATCAAGTTGAAATATTTTGACTTCTTTTGCTCTCAGCTGTGAAACCTTGCTACAACTCAGAGTGCTGGCAGAGAGGCTAAAGCTAATGCAACATAATGAGGGCAAGGTAGCTAAGGAAAAGGAGCCTACGTAGTACTATAAACACAAGCTTGAAAAGGCTAATCAAGAGCACAATCAGAGCTGGCAGGGAAGCTATGAAGCTAATATTTTATTGCCTGCACTCAGTGTAAGCTGGGATAAGCTCCAGCACAATACAACTTTAAGTATGAGGAGAGGTACAGGAGATGAAGGATGAATAACAAGAGAAAAAGCATCAAAAAAAGGACCCGCTGTCGAGCTTTGAACACCAGCTTCAAAGGTTAATCAAGAACATAATCAGGTAAAAAGCATCAGAGACTAAACAACACTATAAATCTACTCTCACCAAGAAAATATTCTCCCTTCATGATCTCACTGACCGTATTTCTGTGGAAATCACCCTGAACATGGCTGTCTATCCAGTGCACATTGAGAGGAGATGATTATTGGACTGCGATGGCATCCCAACTGAGCTCAATCCCACCCAGGCAGGCTGCTCCTCTCAAGCCGATCAGGGACAATAATAGACTCCTCCGAACAACAATAGAAGCCTGAAGGAGGGGGCGGGCTGGATGAAAGGGGTTTAGGTGCAAGTTTGAAAGGAGCAGGGGTCAAAGGTCGGGAAGAGACGCGTGTGAACACAAAAGCGCTGGGATCATCCAATAACAAGACACGACTCTCACAAAGGACTGACTAATGGCAAGAAAAGTCATCAATAAGTCCCACCCTGTCACGACTTACAGTTTGTTTTTATGCATATATTGAACAGCATCTGATGAAATGACAGAGCTCTAAGAGGAGAAAGGCTTGGAGGCAGCTCTCATTGACATCCTATCATCAATCCATTTAGTTAAAGGAATGGTCAAATGAATCCTTTTTCAATCCACTTTGCAGGGAAATAAATCTGCCTGTTTCCTCCTTATGCAGCAGAAAGCACTGGCGTCTGTTACGAAACACACTTAGGTTAAAACAAGGCAGGAATGTCCACACATAAGAATTTGGAATAGTGCTGGCATTCAGTGATTAACATCCTCAGGCTTCAGCTGACTTCACTGACAATAAAGCATGAGGCTAAAAACACAGCAGGAGATGGCAGGCAGAGGGCTGCGGTCCATGTCTGCCGGCATTATTTATATCCTTAGCCTCAGGGCCGTCACATTCCCAACTCCACTCGTCTCCATTGATCGACCTCCCCTTCTCCTCCCACCTCAGGGATTGAGGCGGGGGTGATCCCCTCCACCCATCCACCCTCACCACCTTCTTCTTCCAGCGAGACATCCCAAGACACCGGGACTCAGTGTGCTTGATCCGCCGGCTGGGAAAGAAACGGCACGGATTTTCTGGGCTTTTCTGTGACATGGCACTTCCTTAGTGCAGCCTAAAATACGCCCCAGACTTGTGTTTGCTCATGTACTACTCCTCTTGCTGCTCTGTCTGGACTGTCTGTGACCGCAACTGCACTCATTGAATAAGGGCTGTGGAGGTGTTGAGGATGCTCTGAAATCATCAGTCTGTACCTCTGCTGCAGGTCACTCAGACATACACATTTTTCTCACGTCACTCTGTTCCACACCTCCCCTCCATCAATTTTGTCAGAATGAATGCAAATGCATGGAGTGCTATAATTCCACAATAGCTTCCCTTTCTTTACAGGTACTGGTTCTCGATCAACCGTCAATTAGTAACCACGGCAACAACAGCTCCCAAGACAAAGAGCGGGGCCTGAGGGTCAGGAGAGTGTGTTTGTTCTCTAACTTAATGGACCCCCAGATACACAGTGAGGGAGGGGACTGACTGGTGAGGGTTTCACAAGCAGGAGGAGCGGAGGAGTCATGTCTGACCACAAATGGATGGAGAGTCTCACTGAATCCTTGATCTCCCTGTGCCTCTGAATGCAGACACCTCCACAGACTGGCCACTGCAAGACAATCTGCCTGTACAGGTGTGGCAAATGTCAAACGGCAGGGATTAGGAGAGGTGGAAATCCTGTCTGCAGTCGGTTTTTCAACTGGCAGACGATTCGTCCACACGTCTGTGCGTTTCAAGCTCGGTCTGGATTCTACATTAGATGACATCAGAGGCGAAAAAGTGGATTCAGATCAGTCAACAACTTGCCAGCCAAGCAGCGCATTTATTCAGCAGGCAGCTTGAATCTGTCTGAGCATCACTACATTCATAACCTGCCATCAGGCTGGCAAAAGTCTGGCATGATCCTTAAATAAGTCATCCCAAGGATTCTCAATTCAATCTCTTATCTGCAGGTTAAGGCCAACCCCTGCCTCTGCACATATAAATAAGTAATGTTCTTGCTATTAAACACTGTGTAAGGTTAAATGCAGCATTACAACTGACCTCATCTCACCCATCGGGTGAAACTTTATCCTTGTCGTCCACGTAAGTAACAGCACCCCGACAAATACAACAGAGCCCTGCAACAGTGCTGCCACCGGATCGACACACAACAGTGGAGAGCAGTGGGAGACAGATGACTTACTTGCCGATCACCTCGCACAACTCGTACACATCCTCGAACAGCACGTCGTCGTCCGCCATGGTCATTCAGGTAAACGAGGATGCTCTCCTCGAGGTTTGCCACCCACACTGTGATCAGAAGGAATCAATGACGGCTGGTCTTCTCTGCTGTCGTGTCACACAACGACCCGCAACACAGCCGTGCGACTGTCAAGAAACGTCGGGAGAAAAAGCAGCGGCCGAGCGAGTCCAAGTTAGCCGGCTAGCCACATTAGCTGGCTGTCACTCCGCGGCCCCACCTTCTCCTCGGCTCCTCTCCTGGTTAGGCTGGGTAGCCGCGGAGCTAGCTAAATTGTGGCCACGGACCAGACCCCAGGGCGTGGAGATTTCCTCGCTCGCTTGCAGAAAAACACCCCTCTTTGCATGCCTCGGCTCTGCGTCTCACTGGCGGGGCTCCCTCAGCAGCATCCACGGACGCGTCCTGCACCGACCGAGATGCTGTCTTCCACCGCAAGCTAACGGGGCTCTGTGAAAAAAAATGGTCGGCTAGCGGGGAGGGAGGTGATAATGTGAGCTCGCTGTCGACGGAATCACCGGTTGGCTCGGTCCGTTATTGCGCTACACCTAGTGAATTACAGATGGCTTATCCCACCGAAAAAATGGAGCGCGGACCGGGGCTGCAGAAACGCTTCAGCTTCCCAAGCCCAAATGGAAGACCTTCACGTACATGTCCGCCAGCGGCTCCGCCGCATGCACCGTCCGCGCTGGGGATTCGTGAAAATTTTATCGTATTTCCGACGCGGAGCTTTTCGTCCACCGTTGCTCCAGTTCTTACGCTGGCTCAGATGCTGGCTGGCTTTGACTGGCTGCTTCTCCGACTTCCAGAAACGCCAGGCTCCTCCCTCTATCGTCCAAGAAACTGGCTCGGACCTGAGCCCGAATGGTTGTGGGAAGCGTAGCGCGCCGTTCCCCAATTCCAAGCGGCTGCGGAGCCAAGATGGCGCTCGACGGGGGTTCGATCTAGGCGCAGTTTCCTAATCCCCCTCCAACGGTTGCATCCAGTGGATCCCGCGCAGGCGTCGAGCAGCCAAAACTCATCACCTTACGTCAGCCCCTTCCTCCTCTTATCTCCATCATTTCAACATGGACTTTATTTCCATATAAATTACCCCCCTCTGTCAGTAATAACCCCTGTAATAATAACAGCACCTGTAATAACTCCGCTTTATTAACTGCCAGCCACGTGAATAAACTGACGGATTACGCAATCCAAATATAAAAGGGAGGGGGGCTGCTGTGTGTCTGTGATTCCCAAATTCCCATGGGCCCTGAGGGAGGTTCCTCACCCAAATGATGGGCAACATCTTGGCTATATCGACCCCTCGATAAATGACTGTGTATCCGAGACTAATAACGTGTGATTTAATGTGATCATTCAGTCAGTCCGGTGCCTCGGCTGCGGCTCAAACTGTGCTGTCGATCTGTGGGGAAAACAGTGTCAGAGGCCGTCAGCGTGTTTCAGCCGTGCACGTTCACCTCGCAGGTGGAGGAGAGAGCCAGTGGAGCAGGTGGCGGGGACGCAGGTGGATGTGTCTCAGGTGTGGGGAAGATCTACGGCGATGTGTTGGGGCGCCCTCGAGAGGCGATGGCAGGAACGGCATTCCTTCTGCTGCTCCATTTTGAAGGTCCTTTGCCACTGTATTATGGAGCTCTTATACTTATTTTAGGCCATATTTTCTTGATAGACGCCAAAACACAGTCACTTAGTTAGGAAACCATAGGAAAATATGTTTGTGGGAATTTATTAGAAGGTAAAAATGTGCAATGAAATCAACAACTTTTTTTATGCTTGTTTGTCTGTAAGAAGCATCTTATCTCTAATGACCATATTTTTGGGGGGTGGATGTAAAATTAGCTAAATTCTAAGTGTTGGAGTTTGCAGAAAAAAGTCGATTCACCAACGAAGAATATATAAAATATTAGTATTCAATTATTATTGCAATGTGGCAATAAATCAATTCTCTTTATTTGAATTAATAAACAAATCCACAAATATTTTCTGTCCTAAATATCTACATTTTTTTCATTCTCTTTTTATATTAATTCTGGGGAGTAATATAAGCTCTCTCAATCAAAAAGACAACAGCCATGCAAACGTAAATAAACAGAGACGCCCCAGTTCCGCTAGAGTGCGCTCTTCTCTCAGGGCCCCCCTTCTCTGCAGTTTCCATGGCGCTGCATCCCCTTCTCCCCGTGCATCATCTGCAAGCGTGCCCCATTGGTCGAAGCCCACCAGCAGCTACCGATCGTCCGATTGGCTGCTGATGTGGTCATCACACTGTCAGCTATTGAACAGTCCCTCATTCAAAACATACAGCCGCACGCACAGTCACACTCACAACCTACACGGGACAACACCTTTTTTGAACACGGAGAAAACGGGACTGGGAATGAAAAACAGGGACCAGTGTGGTGCTATAAAGGATGGATGAAAGGAGGAAATGAACAAAGGTGGGAGAGCACCATTGATGGGGAGAGAGAAAAAAGAGGAAAGACCACTGTTTCCATGGTAACAAGGAGGGGGCGATTTTGGTGGCTGTATGTGAGACTGGGAGCTTGTGGATTATGAACATTGCACATACACACTTGTTTCATCATTTGAGGGTGGGGTGGATTAGAATACAGACATTTTGATGAAGTACATTCTTGAACCACAACACTCCTTATATAGCCATCTAATATCTCTCATTGATCACTACACTATAACTTCAGAATACGTAACTGCCCTTTTTTTAAATGTATTTATTCTAAGAGTAATTTCCAGCAGGTCGGTTAAAAAACAGTAAGGATGGGCGAGTTGGTGGAGAGTTAAAACAGTAGGTGGCGGTAGAGCATTGTTTCAATCGGTGAAACGAAGAAGACGAGCCACAACGCAGGATGACGTGATTGGCTGGCGCTTACTGCGCAGACTCAGAAGGAGGCGCGATCTTCAAATTTGTGCCCCGAGTCTTGCGGCTTCGCTAGGTCTGTCAAACATGGAGCGACCTCAAAACAGGTGAAAACTGGGACTTTCTTCACCATTTCACAATGTAACAGTATTTCGTACGGCACATGTTCCTGTAACTGTAAGAGCGACACTGTTTTGAGTGTTCAAACTTGACATGTCCGTTGCCGTACGCACCCGGACTCTGTGTAGCCAAACTCCGTTCAGTAATCCTTTACTTTGCCTTGTCCCGTTTACAAAGTCTTGCTATTTTTGTAAAATCTTAACACAAAATACATTTTTGCAATATTCGTCCGTTACTTTTCAGTTCGGCAGATGTACAGTAACGCTGAGAACAATGTGATGGACATTTGCGATTGTTTATGGTGGTGTCGGTGAATAACAAGTGCATAAAAACCTTAGCACAGACCTTCCTGTGTTCGCTGTTTTTGACCAGTAGGCATCCAGTGAAGTCATGTCGTGATTTTTCAGTGTGGCAAGGACCCCCAGGAGCGTTTTGGTCCAAAGGAGGAGCAAGAGTAAGAGCTACAGGCAGTCGTACCGCAGCTGCTCAGGAGGGGCTCCTTCCAGACTGGGCCTGACTCCTGCTTTAACAGCACGAAGGCTCAACACCAGCAGGAGAGCCCCAAAGTCCCGTAACATCACAGTGAGTACTTTGTGTTCATGTTGTCAGTCATAAACAAGTAGCTTGTCTGCATCTTGGAGACCTGTCTGATCGTTTCGTCTTTCCCAGGAGACGGTCAGTCCGGAGCACCTGGCCTTACTGGTGAAAACCCGGTGGCAGCTCTCCTACGTCACTCCTCTGTACCAGTTCAGGCACACATTGCTCAAGAGCTACTCCAGGCAGCTGGCGGCTTTTATCGCAGCGGAGAAGCAGCAAGGCCTGGCTGTTGAAGTGGAGGGAACCCAGGACAGCTTCCGAGTGTCCCTCTGTGTGGTGCAGGGGCTGGCAGAGATGGACGAGGATGCAGAGACCGTCCTAATACAGGTGAGCAGTTTAACAAGAAAGTCCTTGATGTCATTAGACAAGAAGAAACCACAGAAAGAAAATTAGCTGCCGTGTCCTCTTTTTTTTTAACCACAGATCCACTCGAAGCCGCTTTTTATGAGGCAGGATGACCCTCAGAGGCTGGTGTGGAGCGGCTGGCTCACCTGCATCAACGGCAGCCCTGAATACCAGCACTCACTCCCCAGCGACTTCACCTGCCTGCCCCTGTTTGGCAGCAGTGGTGCCGATGTCCTAACCTCTCTGGTCAAATCGTGGCTCCAGCAGACATTTGACTGCTGCATCGGCCCTTTGGAGCTCAGCCACACCAGCCTGCAGTGGCTCATGGCGCTGTGGACGAATTGCCACGCTGAGTCCAACATCCAGAACCTCAAGATACTTTGGGCTCTCCCGTCCGTGCCCCCGCTGCAGGTCACTGTCACAGTGCATTCACAGGACGCCTGGGAACTGTGGAGCAGTGTGCGGAAGGAATCACCCCCTGAGACGGAGGGAGAGGAGGGGGCTGGAAGTATCGACATTGAGGAGGTTCAGAAGTTCATGGAGGGGCTGAAGAGCCACTTCTACAGACACTTCAGGCTGGACCTGTCGGCAGGGAGACTGAGTCAGGTCTCCACCGCTCTGGGCCTGGCTAGCTTTAACGGCAGGATCAAGGTGCTACTCTTTTCTTCACCCGATCACAAACTTACGTTTCTGTTTATTATTCAGTAAGTACGCATGCAGAAGAATAACATCTGCTTTCTTTTGTTGCAGATCTCCAACAGCAGATATTTGACCTCCATCCTGGCATTGCTCACAGAGTGCGCCCTCCTCAAAATGCCCCTCTGAGCAAACTGCAAGAGACTTGGACTTTTATCGGTGGGAAATGCAGCATCACATCGTGTCAACAACTTCTGTCCGGAAGTATGAGGCAGCCTCAAATTGTGTATTGATTTTGATCAATGAAGACGCTCCAACCTGCTCTCATGGACCCTCCACAGTCATGTTGTGACCTCTCAGTGACCACTTCAACCCGGAAGGTCATCTCACCACAATTATGACTCCAGTTCACCATGTGATCTGTTCCCAGGTCTCACCACGCCTTGTAAATATCTTTGTAGATATGCGTCATTGTTTGTTGTTTTATAATAAAAGCATAAAATATATAGCCTCATCTTAATTGTATAGTCGTAAAGCACAGTTTAATAACCACCATCAATGTATCCCCTTCAAACAAATTCAGGCAACTTTATTGCATAAGACACAAACTGAAGCCATACAGCAGTAACAGGGATATCAAAACAACTTTAAATAGAAACGATGAGGGACACATGAAAACACACAGCACCACACGGGCACATGTGAAACACTTCAGTAATATTGCACCGATTAAAAAAAGGCAAACGAAAGATAAATGAAGCAAGTTGTGATCAAACCAAACTCATGAGAGACCATAAATGTATGGATGCTCGACTTCGCAGCAACTGTTTGTTATTGCTGCACTGAGACGAGTAAATACAATGATGATCCCATGGATGAGGGAGTCCCAATGGCTCCCCCGTGGTGCTCTTTAATCAACAAACCAGCATCTTTTTTGGTGTTCTCTGAGATGATGTAAATAGCAGATGTCATGTTTAATCGTTAAAGCGCACTGAAGCAAGGGGTTGTGGGAACAAAATGTAATACTCCTTTCCTTATTCCTCTCGCCACTTCGATAAAGTAAGTGCAATTCTTTCGTTCAAAACATTCAAAAATAAGCTTTCAAAAACGCAATCATGATGTCACTCGCTGATCTGGAGCCTGTCTGGAAACGTCAGTGTCTCGTCTGTCCTCAAGGCCACAACTTGGGGCAGAAATTCAACAGAACTCCAGTGACTTTCTGATGCCACCTCATGTAGTAAAGCCACACTTACACCTCACACACTGCATCTTTAAATCCGAATGGTGTACATGCTTCGTCTGGCATGTGAACCTGCAAACTTCACAGCTACATTAAGAAAAATACCAGGAGGTGTCAGACCAAAGCGCTGGCGAGAACTCCCCCCTGCTGCTGCCAGCCATCTCTGTTTGTTCGGCAATATTTACAAAGAGAGGGTTGGAAATATATTTACAACGGTGCCACCTTGCTGTGGAGAGCAGGGTGCTCCAAGTGGAGGCTTCAAACCTTTGAGGAAGCAACAAAAAAAAACAAAAGATCTGTGCACGCGTTTTGAGGCAGCTTGACATAATCAAAGGAGAGTTTTCACAGTAAGATCCAGTTACCAGCACACACACCAGAATGAGAGCGAATGACAAAAATAGACTGCTGCGATCGCTCGGAAAACAAGGGAGGGAGGAGGGGACGTGTGTTCATGTCACTGTCACAACAGATCATGCTGGAAATGCTTAAAACACCCCCCCCCGCCCCTCCTCCGATCGAAAGATGGATCGATAGTCGAGAGGTAAATGATGGCGAGTGAAGGTGAACTATGTAGTGATGCGATTCACAGTATGAGGAGGATGCGGCGGCTCTACGATGCCAGTCCCAGGAAGAAACCGCCCACGAATCCGCTGGAGAGGACAATGTTCCTCTTTATAAAGTCCGTGGCCTTTAGAAGAGTGGAAAGAAAGAGAGGAGTTTAAAACGGAGACTTTGATAGTGAGTAAAAACTGAAGTCAGCACAAGGAGTCCAGCTTTTGGATGTAGTGTCACAAACATTACACTAGAGAGCACTGCTGCTTTTTGGATGAGGAAATCAACCCTCCCCAAACCCTCCAGCTTGTTTTTGTCCTTACAGCAGTCTTACAGTGCAGGTCAGGTGTGGCCGATATCTTTCACTTCTTTTAAATATTCACACGGAAGCAGAAAGGAAGAAGAAAGCGAGCTTTGTTCCAGGTACCTTTACCTCCTCAATGAAAGTGTTGATTTCGGGAGCCGCTTTGTTGGCCTTCTTCTTCAGGTGCTTCTTGGCTTTGTTGACGTCCTTCTCCACCTTCTTCCAGTCGACCTGCACGTAGCCGCTGTGATTTGCAATCTGAGGACACAATTCAGTGTAAACTGTTGAGACCATTCGGACTGCATTTGCACTGTATTACATGTCTACCAACTAACTCTTTCAGGTGTGATTTTTGCCCAGTCTCAGAGAACATCAAATTAAAAACTTTAGATTTCAGATACTGGCAATTATTGCAAATAAATCCCAGATCAACTAAAGAGCAAATAAAGGGTTAATTTTAAATCTTAAATTGTAAAAGTTGAAATTAGTTTGTGTTCTGCATTGCAAAACTTTTTGCTCCCACAAAAGTCACAATGTGCAAAAATGTTGTTCGACTCCTGTTCACAGTCTCTATTTACCATCTCAGTCTGTGTGCGCTCTTCTCGCAAAGCGAGCGCTCTTTAGAGGCAAAATAATACAGTTCCACACACTCATCCAGATGGCCGGCGTCCATCCCGCGCCAGCTGACACACAATGCGAGCCTCTCTGCTGTGGAGAGGGGGACCAGCTGAGCGTCATGCTGTGCAGCTGGCAGCATCCTCAGTCCTCAATGAGGCGGGGAGAAAAGAAAGCTCCCGAAGAATGCGCGACAGAGAGAGGAGTCTGTGTGCCTACCTGCAGCAGAAGGAAGCCTCCACCGACAGCGGTCGCTGCGATCTTGCCCACTCTTTGGAAGACGTAACCAGCGCACCTGTATGGAGACAGGAAATCCTTAGACATGTGATCAGAGCATTGAACAGAACTTGTCGTCCCTCCGCTCCTACCATCCAGTCACTCCACCCATCATGAGCTGCGTGGCCACCGAGTACTTCTCCGCGATGGGGCCCGAGTTGCTCCCAAACACCCTGCTCCACCACTGGTGCCGCCGGGCGTACTCTGTCAGGTCCACCACCTCGTACACCTCGTCCTCGCTCTCCGGGTCATCCTGACCTGCTTTGAAGACAGCAACGAACAGATCATCATCAACCACCGTGACCTGAGCGCACGGGATACCACTGTTACAACTGTTTTAAGTTGTTGAGAGCAAAACACACCACATTTAGACACAGTGTAAACACCATTTAGGTCCAATAGGAATGCAGCTCCCACCCTATTGGGGGAACCCTGCCCTACACTTTTATTTTGAAGGCTCCTGCTTTTGTATGACACTGATTGAGTGTGTTTTACTATAATGTTTTAGGAAATCAGAAGTTGCTCAGGGGGATTGAACTAACAAAGAGTTTGTGATCAATCAACATTAACACGAAGCCTTTACAATGGGGTGACAAACAACTGTGTTATTTCCAACTGAATGTGTTGTTGCACATTAATAGGGCCGTTAGTCTTCAGCTACTCCTAGTTAGTAAGAGTTGATAACAACGTAATTACGACCGATTGGGTCCAAAAGTAGCAGTATATTTTTTGTTGACATCACCAGTGACAGCCACCGCATTCTATGTAAATCAAATGTGAAGCTAATATTAGCTTGCTAGCGTCAAAAGGTCCCACTTTGAGCAGATCACAACTCAAAGCCCGACACAGGCGTTCCAGGTCCACTTATTATCCCAGGTTCAAGGATAAACCCTGAATTCATTCACAGATCTGAGTGTCAGCGCTTGTATTTTTCCATAAACAATTTTACTAACCTTCTCTTTGATCCACCGTCGCCATTTTGGAGAAACTAGTTCTGTTACCAGGATGTTGACAACGCTAAGCCGAGCCCACATCGTGACGCGGTGCCACGTCAGATTTAAAAAAAAATGCTTTCATCTCTGTTGATGAGGGTGGGCAATTTGAGCAACTTTGCCCGGCTAGCGTTGAAAAATATATTTTTTAAAATGATGTTGAAGCAATTTCGGTGTTTTAATGCGGACTCTGTGAGCCTGCGTGGCGTGGGAGCGTTGTGTGGCAGTGATGCATTGCAGTCATCATCAAACAACTGACACCCAAATGTCAAAATACATTTCTGAATAAGAAGTGTCATTTTGTGTGGCTGAAATAAAAGGAAATCCTACAAAAGAGAGATTAAAGCCTCACTTTGGAAATATGAACGTGTTCAATGCACTAATGTGTGTATTTTTGCTGAATTACAAGAGTTTAGCAGCAAGAAAATGAATATTTGAGATAAAAGAATGATATAGCAGGGAAGTCAGGTGGTGGGATTCGGGCGCCCCTATTGGCTGAGCCGGGAGGAGAGGGCGTGGCTACAGCGGCGCGTGGGTTCGCTTGGGTAACACAATTATAACAACTTTATCTTCGCGACCGAAACGCGTTATTATTGTGAAATTCCCGCATTTCGGATTCTACACTCAGTTACTCGCCTTCGGACAGCGGCTCGGTTTCACTTTGTGGAGGAAAATGTGACGTTTGAGGAGCTACCCGGAGAGCGCTTCAGTCCCCCCCTCCCTCCCGAAAGGATTTACTATATCGAATCGCATCTTTTCATCCTGGGGAAAAAGTTTTTGATCGTTTTGTTTTCTTCAGTTTTCCGTGTTTGATTCGGCGGAGCCAACCGTTCGCCTCCGCCTCGCAATTTTCCATGCAATCGTGCGGTGTGTCGCTCGCCGCTGCTGCCTGCGCTGCTGCTCGGAGTCTCGGCTCGGCTTCTTCCAGTGGTGATGAGGGAAAGAAAATGGCGGCGGGAAAAGCGAGTGAAACAGAGGAGGACTTTCCGACACTGACAGCCCAGGAGAGGGACAGTTTGGTCGGGATCGACAGGTCGGAACAGCCACCCCGTGCACTCCCTTACACGCACACTTTGAAATTTTTATCGTTTTCTCTCCCTGCATGTCGAAAATGTCCCCGAGTCGCTCTGCAAGTGATACTGAGCCGCCTGTGTTGTCTTCTTGCTTGCAGCTCACTGTTTGGATTTCAGAAGCTTCATGAAGATGGCGCCAGAACGAAGGCCCTGTTGATGAAGGTAGCAAATCTAACTGGATGTATTTGACAACAAAGAGGCGCCCTTATTCATGGAACACAGCCCGGCGCTCCCAGCGCACAGCGCGGCATTGAATTTGCCCTCCCGAGCCGCGAGCCCGTGTGAACGCAGGTGGCCCGCTCGCAACGGACAGCCGAGGCCAGCTAGCCGCAGCCCCTCTCTTTTAGCCAGGCTGCTAGCATGCTAGTTAGTGCCTCTCATCCGATGAGAGCGACCCTGCACCTGCGGCTCGCTGTTACCTTGTGTCCACGGCCCCGTGGCGGCCACCTCTCTGTAATAACCAGCACATGAACGTCCCCATCTGTTATTACATGTTTAGTAGCCGCCCTTCCCTGTTAGCTGCAACATGCTGCCTGTGCACTTGCAATTGTACCATCACTACGTAGTCACGGTTTTGTTGTACCACACACGGGAGACGTTGCACTGCAATGAGTAAAGTTTATGTGACAATGCGTGTGTACAGACGTATTCATTTTCTCCCACGTAATCTATTACCCGATTTATAAGGGAGTAATACGTAAAGCTCCCTTCAGGGTGCACCAAACGCAGCTCGTCCTTTGGCGTTATTTGCTAGCTTGTACCTAAACCTTTACAATGACCGTAGTGTTCGCTTGTTTCCTCCCATCGCAGTGCACATTCGGTGGGTTTTTGACCATCGTGTGTGACCGGGGTCCGGCTGGCGAGCGTTACTTTGTAACGTTAATGGCTGTGTGCCTGTCCAAGATGGCGGGACGTGGCGAAGTGACACCGATGGCTATATAAGCAGTTTGATGTGGAAATGTGCCTCGGCAGCGTCACCGTGGCGTTTCTCGGCGTGTACAGTCGCACCCCGGGCCTCGTCTCTTTGTGAGGATGCGTCGCTGTTGTTGACCTCGGCGGTGTCACCGTCCGTTGTTTACAGTTGACCCCCTACATGCGGTCTGCTTACCTGACCCACAACAAAGAGCAAAGCCCCCCCTTCGGTCATAATCAGGGGATGACAGAGAGAAGATTGTGCGACTGACAGCTCATGCTTTCGAGGGCCTGTCCTCACATCTGCTCGCTAGGTGGAGTGGGATACCTAGGAAGTGTTAATGACTGGAGCTGCTGGCTGCACACACAATGTGAGCAGCGTGCACATGCAATTTGCAGGCTTGAAGCAAAGCATGTGCACCCTTGTACCTGCCCACCCGATTGTCTCTGGGTGTTTTGCAGCCTGTGTTGTTGACGTTGGTCGTGTTATAAGCGCTGATGTTGCTTCACACCCATCTGTTGCCACATTTTCCTGTTGCAGTCCTGCCTTCGGTAGGTGCACGCGAGCGATGTGTCCATTTGAACCTGCACAGCCTCCGTGTGCAGAGATCAGGGTTTTTTGGGTCATGACCTTTAGTTGTGGTCACTGCAGCATCTCGTTTCATGTGATGCTGAAGGTGTGTTATTAATGAATTAATTGCAGCCATTGTTGTTTTCTGATCCGTGGTCTTGTC
The DNA here is from genome assembly GCA_032274765.1 of Malacoctenus tetranemus. Lineage (NCBI taxonomy): Eukaryota > Metazoa > Chordata > Actinopteri > Blenniiformes > Labrisomidae > Malacoctenus > Malacoctenus tetranemus. The sequence continues at coordinate 5,327,957 of JAUESF010000053.1, forward strand.
ATCAATTTCTTCTCTTGAATGAACAAGGACGTAGTTGATGCAACAGGGTCTTGTCACACCATGTTGTGGCACCTCGTCTTACTGTACATTCATGAACACAGAGCAGAGTTGCCAGCACCTCTGGCTTTTCTGCATCCCAATCATTTCCTCACCGATACACATCCCTCAACAATGAAATTGCGACAGAACGACAGAGTGGCGTTACACACAATTACCGCTTATAACATTTCTTCTTGAATGACTTCATTTCACTTGTCATTTGCAATAATTTTCACTCCAAATCGCCAAGCTTGGATGGAGTTTATGACCTCGCTCTTCCACTTGCTGCAATAACCCGGCCTGGTACTTTGTGATGGTCACGTCGCCGCACTGTTGCTGCGTCTACGCAGAGATAAGAGCGAGTTCAACTGTGCTGACAGAACTAGGTCACTGTATCACCACAAGTAACTAGCTGGCAGTAAACTCAGAGGAGCTGCAGCGTCCCTTTTGTTTTCACTTCCTTGTTGCTAATTGTTTTACGCGAGCACGCTGCGAGCTGATTGGCGTGTTTCTGGGTCGAGTTTGCACGTTCTCCACACAGAGAGCAACAAATGGCTTTGTGCATGCCAGGAGGTAGCCGTGCACTTTTATTGCCCTTGATGGAGGGCAGCACTGGGTTGGGGCTGACCTCTGTTCCAAAATAGTGAGGGCAGGTTGTTTGCAGAGGACGTTTATTCCCAAACAAGGTGTATTTGCATGCAGCGAATATTGAGTTTGACTCATCAGCATACACAGAGGAAGGAAAGCGACCAAACATATTGGGAGCTTGATTGGGTTATTCACTATGATGAATCCCCCTCCTCCGGCCCCCGTGCCCACTGGCACCTCACCAAGGGGAGCCCATGACACAGAATAGTATTGCGACCATTTATGTTGCAGCAAATTTGCACGACATTGTTCCTGATTTGCCTCGATGGCTTTAGCTTGAGAACACAGCTCAGGTTTTTGTGAACAAAAACCGCACACTTGGTCACATGAGCACATAGAAGATTAAGTGGAGTTAAGTAATTATTTCAGCCATAATTTTATGCGCCCATCAACATAATGGCCATTAAATTGTCAAATTATGGATTTAAAGCTGATGTCAGAGTGAATTAGCTCAGTTATCATCATTGTTGAGACTTCCAGTCATCGGGGATTCTCATGGGAATTTGCTGCGTTTGATATTTTCTTGTAAGCAAACACAAGTTAAATAAAGAAGTAATGAAAAGTCCAAGAATCACCAGCATGCACGGACTCTCCAACATACCCCCACTCACAGAGCGATGGCTACATGCGCGAGAAAGGCAACTGATTGCTCTGCATGGATAAGATGAATGGCCATCAGGAAATCAGCAGTCACAGAGGACGCTGAAGTTCAGCCTCATCAGCCTGCTGGCTCCCACTAATGCATATCCAGTGAAGCCCCGCCTCCCCTGCAAACCCTGCCCTCACCTCATTTGCCTTTTTCTGGCACACTCAATGAAATAACGTCAATGCAGGGAGGGAGAGTAGTAGTAGCAGCCTGCTAGTCAGCAATGAGACGGCACACCTCTTTTTGTCTCCTGCACGTCTGGCTTATGTAATAAGATTTCGGAAGGACTTTCTTGGCTTTGTCTCTCGCGCTTTCCTCTTTGCTTCACCTCCACATTGTTGGTAATTGCTCCTCCATCTGCTCCCGTGGCCTTTTCAGCATCTTGATTACCATTGTAAATTAATTGATTACATAACACCCTCCTCCAAACACTGGCACCACCCACTGACAGCAATCAGCAGCCCCCTCCGCCTCGGCTGAAGGTTATGCCGACATGGCCATGCTGCCGTTGAGGAGAACCATCCTGCAGAACATGAGATGAAAGAGTATCCGCCGGTGACGTGATGAAAGATTAGCCACTCGTCTTATAAACTTTGAAGTGTCCTTTTCTGCGACTCGTGCAGCTGCCCGTCTGGGTACTGGCTGTACTGTGTTGGATGCCCTGCTCGTGTGGCATCCTCTGATGCCAGCGCGGGTCACTCGTGTCTGTGTTCCACTTGGCACAGAGTGGGACATGAAGTGCTTGATTTGATCCGTGGACATTCCTCTGCGAACAGTTTCCTTCTTCTTACTGATCAATTTCACATGCAGCACAATAATGGATTGATGCTGCAGACTTTTCTCAATAGTGATGTAACCTCCAAGAAATATGGTAACAAGACAGTGTAATTATGCATGTACACCAAGTTATAACTAGGAAGGAGTTGTTAAGAGGTGATGTGCCTCCACACTGGAGTTTTTAATTGTTTATTTTATCATACAAAAGCAGTTGCTTTCCTTGTTTTATCACATCAAAAGGATCTAGAATAGCAATAAAAAAAGAGACATAAACTGAATTCCTTATCACTTGCAACCCTAATCCCTGGCCTGAGACGTATGTTGGAAAGAATCTGCATCGACCCGGGTAGAATTTAGCAGCTGACGTCAGTTGGGCCGTGACTTCCAAACGTCCGATGTGCCATCGCTTGGCGTGATTCCCTTTTTTTTCCCTCCGTAGCTTTTGTTCCCTCGTTTTACAGTGTTTTTAATTTCTCTCGCTGCCCGTTCTCCTGTGTCCATCTGTATGCGTGACCCTGGGGGCGTGTCTCTTCTCCGCAGGCTGTCCGCTGCTACGATTCGCTCATTCTGAAGGCCGAAGGCAAAGTGGAGCCTGAGTTATTCTGCCAGCTTGGCCACTTCAACCTCCTCCTGGAGGATTATCCGAAAGGTGAGTCATCTCCTCTCTTTACCTGCATTCGAGTGCTCCTTCCTGTTGTATTGTCGGCATCCTGCCCTCACTGTCCTGTCTGCTCTTCAGCTTGACAACCACTTGATTTTTTTACACTGTTCATGGCTTTCTAAAGCCTTTGAATGTGTTTACTTATCACTCACTATAGAGGCATTGTTGACCTGAAGTGAACCATTCCCAGTGTGCTGCACTGATCGCTCTGTTAGTAACAAAGGGTTAATACTCAACTCTCCTCTTTGTATTTACAGCATTATCAGCATACCAGAGGTACTACAGTTTACAGTCAGACTACTGGAAGGTAAGACGCACACATGAGCAACACCCTAACCTACTGACACACAAACATAATTGCCCCTCCCCTCCTCACATGCACATTTCACAAGAAGATGTGGTTTTTGAGTCATTTTGAACTTCCTGTGTAGATGAGCCTTGTCTTTCTGATTCATTGCTTGTTATTGTTTTTTTTTTTAACTAGTGAGACGCCACAACGTTATGTAATCATTCAGGCTCGGTATAACAACCCACAGTGTTAAAGTTAGCTGTCTTAAAGGGATTAAATGGGATTTTATTTTCAGAGCACGTTACACAAATACAGTTTGGATTGTTTTTTTGTTGGTGTCATCATTGGTAACACTTGTGTCTGTCCCACCCAGAATGCTGCCTTTCTGTATGGCCTGGGGATGGTCTACTTCCACTATAATGCTTTTCAGTGGTGAGTTTTGTCTTGAAGAACAAGCGCAGAGCAGTCACACAACTTTCATCCTTGCTCGACTGTAAACATCTGTGAAGGTTGAGTTCTGCGGCAACTAAAAACGACTGCAATCTGTGTTTAGCTCAGCTGGGAGTCACATTTGAGGCAAATCAGATCCCTTAAAAAGCACAGCATCTCATTCTCTTCCTGCTGCACTGATGGAGTTTGTGATGCAGCTGAACACACTGTAACGCGCACGGTGTGTGATTGCGCCATCAGGACACCACAGCTCGGCTGGACACAAAATATGTTGACGTGTGCGTTGTCACCAGCTGGAAAATTTGTCCCGTGAAGGGAAGCTGTCAAACACTGTTTCCATAGTAACACCACAGCCTAAAAAATAGCTGACTCGTGACTATTTTATACTTAAATCTTACAAATAAGGGAAACTGCACAGTTGTTTGTTGCTTCGTGTTAACACAATGAGGTGTATGATTAGTACAAATAGACCCTTAGAGGTTTAAACATAAATACGACCTTTTCAAAATAAGAACACTTTGTCAGCAAGTTAAACAGTCACATACAAACACCCTCAAACTGTATGTTTCAATGTGCACAAACAAAAATCTCAAACCACACGCGTTTCTATTCAATGCTCAAACATTGCAGAGTTGAGATGCTCGCGCAGCAAAAAGCGGGTGTCTTCTCAGTGACAGTGGTAGGAGCAGCTTTAGTATTCAGCTGAAGATGACACTGACACAGCGTGACTGGAATGAGCTTCAACCGTCTGCTGCGGCCGAGGCGGCGCACACGCCTGTGTCACCCCGCGGAGCCTCACCGCCTCGTTGTCTTCCGCAGGGCGATCAAAGCATTCCAGGAGGTGCTCTACATAGACCCAGGTTTCTCCCGGGCCAAGGAGATCCACCTACGCCTGGGTCTCATGTTCAAGGTCAACACAGACTACGAGTCAAGCCTAAAGGTTTGCGGCCGTTCCATCTTTCTGCCGTGGATCGAAAACGCAGAGACGGACAGTTTTGCCTTGTATTGCATCAAGAGATGAGAGTGAACGACTGCTGGATAAACAGAGCTGTGGTGTAATGTGCGAGCGGGATTTCCTCTGCGTCGTGTGTTGACTGGTTTCTCTCTCCTGCAGCATTTTCAGCTGGCTTTGATTGACTCCAACCCCTGCACTTTGTCCAAAGCTGAAAGTAAGCACCTCCTCCCTTCATCATGCTAACCGGTCAGCTGCTCGGCCACAGTCGAGCGAGAAAAAAAAAAGCGCTCCCACATCATTTAATATGCTGCTGCCATCCTCGGTACCTGTTACCTTGGCGACAGCGATATCTTTCGCTGTTTTGCCTTTGCCGCTTTGTGCCCCCCCCTTCCTCCCTTCAATCCCATTTCTCACTCGCACACATACGTAGCAAGGGCAGCCCCCGTCTTTCTCCCCCCTCTCCTCCCTCTCTCTCTCTGTCTCTCTCTCTTCTCTCTCCCTCCCTCTCCCTCCATCTGCTGAGAGTCACTCAGGCAGCTTAGATCAGACACTGCAGCGCTCCAGACAAAGGAAGGTGCCGCCAGGAGCACAGCTACCTATCTGGTGTGTTACACCTCCTCCAGACAGGGCAGCCTTTGGGTTCCTCACACCAATTTATTGATAGCATCACTTTTTTCCCACTTGGAAAGACATTGGAGATTACTGAGCAGATGTGAGGAGTGTTTGTTTCATGTTGAATAACCTCTCTCTCTTCTTTTTCCTCCTGCAGTTCAGTTCCACATTGCTCATTTATATGAGATCCAGGTAAGCACTCGCTCTTCTAACTGAATCTCTACATGAGTTATGGGTTCTCCCAAGGGCACAGGACAACATTTGTTTTCCTTCAGGCTTTTGTAGGTGTGAGAACAAGTGCTGCATGTTGATTGAGAGTGAAAAAGCTAACTCGGTTAGCCGTGTGAACGCGCAGGCTGCCTGAATGCAGGGGATAGCCCTCTGTTTGTGTGTGTGTGTGTGCGTGTGCGTGTGTGTGTTTGGAGATTTCGAACTAGGTGCTGACAAATTGAGGAAGGGAGCATTGTGCGTGAGTGGGTGGCGTGCGGGAGGGGATGGGAGATTACTCTCGGCCCATCAGCGGGGTTGCCACGGAAACAAGAAAGTCTGTCTTCCCCCCTCTTTTGTATGCTGGTGGTCTCTCTGGCTTTTTTTTCTCTCTCTCTTTATATGGAGAAGTACAGTAGCTCTCGCCCGCTCAGGAAGCAGCAGCGCTTCACGACTAATGTGGCGGTGTTGTGGCTCGTTGTTTGGGCTTCGTGAGAAACGGTGTCACTGCAGCGTTGCAGCAAGTTACACAGACAGTTTTTCCCTCCTCTTTATAAATAGTGTGGACAAAATTCAGCATTTAGGAAGCTTTCTTTCATGAATGAGAGGAAGGTGCTCTATATAAATAGCTCTTTGATTGCATTGAAGAATGGCTTTGGGCCCTCTGTTCAACCTTTTCTCCTCCCCATCGTCTCCCCACTCCTCACCTCGTCTCTCCTCGACTCCACAGAAGCGATATCGGGCTTCCAAGGAGGCTTATGAGAGCCTTCTGCAGACTGAGGATATTCCTGCACAGGTGAAGGCCACGACCCTGCAGCAGTTAGGTAGGTCTCCCACCAAACAGTGAAAGGAACACAGCAGATTGTTTTCCACCGTTTGAGTCACGGTTTTAATGGCTTTAATGCACCTGCTGCCAGGCTGGATGCATCACACGGTGGAACAGCTCGGGGACAGAACCAGCAGGGACAGCTATGCCATCCAGTGTCTGCAGAAGTCTCTGGAGGCTGACCCCAACTCCGGACAGTCCTGGTACTTCCTTGGCAGGTATGTTGGCATGCAATCACA
>JAUESF010000053.1:5368133-5383549 GCA_032274765.1 Malacoctenus tetranemus
GTGAGGATAAACAGCGCTGCCTCCAATCGCGCCCATAAACGGAGCAATATTGCCTCCGCAGCTGCTCCCATCCTGACTGACAGACAAATGGACCTGCACCTCTGGCCGACCACTCGGACCGGGCACCTCGCTGCGAACCTGAGAGCCAACGTCTTGACACGAGAGGGATGCCGGGAAGCCAGAGCCGCTCTCCAGAGACGAATCAATACTCGCAGCTCCTTTTTTTTCTCTCTCTCTCTCTCTCCCTCGCTCACGTTTTCCTGAGCGCCGGGCGATCGGCGAGGCCGCGCCGGCGCTGGAATGCGGCTTGCGGGTTCGGAGTTGGAGGTTGGCAGAGCGACGGCTCGGCCGCTCCAAGAGACAATCCTCTCAAGGCAGCGTTTCACTACAGAGGCAGCAGGTACAGCGAGGAGCCTCGACACCACAGCGAAACATTATCTCGCAGTTTGGTTAATCCCTTAACTCGCTCCTTTGTCGTCCAAGGTTTATGTTATCCTAATTGCTAAAGTAACGGCAGCCGCTCTTAGCTCGAAATCAGTGTCAAAAACAATGCGGCCGCTCTGCCTTGACTGCATTCCTCCAATTAGCGGCGCGACTTGTGTGTCGGATCTGTCGGGGTTATTCTTCCATTACAGCCTCTCCAGATTTTTCCATTACAATCCGACGGAGAGGGGAAAATATGCAGGCTCAGCACTGAAGGGGAGGTAAGACAACGAGAAAGAGGGGAGGGGGGGAGTGGGGGGAGCGCTTGCACCTTCCCTAAAGATCTGTCTTTCTTTCGGCCTTTCTTCCTTGAGAAAGCACACATTGCACCGCGCACATGGGAGGCCCCTGACAGGAATATGAGTTTAAAGAGAGAGAGGGGGGAGAAAAGAGCTGATGCACAGACTTACAGGAACAAGGCCGGCTCTGTGTGGACCGCTCATTCATGGCAGGTACCTCCGTCTGAAGCCAAACATCAAATGAGGAGGCGCGCGCAGGCCGAGCATCATCAAGCTCACCGTTTGTCCTCATTTACTGTGTTCCGATCCTCTGTCGCAAACACTTACTCATCAAGCGTCGAGCCGAGCTTAATTGCGCCTCACAGAGCGGAGAATATTTACAGAGGTTTTAATGACTTTTCCGAAATGTGTTTACAAGGAAAGTAACACGGGGAGAATTCCCTCCGGACGCCGGCGTGGAAAGAAACGGCGAGGAAGGTGGCGGGCGCTACCTGGAAACCCAGATCTGGGTTAGGACGTGAATACGAGACCTCGAGTGTGACAACAAACAAAATCCGTCAAGGAAGGATGGAGACGGAGGGGGGAGAGCGACAGATGAGATGAAAGAGGGGAGACAGGCATGAATGGATGTGGAACAAACAGAGGCGGGGGCCAAAGAGAGGGAGACGGGGGAGGGTGGGGGGGGAGTGGGAAGCCCTGGGTGTGATTTGAGTTATGGGGCCGATGGCGGGGCCGATGGATGGATGCCTTTCTCGGCCTCGTGTAAGTGGGACAAAGCAGAGGTGCAGAGGGTCTGTGTGCCCGCCGTGCTCAGACTCAGACTCCTGCAGCTCCTCCATCCCGCTCCAACCGACTCAGTTTTAGTCAGCAAATGAAAACGCTGTTGCCGTGACTCCCCCGCAGCTTCATCTCTCGGTCAATCGGTGGCCGAGAGCGAGTTGGAGTCACACTTCCAGCCTGGAACCCCGATTGATACCAATGATCTGTGTGCAGGAGCCGTCAGCTCGTACAACACGATGAAACCACGTCCATTGTGATCTGACTGATACAGGCCAGGCTCCCGAGGTCAAAAGGTCAGCGACAGGTGACTCACATCGAAGTCTCAAGCACCAAACAGAGACGTTTGTGGAGCGACCCCGTCCACGTCTACGCGCCGGGGTGTTTTTTTCCAGCCCTTTGTCTCCTGCAGTGGGTTTGATGTCCTGAATATAACCACAGTCACGCCTGGCTGCACCCTGCCACTGACGGCCTGGATGAATGGGAGGACTTTGAAGCTCCAAACGAGGCAAATTTGTCTTCCCACGTGTCCGGAGAGCTCCCACATCATGGCTGACGGAGCGTAAGCACCAATCAATCAGGCGGGCACAACAAAGAGCGCCTCTGTTTACTCTCCGCTGTCAAACAGTAGACACAAGGCACTTGTAGCTGCTAATTAGCACGGCGGAGATGCACTGTGTACTTTAATTCCGACTTCTCTCCAGCAGCCCTGTGGAGACTTTCCGCTCTAAATACCTACGAATTGCCTCCACATGGACGACGGACGAGCTGCTGCTGCTGCTGCCGCTGCTGCTGCTTTTTGTGAGGTATTTGCTCAAGGACCTCGGAGCCCCCGCGCGACACAGGACCGAACCCACAACCCACTGAAACCAGGCGCGGGGGCGTTCCAAAAACACCTGGATTCGGTTTGCGGGCTCACGTGTGTACGTGTTTGCCTCTGACATATTTGTGTACGAGTGCGCACGTGCACATACATCATCCCCCCTGTGTGTTTACATGGTTGCGAGCATTCACAGTTGTATTTATACAATGTCAAGGGTGCATGAACGGCGCTGATTTGCAGCCTCTCTCCTTTGAATCCGACTCGCTGCTTCGAAGGAGCTCCACCGATGAAGAGGAGGGTTGTTGAGGAAGGTGCAAACTCCGCGGCCCCGACGGTCCCCGCAGCTCGCCGGAGCTCCTCTTGTTGCGGTTCACCAGAGGACACGCACGGGTACATGTATGTTGTTCTTGGAGCGCGCCGGGATCAGCTGGCGGCTCGCGTCCCCGACGTGTTGTTTTGATTTTTGCAGAAGCGGGTCAACCACCAGCTGACATACATCCACGCCGGCGGCGTGTTTTGACTGCGCGGAGACGGTGATTGGAGACGAAGGCGCACCTCTGGGATTTGTTTAGGCATTTTCGACCGACACATCTGATCAACCTCGCCGGCTTGATCTTCCCGGTGGCCCGTGTCCAGACTCCGACGGCGCGCTCGGTCGGAAACTTCTCGGTGGAGTGGGCAACTCTGGTGTGTGCTGCCGGTCCCTGCAGGCCTCCAGAGACGCTGAGGGAGCCGCGCCGGGTCTCTTTTTTTTATGGGAGCATGTTTTAGATCTTGTGACTGACTTGTTAGACTCGTCGTCTGTCTTGCAAAAACCACCAGCTCATCAAAGCCAGATGACGGAGGCCTTTTCGGCCGCTCCGACCGAAGGCAGATAAGAGCGCGTCGGATCATCCGAGGAAGTCCGAGTTCAGAGCCACTCGACGGCCGCGCAGCGCCGCTTTACCTTCGTTTCACCCGTCGCTCCTTCTCCGTCGTCGGCGCGTCGGAGCGCGTCTCGAAAATGTGGTTGCAATTACTCACAAAAGCTCTTTTCTTTTCCTTTCTTTTCGCTCTCGCTCGCTCCCCCTCTCTTTTTGTTTAACCAGGCAGGAATCTGTGGAACGTGTTGGCTTTCCTCAGCGGCTCAGGTGGACAGATTCTGTTCCCCCGTTTAATGACACCCAGTTGCATTCAGGGTCGCCCGTGAAAGACCGGCTCCGCTTGGATATCATAACACGCTGGAAATTCCTCTTCTTGAATATTAATAGTCATGAAAGGAGCGTTTGTTCCAGCGAGTTATCATCCGTCGTGTTGCTGGACGGACGCTAAATCAGCTCGGCTTCACGTGCCTGCCGGCCTTGACCTCCGACCCCCCCGTAAGAGAAAGTGGGACACTCATAAAGATGAATTGCCCCCGTGGCGATCGATCGGGAATCGGGAGGGGGGGGGGGGAGCGCGACTTGTCTCTGTTGGATAAATCACGGAGGTCTGCGGAGGTCAGGGAGCGTTGGGAGAGAAATAGGACAGTGAGTCAGGGCGGCGCGAGCCATTCCTCATTACACCACGCTTTTCATCAGACACTGCAGACTCCGGGATATGTGAGAGCGCTCCGAGAGCGCGCTCGCAGGAACTGTTTACTATTTGTGGTGTGGAAACAGATCCTCTGTTTTTCCCACAAAACAGATTATTGCTGCGATGTGCCCGCTCGCAGGACTCTCAGGAGTTAACCCTTTTCTGGAGGGCCAGAGTGAAGCCATCCTGTCCAGCACTTTCGCCTAAAGCAGAACTGGGAACCTGCCGGATGCTTTTATTTTGAAGGATTTACTTTTATGATCAGTTTTTCTTCTAATTTCTTCTAACGCTCTCATGCAAATTCAATCGATGTGTTCGATCCAGTGTGTGTGGTGGGGAGGGGGGAGGTGGGGGGTCTCTCCTTTGAGTGGATTAATCACATGACCCGGGGGTCGCCCACGTCATTCATGCCCCCCCATAAATTTGATTGACAGGTGTCCAATCCATCGTTGCTGCAGGAAACTGACGACAGGACTTGATCATCAACCTGTGAGCAGTCGATATGAAGTCAGGACCCCCCCGAAACCCCCCCCCCACGAAGGTGCTTCTTGAAAGTTTCGACTTCGGACGGTGAGTTCAGCTGCGGTCCCGTTCCACCTCTTAAATAGAGGCTGAATCCACAAACGTTTTGGTTCAATCTCAGTGAACGTTCCTCAAATATGCACTAAATTTTTATTGTTTCAACTCGTTCTTTCTTTCTTTTTTTCCTCCTTTGTTTCCACGATTACGCTTGTTTTTGCCTCGGAACAAAACTGGCGATTTAACAAAGACGTTTTATGGACTCGCAGTTCCTGAGCGCCACATGTCGGGGCCGAGGCTTTCAGAGTGCTGCGTCTGCTATAAATAACATGAAGAAGGTGAGAATTAAACACCTCATACAATGGCAGCGTTCTGGGACCCGGAGGGGGTCGTCTCTCCTCACGTTCCCCCCCCCCGCTCAGGTATTCCTCCCAGTGCTCCCAGCTCCACAAACAGCTTCATTACGGCGTAATAAACCCTCCATCAAATCAACAGTAACTTTGTTTGGTTGCGTCTGAAAGCGCCCGGAGGCTGAAGGACGCTCACTGCTGAGCTGGTGAGTTTGCGAGCAGAAAGGGGGGAGGCAGGGAGGGGGGGAGAGGGGGGGAGGAGGGCAGCAGCGCACGTGTACGTCTCCCCCGTCCAAATAATCACTCCAGTCTGCATCTCAGCTGTAAGTGCTCGGGGGCCCCGAGAAAGGCGGAGGGGGCGGAGGGGGTGGAGGGGGTGGAGGGGGAGGCCCTTTGTCTAAACAGGGGGCTGAAGGAACAGGGGAGGGGAGGCAGGGGGGAGGCAGGGGAGGGGGCGGAGTGTCAAGGACCCTGGGAAGTATTCAATCCTGTTGTGACATGCTCACCTCCATGCATAAACAAAGCCAGCGCCGATCCCCCCCACTGACCTGCTTTTGCACATATGGAGCCCCCCCCCCCCCTCCCAGGGGAGGGGGAAGGACGGGGCGACGGAGATGGGCGCGATAACGGAGGCGGAGGAAATGAAGAAAGTCGGAGGATCAGGGACGGAGGAGGTGGTCGGCTCCACGCCGCCGCCGCCGCCGCGCCGTCCTCCTGCACGTGTTGCACCAGATACATGGAACTCATCACAAGGCGGAAAACTGGCCCGCCGCCATCACCTACTTGCAATGTGACTTCATACCCAAAAGTCTGGCTCCCCCCCCCCCCCTCCTCCCCCTCTGACCCACACATGTGCTTCGAATGTGTACACAGGGGCACGCAGACAAAAGGCATCAGCAGCGTTCTCTCATTTACTCCGAAGCAAAACAAAGCTGCACGGGATGACTGATTTAACCGAGGCGTTCGCGTCGGGCCCGCAGTCTCAATAACACATCTGCTCCTAAACAAACATGGCTGCGACCATGCAAATTACAGCCCTGGCGAGGATCCGGAGACCCAAACGCAGCGAAGCAGAACATCCATCACTTTTTCCGTCCTTGTGAAGTTAATTAATTTTTACGAGCGTCTTTTCTTTTTTCTTTTTGAGCCGTTTTCGCTCTCGCTTTCTGACTGGAGGGAGACGCTCGCGTTTCACCTTTGTTTACGCTCGTCGGCCGGGAGGGCGAGGGAACGAACCGGCATCTCCCGGAGGCGTCCACACCTGGCCGGGCCACACGTGCCGGCAGAACATCGAAAACAGAGTTCATCCAGTGGAGCGGTGCAGAACGTTCTCACAGGAATCAGCAATTTGTTCAAATCTAAAAGTCTAGATGTGCTCCAACGACCGTCCAATCAGTCGGACTCTTCCAGGAGGCCTCGAGAAGCGTGTGCACTGCGAACAGGATGAAGCGTTTCTCCGAGGGGACGAAGGAAGTAACCCGGCTTCAGGCCGGTGGCGTCCGGTAACTCAGCGCGGTGACGCCGGCCGAGGTGCGGCGCGAGCGAAGCCCCCGGTGCGCCGTCGGCCCGGGAGCGACTTCAAAGTGGCAGAAAGTCTTAAAACCTTGAACAGGGAAGAGGAGACTTAATTGAGAGCATATCATTTCCAGATGGGCCCACAAAAATCGGCGAGAGATGATTAAACTGCAAAAGAAGCAATGGAAATCCCTGGCAATTAGGCCAGATCGCTGCCATATGCACCAGAGGAGGTGAAAGCGCTCCGGGCTGATTTCTCCTTTCTCCCCCTTCAGCTTTTCCTCCTGTTTCATCACCGCTCGTGTTTATTCTCACGTGTCACAAACACACACGGACGCAGGTGAGTGGCGCTCGTCGAGCTTCGATGCGGAGGATTTTCCCGCGCGTGAGGCTTCATTTCAGCGCCGAACACGGGAGGGATTGTTGAGGAGCGTCCAGGTTTCAGCGAAAACGATTGGAGCCTTTTCCAGAGGCCTCGGATTGACGGACGGACCGCGCTGCACCTCGCACGGCGCGGCTGCTCCGCCTGCCGAACGCCGTCCACCTGACGGAACAAAGGCGCTCGGAAAAAAGAGGTCGTCTTTCAAAAGATTTCATGCAATCACGGTGGCTTTACTGTACTTAGTCAGTCTAAACACAAGAGCAGGTTATTTGTATTTGTCTAATCTGACGAACTGGAAGAGTCGGGGGATTTTTTTCCGTTCCGTTCCGAGGAAACGGCGCGCCGCAAACTTTTAAGTGCTTTCAAACAGGGTGCGAGATGTTGAGTTTTTTTTACAAGACGCACATTGATTTGTGTTTCCTAATAATCCCCGATCCGTGCTCTTCCTTCGCTTTTCACCGAGCTGCCACATTTCGCAGTCGCCGAGCTTTGCGGTTGCCAGGAAGAGCTCAAACAAGAAACAAATAAAAGTTGAGTGCAGCAGACCACAAAAATGACGAGTCAGTGCTCGGCGCTGCAGGCCCCTCCCTAAACCGAGATGGCTTTAACAAGGGAAGAAGAAAAAACACCCACCCACCCGCAGACCGTCTTTTAACATCATCAGGCCGAGGCGCTCGACACATTCCAGCAGTTACTTCACCATGAAGTCGTGGAACTGTTCTGGGAGCGCGCCGCCGCTCGTCTTCCTGGTACAGATCTGAGACTTTTAAGAGACGACGTGGAACCACAACAGAGGCGTCGGCTCCGGACGAGGACCGAGTGCCACGGGGGGACCACAACCTCCCACGTTAACAACAATGTGGTGTCCGAACCGAGGGTGAGAACGTGAGGGAAGCGCTGCTCCAAGGAGAACATGCAAACTCTCAGTGGAATCGAACTGGGCGCTGCTGTGAGCAGTGCTAACCGCTGCACGCCTGGACACCAGGAACTGACCTCATCCCCAAACTTCATTTACAAGTCGGTGTCAGCCAGCAGGACATCAGAATAGCGTGCAAACAGCGGATTTCAAGTCATTAATCATGGTGACTCTGAGAACACTGGAGCGCTTTGAGTCCTGGTGAAGTGTGGTGAAGGTGTGGGGGGGTGTGGGGGGGCTTACACGCAAATAGGTGTCCTCAAATACACCTTTTATTAGCGAATGTAAGTGTGTGATGCAGTGTTCACCAAGAGGCGTCTTTGCAGGGTGGAAAAATCCAAGGAAGGAACCATTAAGGCCTGAAGGGGGGGGGCTTTGTTGACAAACACAGGTCATGGTGATCCTCACTTCTTCCACCAACCCCCCCCCCTCATCTCATGAAGTCTGCCCCTGTCTCCGTTGGTCCACAGGATCCCACACAAATCCAACCAGAGCAAACTCTTTGTGTTGGCAGCGCTCGAACTGGGTCACGTCTTCTTCTTCTTCTACTCCTTCTTTCTCTGTTGTCACCAGGGAGCAGCGCACGCTTCAGCACGTATAGACCCCAGCGCGCAGCAGAGACCGCCTGGACGATAAGGCTGGATTTCTTGGCTCCGCGGGGCCGAAGCGTTCCCGGCCGCCTCCTGCCAGCAGCTCTCCCGTCCATGAAAGCAGGTCAGAGGTGGCTGGGATGGAACAGCCGCAGCTCCTCTCCTGGTAAGTCACCATGAAAGTAGCGCGGGAGGCCGGCCTGCAGACATATTGTCCCGTAATGTGCTGTGTCTCCGGCAATCATGAAACATATTAAAAACACAATCCTCTCTTGGGGCAGAGCAGCAGTAATCCAGTCATAAACACGGCTGTAAATATGAAAACAAGCTGAAATCGACTGTTCTGCACAGACCAGGATTAACTCTTTGGCAACAAGTCCCATCTATATAACCTCATCGCTGTGTTGTTGTCCCTGGGAGCCCGTGATTTCGGCCCATGGCTCGAGATGCGTCGCCCGGATCTTTATGAACCCTCGCAGCCTCCTGAGTTAAAGAGTTTATTCCCCACAAACGCTCACGTGGGTGCATCCTGCTCCCGTCGTTCCCATCCAGTGGATCATTAAAGGCAAAAAGGCTGAAAAGAGCCGCGCAGGCCTGAGAAAGGCTCGGCTCCCCGCTGCGCGTGTGACATTCAGTCCAGTTCTGGTGCCTCCTTTAAGTGCTTTAATATGGCTTATTGTTGGCAGGCCTGGCTAAATGGCACCAGAGGGCATGTTGGGTCTCGGGGGTCCTTTGAGGAAACGGGTATGTAGGAGGAGGAGGAGGAGGAGGAGGAGGAGGAGGAGCGGCATGGCACGACAGCCTCCCCGCTGCGCTCCTCGATGTGTGGCTCCAACCCACCCGGCACCACTTCAAAGCGCCTACCGTTACACACACACACACACAGACACACACACACACACACTCTGTGTGAGTGTGTGTGTGTGTTGAATGAATGCATGCAGTTATCAGTGTGTGCGTGTCAGCTTGTGTGTGTGTGTGAGAAGACAAAAGATCTCAGTGAGTTTTTCCAACTCGGACGAACTGTTGCTGTGTTTTGGTTCGGCGACAGTAAAGCAGAGGATGAAGGAGTGAAACCGTTGCTTTATGAACACGTCCACTGAGGAGAGCCCTGATTCATTTGTACCAAAATACAGAAGGAAAGAACAATATTTAACGGGTCGAAGGGGAAAAAGTTCTGGAGCAACATGAGAGGATTAAAAGAGCGTCGGTGGGAACCAACACGGGTCTGAGCGATGAGAGGGGAGACGGGTGGTTTTTCAGGGGGGTGGGGGGGTGTTGATGGGAGCCTGGCACTGCTCAGGGTGGCAGGGGTCTGCATGGGCGGTGTGTTCACAGAAACTCTCTCTGTGGCTCTTTATCTGGGGGCTGGCAGCACTTCAATGAGGCCTTATCACCATAATGGACATTGAGAGGGGGGAGGGCGGAGGGGGCTCGACAGCCACCATGCGAGTGGAGCAGATAAAGCTGTGGCGTCCGTGCACACGCCGCTCTTTCTTCTTCACCTCCGTGTTTCTGCTCCCCTCTGGAAACCCAAGCGCAAAGTTTCACTCCCCTCGGCGAGCCAGCCGGCCCCCCTCCCCGCTCTACGGTTACACCCACCACTGCCCGCAGCACCAGAGGGGCTTCACGGGTGGATTTCACCCTCCTGGACCTGATTGCATAACCACTTTACAGGCTTTACACCCAACCTGAGGCTCTCCAGTGTGTGTTGAGCTCCACAGTGGGCAGCTCGGACTTCCTCCCTGCTGGGACGGTGGCGTTCCTCTCCGGGGTCGTCGACCTCGGAGGGCCGAGGAACACACCGAGCGAAGCCGCCAGTGTGAAGCGAAGATCCAACTGTGGGCGAGTGCGAAGTTGAGACGAGGACAGAAGGCGAGGTGACGGACGGGGCCGAGAGCGAGCGCGACGGAGGAAGGCGGTGAGGCGATGGAGAGGAGCTCCAACGTAAACTGTTCGACTCCCCGGCGCCGGCGACGCTCCCCAGGATGAGTGTACAAGTGCGAGGCTCTGTAAACAAGCGGAGGAGGGGGAGGCGCATAAACGAAATTGATGGATTCAATAACACGGCGTTTTTATGTTATGGAATAAATCACAGGAGGGGGAAGCGTTCCCCCGGGGCCAGCAGCCGGGCCTCTGACCTCGCACGCTGTTTTCGGCGCTCGCACCAGCTGCAAACATTTGAATATCAAGCGATGTTTTCTGTCCGAGCCAGTTAGCGTCACTTGTCGGAGGAGGGGGGGGAACAACGTCAAAAGTGCCTGTTCGAAGGGTGAACTAAGGGTGAAGGAACCAGTGGCTTCAGCGTGGGGGAGCAGGAGTCCAGGAGACACCCCGGCACTGCTTGTTTACCCCCGTGGCAACGTCGGCCTCTCATGTGGAGGCCGGTGGTCAGCGAGGACGGAGCGGGAGAGGAAGACAACAAAGCGCGTGGGAGGCTGAGATCCAACATTACACCCATGTGTTTACAAGCACCGCCGGATGGTTCCAGGGGTCCGCACACTCAGAGGAACGTCCCCCGGCTCGGACGGGACGCTGCCAAGAAAACACGACTTGGACGCTCCGGCTGTTTCGAGGTTTATTCGTCGGTCCTGTGCCCTTCGAAGTCTGTACGAGCGTTGCTCCGACGGCGACCTCCACACACACGGAACAGAGACTTCCCTCCAGTGACTTTTATTTTGAAAGCGAGCCGAGGCGAAAGCGGTTTGTCGCCGGCCATTATTTCATTAGCTGCAAACCGACGCGGAGGCGAATGTTTGACAGGAACATGAAAAATCCAAGTTCCTGTAAAGTCTGCACCCCCCCCCCCCGCCCCCCCGTCCGACCCAGTCTCCCAAAGGACCCGGTGAGAAACCGTCCGAGTCAGCACGCCGCGGTGTTTTGAAACCCTGGGCCTCGTCCAAACCCAAACAGCCCCCCCCCTCCTCCTCCTCCTCCCCCACAATAAAAAGGTCACAGTCTCTCTTTTCTGAAACACGTCCGCTCTCATCCTTATTTATCTTAACTCAGAGTTGGCTGCGGCTGCGGCCCTGCGGTCCAGAAGGCTCTCAACGTCCCCGGTTTGTTGTGACGTCCGCAGGACGCGGACTTGACGTGGAGCTGACGGCGAAACGAAATCTCCCAAACTGGCTCCAGAACGTTCTGAGTGTGTGCTGAGCGGGAGTCATCTGACTGTTTGACGAGGGGAAGTTTGGGAGAGAAAAAAGAGGCTTTTCAGGAGCGCGCTGACGTCGTTCGGAGGTGAATCCTGCCGTAAACCAAACATGAATCAGCTGTCCTCTGCGGGGAAAACAAGCGAGCGCGCCGCGAGCGCAGGAACCATTGCGAGAACTCATCTGGTCCCTCCGAGACGCGGCGTCGCATCGTCGCCGCTGCTCCTCTCCTCCTCCCGCTCTGCCCGAGCAATCACGGCGTCGCTGCAATCAGGTTGTGCTGCTCACGTTTCTGAGCGCTTGGCAGAGGCGTCATCTTTCCACTTCGGCAGTCTGTTTTGATTAAGCCCACGTCTCCCCCCCCCCCCGGAGGGAAACGCAGCCGTCCTCATTGCCAGGCTGCACTAATCTGTGTCAAACATGAAAGAGGACAAAGGCATTGTTGCCGGCGGAGACGAGAAGGAGTCTGTGGATTGAGCCGTTCCCGGTTCGAGCTGAGGAAGGGAGAGACGAAGGCCAGCAGCCGTTCAGCCGTTCACGAGCCACACATAAAGTCGGGCGAACACGCACGAAAGGACGACAGATGCTTCGCTCGCACAAACGCGTCCGTTGTGTTGCTCTGGACTGGATGCAAATCCTCGAAAGTTCAGTGCTGAGAGGAGAGCGTCAGCAGAAAGGAGCCGACACCAGTGAAGCACTGAGGTTTGTCCCACTTATGTCGAGACCCATATTTCACATCAGATGCAGAGAGACCGATCAAACCTCAGTGTTGACCACAAGCACAACATGCAAATTAAAGACTGTAAGAAAAAACCATCCTGAAACTGCAGGAGTTACCCTGTAATGTCCCAGTTACGCCTGAACGCACCGCCACTGCCGAGGCCGCCTCCGATTGGTCACCTCTGCGGTCAGGTGAGTGAACCATACGGGTGACCGTTGAGTAATTAACGGGGACGAAGGCCAGCAGGGGAGGCGCGGGTGTCAATCAACGATCCAGGTCAGCCACGTTTTAAATATAACTTGTTTATAAATCGTAATAAATCGATGATGGATGTCGATAAATCGAATAATAATCGTTATTGCATCGAAATACAGTTGTGGCCTCTTGTCCTGGAGCTGTTTGCGTCAGTCTCCGGCCTCCCTGTGAACCTAAGCAGCAGGTGTGCGCTCCTCATGTGCTGCTCATGGACACACATGTTGATTGATGCTGTTTGTGTTTGTTCACATTAAGTCGCGGCTCCCATTTACATGCAACACAAGCAGCTGCTGATAAGCGCTGATACGTGCTTCACATGTGCATGATGTTTGTTCCTGCTGATGTTTACAGTTGCGTAATTGCGCACAAACAAATGCGGTGTTTGTTTACAGAGGATGTTTGCGTGGCGCTGCTTTGATGTTGCATCCCCGCACTTACTCTGATGCTTATATGGTCCGTGGTGGCGCAGCTGGGGCCTTGAGTGTGTGCGTGAAATGTGTTGCTGAACGTTTATTCATTGGTAACAAACGTCTGTTCACGAGTTGACGGCTGGTTGTGTGAAATGTGCCGCCTGTGCTGTGTGTTCATGGCTGCTGGTTTGGATTCTCTGCAGAGTTGTGTTTGTGTTTGTGATCATGTTTGCACAGCAGCACGGAGCTGAGTGGAAAGGTTGCATGAACTCCATCACAGATCCTTGTGTGTGTGTGTGTGTGTGTGTGTGTGTGTGTGTGTGTGTGTGTTTACGTATACGTGTGTTTATCCCTGCTCTGTCAGCCGTCCGGTCCTGCGGTTCGTCTCTTCCATCCCGTTATCTCGCTGCCTCTCTTCTGGCCATTGTGTCGGCGATCATCTCTGCTCTATCTAATCTGCTGCCTCGACCTCTCTCCCGGTCCCCCCACTCCATCCCCCCCCACCATCCCCCCACCCGCAGGCCCCCCCAGGTTCGGAGCCTTGATGTGCTTGATCTTGGCGTTTTCATCCCTCAGTATGAAGGGCCTGCAGGCTGGAAACAAACAGACCCTCCAGGCAGCACAGGAGCTGCTCATGCATTTTGTATTTATGTGCATGTTTAGGTCACGATGTCAACTTTGCCATATACGGTCAACAGGCTGCGGACCTGCTGTAAACTGACTTCCATGTTATAACTCCCTCGTTGATTCCTCTTTTTAATCTCAGTCTGAGTTGTGACTTCTGCTGCTGAGTTTCATCATCTGGGGACTTTGTGATGACAGCTCGATGTTTGGACTCTGTCCAACGTGCCCGTCTGACCTCCATCTGCCTGGTTTTATTCTGAAAAACAATCAGCAGCCCTGCCAAAATAAAAGACCTGTGTTGTATAGTCGAATCAAATCAGCTCATCATTTGAAATGCAGTGAAAGTTCGTTTCAGCTCGAAGCACGACCTGAGTTTTGAGTTTGTTGGGGGGAGGAAACCGTGTTGAAAATCTCCCCGGTCCACCTTAAGAAGTTTGTGCATGCAGTTCTTCATTTCTGCCTGCTGGTGTCAGTGTGACCCTTCGCTAGCCCCTCCTGGGGGCAGGCTCTGCAGGCAGGGGGCTGGTCTTGTTTTTAAGGTGGCTCCTGAGGGTTGCAAACTTGACCCGAGTGAGAAACCTGAGGTGACGAGTGGTGAACAACGTGAAGAGATCCTGACGGGTCTGAGGAGAGGATCTCTGAGACGCTCTGATGGTTTGTCTCTGCAGTGTGAGAGCAGGTCTGCTCCACATGTGATCGCACCGTCACTGTGTGTGTTTGTGTCCCAGTGCCGCCTGTGTCTTGTTGCGGCATGTGGTGGCTGACACAGAGAAAGCAGCTTACAGCTCCCGGTCCCCGCTCGGCCGGGCCCGGCCGGCGAGTGCCTTGGGGGGCCTCCCGGATTGCCACCAGCCCCCGGGGATTACCGTGATTTCATCAGGGCCACACTAACACAAACAGTCCCACACATGCATGCGTGCGCGGTATGCACGCTGGGTCGCGCAGGCAGCTGATTGCCCGACGTGTTCGGCGGCGACCGTGAATGAAGCGCGTTGGGCGAAGCAACGGCAGGGATGCAGGGATGCTCGCTGCTCCGGTGTTTACGGCCGCGTGCGTGCTTGTGGGCCGCTCACCTCACAAGGTCGCTGGAGCAAAGGTTGGCTGGAGGTGGCGGCGGGCTCTGTGTGGACTGGAGAGCGGCCAAACAGCAACAGTTGCTATGGTCCTCTGTGTGCGCGTCTAGATTCTGGTGTGTGATCGCCAGCGAGGGTCAGAGATGGGAGCAGGGAACTTATAGCTGTCGTCCAAGCAGCTGATAAATCAAATGTATCCAACGTGTTTGTGTGTTTGAAGCCGTTTCCAACCTCAGCTCTTGCTCCCATCATTCAGGCACCTGACGGAGAAACTCTTTGACTTGTTGTTTGAGCTCTTGCGAGCAAACCTCCCTGTAATCACGGCTCGCCTCCTTCACCTCCCTGAACCCTGCTGCTGAGTTCGTTTTTACATATTTGGTGAAGCGAGTTTCACCAGTGTGTCGGGCGGCGGCGGCGGCGGGGGCGGTCTCCTCCCAAGCGCACCCTGGCGTGCTCCGTGCGAACGCATCCAGGCCCGCAGAGCGCCGCCACGGCCAGGAAAGTTTGCATTGAATCACAGTGTGTTGACTGGATCCCCCCATATTTCCCCCCAAGTTTAATGTTACGGACATCAAGCCATCAACAGTTTGCTTTCAGATGGTGTAAACCGGCTAAATAGCTCTTGATGAAGCGCCACACAAATCAGGCCTGACGCGCGGCGCCGACGGCGAGCTGGACGCGCTTTAAAAGCCTCGGTGGCCCCTGAAGTGGTGATTCAGGGGCCCTCTCCCTCCGAAAACATGGCCGATGTAGGTCAGGCCCGCCTCAGCGTCCGGGTGTCCCACTCGCTCGCTCGCGCACAGAGCTGAGATTCAGCTCCTTCACAGAAAATCTTTAA
The DNA here is from genome assembly GCA_032274765.1 of Malacoctenus tetranemus. Lineage (NCBI taxonomy): Eukaryota > Metazoa > Chordata > Actinopteri > Blenniiformes > Labrisomidae > Malacoctenus > Malacoctenus tetranemus. Next base: position 5,383,355 of record JAUESF010000053.1, read on the forward strand.
CTCATTCTCCACCTGACTGAGAGTTTACTTAAGCCTGATGTATGCCTGTGGGCGCTGCGTGTCCAAACCGGCCCGTGTGGCGGCGGCGGCGGCGGCGTGGAGGCTCCGGCTCCGCTCGTTTACCCTTTCAGCATCGGCGCCAGCTTCAGGTCAGCATCGCTCGGTCAACATGTGGGCACGGCCGATTTTGACCTC
>JAUESF010000053.1:5674653-5686398 GCA_032274765.1 Malacoctenus tetranemus
CGGGACACCTTTTACTGCGGCGCTCCGACAGCTGGCGGGACGCCGCAGTTTAAGGTGGATTAGGTCCCGCTGCACAGCGGCTCTGGTGACGCTGCCGGGCCCCCACGGACCAATGGGACGCGACTTCCTGTCACCTTTGACCTCCACGCCGAGCCGGCAGGAACGCCAATCATCAGGATCATCAGAGTTAGAATAATGCATATTTTACTGTTTCTGCTGGTGTAATTTAACATATATAAACAAGTAATTAATAGAAAAGATTTATTTTATTTCACAATATTTTTACTTAATTATTTTGAATATTTTTTAAAGAATAGCTCAAAAAATAGGGAAAAATTTTAACAGTTTAACTCTCACTAAAAAGATTTTTGAAGTTGTAACTATGAAGTTTACAACAAAAGTAGTTAGTCAATAATAGTCCATAAAATAACAGTTAAATCAGTGGTAATAGCAGTGATAATACTGGATAAATTCAGCTGATTTTCTGTATCTTTATCGTCAGTTTAATGGTCATTTTAGTGGAGATGATGATCATAATTATAGGAAATAAAATGACAAGATTATGTCAGTGTAATTTGTGGCAGAAGTGAAAACAGTGAAATTAATATAAATACAAAAATTAATGATTTATGATTAATCCACAAAACAGAATATGAAATACAACAGTTTTAATTGCATTAATTAAAATTTAATTGAATTCTACTATTGTGGTTTTCTCAGTAAATAGCTGCTAAAATGTTTTAAAGTTTCTTATTCAGAGTGTGATGTGAATGCACCGCATGCTGCAGCCAGCGCCCCCTGTAGGACAGGTAAGATCACCAACACACCTGCGAGTCAGACGTGTGTCGCCCCCCCCCCCCCTCTGTCGCCACCTCTTCGTGTCGCCGCTCGTCGTCCTCGCCGCTCGCTGTCATGTGACTCTGGGCTGTGAATGAGGCCAGTAATCAGGGACGCCTGCCGGCTGCCTCCTCCGATGCACAACATGTACGTGCGACTGCGTGTCGGAGTCCCGAGGCGTGTTCTGCAGCTCCCTCCCTCCTCCCTCCTCCTCCCCCACCTCCCTCCCTCCCTCCCTCCCCCCTCCTACTGTACTCGCGCCGTTATGTAAAAGCCACCGTTTCGCGCTGCGTCTCTCCTCGTCGGGCGTCACCTCGGAGCTGATCTCAGACCTGCTGCTCCGGCTCCGTGTTGCGTCCGTGTCCACAGAAACCTGCATTTTTCAAGTTTCTTTACTTCAAAGTTCTGATCTGAGTATTTTTAACGTTTTTCGTCCACTTTGTAAATTAACTTCGACCTCAAAACGACTCGTAAATTCACTGAATGACGTTTTAGATCTTTTCTGCATTCATCATTTTCCTCCATCTTTTTTTTTCCGAAAAAATCAGCTAAATTTCATCATTTCCTCCGTACTCTGTTTCCACGGCGACGACCTCTGACCCCACCCACCCCCACCCACCCCCCCAGCGAGCGAAAAACCCACCAGCCGAGCGCCGCCGTTCGTATTGTGATGGCGGCGTTTTTGTGCCGCTGCCGTTGCGTAAGCTCCCGGGCCCCGAAAATAGGTCGACGTCTTTTTTCTCTCTTTCCTGTTGCTGCTTCCTGGCTCCCAATCCTGGATTTTGACACGATTATTCCCGCTTTTTTTTTTTTTTTTTTGGGCTCCATCGCCTCGGCGACGACCTCTGACCCCTTTGCGGTGCATCTCCCGTTCTTGAGGGAGGAGGAAGAGGAGGAGGAGGAGGAGCTCTGAAACATCCTGAAACTCCCCACCCCAAAAAAATCAGAGATGAAGGAGGGGGTGGGGGGAGGAATGGGGTCGCCGTGGCGACGACCTCTGACCTCCCCGTCAGCCGTTTATCAGCTGAGTGACGCGTCGTTGTTGTTGTTATTAATATTGTTTGCGGGCGCCCGCGTTGCATAAGGCTGCTGAGAGATTGGGTGGTGGAACGGCAGCTGACAGCGCACACGCACACACACACACACACACACACACACACACACACACACACACACAATGTAGTAGTGAGTGTAACCCGACTACTCAATAGTTCATACAAACACAAGTGGCAATTAGACTGACAGATTCTCTAAATACTGCGAAATGCTCCAACAGCCGTGCTGCACCACTGTCTTTATGTGTTTACGCTGTCACAGGGACTCCGTGCGGGCCTCTCACACACTCTCACACACACACACTCTCACACACACACACACAGCCAGGCAGAGAAAATTAGGATTATAATCTTGGTAATCAGCAGTCACGCCGGCGGCAGACAGCTGCAGCGCTGCTGCTGCTGCTGCTGCTGCAGCTTCCTGGCCGAGGTGCCGGACGTTCAAAAAAAACCACCGAGTGGATTTTTTTCCAACACATTGATTTTTTTTTTAGAGAAAATTCAGGCGAGAAATGCTCAAGTTTTTATTTAAAGAGTGAGGAAACAATAAAGCACAGAACCAGACACACAAATGTGGAGAAACGGAGAGAGAGGGCGTCAAAAAGCAGCAGGTGATGGGACGTTTTAATGAGTTTTTATTGCAGCAGGAGGAGCGGTGAATCACACACACACACACACACACACACACTCACACACACACACACACGTGTGCGGCTGCGCTGCTCCTCATTTAGAGCGATATATTCATTAAGCACAAGGTCCCCCTATAGGTCACACACCGACTGTAATCCGTTTTCACGCTGAATATGCGGCCCCGCAAAAAAAAAAAAAAAGGGAGCCGAGAGGAGCCACTGCGGCTCCCGCGGATCGCTGAATGGGACGCTGAGCTCTGGTTCAAGTGTGTGTGTGAGTGTGTGTGAGAGAGAGAGTGTGTGTGAGGCTAAAGGGGGGGTCTGACTGCTTCGTTTCCATGCGCTAAATTACGCGTGACGATAATTCACCCAGGACTGGATCCACTTTTTTTTGGGGGGGGGGGAGCCGACAAACACGGCAGGAGCAGCGGCTCCTCCTCCTCCTCCTCCTGCTCCTCTTCCTCCTTTTTTTCCTCCACAATCAAATTATTTTATTTCACTGCGTAAAAAAAAAACAACTCACCGAATCAAACTCGGCTCTGCGCGCTGCGTAAAAGTTGCCCTGCGTGTTTCTGGCGGGTGGAGACACTTTTCCCTTCTTGTCAAACATCTTCGGATGAAACCAAAAAAAGTCTTTTTGCGCATCTGATTGTTTTTTTTGTACGGGTTTGGGGGAGGAAGGGGGAGGAGGAGGGAGGGTGTGAGGGGGCATCTACCAGTTCAGCCCCTTGATTGATGATTTAATTAGCCATACAGTGGCGAGCTGCAGGAGGACAGGACACACAATAATACTTTATTTACATAACCAATCAGGGCGCTGCAAAGGTGGAGCTTCCTCCCTCTCTCTCTCTCTCTCTCTCTCTCTCTCTCTCTCCCTCTCTCTCTCTCTCCCTCTCTCTCTCTCCCTGACATGGCTGTGATGGTTGACTTCTCTAATAAATGCGGGATTCATCCTGTTCCTCTCTGCTCCGCCACCACCTCCAATAAAACATCGCTGCTTAACGCGCAGACATGTTTTATTTCCGTCTTCACGTCGCTGCAGAAAAACAAAAAAATCACGAATTTAAATTAAAACAAAAACAAGCGTAAATGTGCGAGTTTATTTCTTTTTTTTCTCTTCTTCTCTCCTCCGCTTTGACGCGCGTGCACGGCACCTGCGTGACGCCGCGCTCGCAGGTGAGGCTCTCAGGTAAATTCAGGTGTTGCTGAGCGCGCGCGCGCGGGCGCGCGGGGGGGGTTTCCCTTGCTCACCTTGACCGCGTCCGATTTATTCCCACACAATTTTTAGGCGACTCGTTCCCGCAACATTTCGATGTGTCTCGAAATAAAAACCGACGGCGGTTTAAAGGCGCGCGGGGACGCGGGGTTTTAACGGAAATACGCGGGAACAGCTCGAGAAATTTAAGGCAAAAATACTGCGAAATTAAAGCAACAAAAAAAAGGAGGGAGTAAAAAAAAAAAATAACCGCGCGTGCTGGTAAATAAAAGGCAGCGGAAATAGGGGAAATAACAAAAAAATTAATCCTTACATGACTGCGGCCGGCGTGGACGCGCTCCAAGTTTCTCCCCCCTTCTACCTCCCATCATACCCGAGAAAAAACACCCCGAGTCGCCGCCGCCGCCGCCGCCGCCGCCGCGCCGCTCCGTGCCGCGTCCAACGCCGACATAGTTGGTTTCACTCAAAAAGAGAAGAGATGGTGAAAGAGAGAGGACAGCGAGGGGAAGGAAGGAGGGAGAGAGAGTGAGAGAGAGAGAGGTGGAGGAAGAGGAGGAGGAGGAGGGGGGAGAGAAGAGAGAGAGAGAGAGAGAGAGAGAGAGAGAGAGAGAGAGAGAGAGAGAGGGAGGAAAGGGAAAAAAAAAAACTTCAACCCAGAAGATGCTCACGTTTGGCTCTCCTCAATTATCCCCTCCCGTGAAGATAGGTGGCGTGCGTTTCAGGGGGCTTCTCCTCTGTGTTACACGGCAAAGAAAAGGAGGTGGAAAGAAAAAAAATGTCATTAGAAGAGGCGTAACACGTCAGTCCCTACCCAGGTTTGTTTCCTGGAGTGGGTGTAAGACATCAGTTGTAAACCTGCCCTAGCAGGAATAGCGGTCCCTCCCTCCGCCCAACTCTTTCCAAGGCTTTATTTCTAAGGCTTTATTATCACCGGTGGAAAAGGATCCGCTCACCGACGCGCTCCGGTATCAGCCCCTCCGCGCGCGACTCCCGCTCCGCGCCTCCTCTCTTAGCAGGTACGTGCCTCCTCCACTTTCCCCCGACCCCGCGCTCCTCCGGTTGTTTTCTTTTTTTTCTTTTTTTTTTCCTCTCTCTCTCTCTTTTTTTTTTCTTCCAACTTTCGCGCGTCAGAGTTGCGGCTCAACTTACCTGCGCAGGTGGAGGAAAGGTGCGCGCGTTGTCGGAGCGTTTCGCTCTTTTTTTTCCTTTTTTTTCCCTCCACCTCCTCTCCTCTCCTCTCCTCTCTCCCTCTCTCTCTCTCTCCCTCTCTCTCCTGCCGCGCTCCGAGCCGCCGGAGCCCTGCCTCGGCCGGGGACAGGGTGGCTTCCAGCGGGCGTTGGGCGCCGCTCAGCCCCGCTTGTCGCGTGGAAAAGGAGAAGACGGAGAGAGAGAAAGAAAGAGGGAGAAAGAGGAGAGGAAAAAAGGGGCGACGTGCTCCGTGTTTTCCCCCCTCTCTCTCTCTCTCTCCTCGCTCGCTGCTTTTTTACCCTCTCGCCTCGAAAAGCCAGGAGAAGCGGCTCGCTGTGAATATTGCGCTGAGATATTAACGCGGCTGATAAACGAGCAGGCGAGCGGAACCAGCGCCGCGCGGCCGCGCTCGCGCTTTTGTTTCTGCGCCATTTCCACCTCCTCCTCCTCTTATTTTAAAGACTTTACTCACATTTAAACAATTACCCCCCATCTGTTATTTATTAACTGTTGACAAGCGGAGTTTGGATGCAGTTTATTAAAGCTGGAGGAGCAATTTCCACCTCGTCCACCTCCTCCTCCACCTCCTCCTCCACCTCCTTTTGGCGTGTTTATTGAAGTTAGATGAGTTTTAATCAGCCCGCACGCACCGGAGGCTCCCGCCGCCCTCCCCGCCCGCCTCCTCGGCCTTACCGCGGCGCTGAAATGTGGCTTTCTCTGGCGGCCGTGTGGACGGAGCCCGGAGTCCCGGCGCCTCGCTGGTGGAGGGGACACACACACACACATACACACACACACACACACACACACATGCCAGTAAGGTTGTGACAGTTTATTAAAATTCACTGGGGGAATAATTGTGAAAGTTGGGTCCGGGTGGGGGGTGGTGGAGGGGTGGTGGGGGTAGTGGTGGGGGGGTCTGGCTGCAAGACGCCACAAAAGTGACATTTTGCGGGGCTGCTCGGCGGCGCAGCGCGCGGCCGGAGCCGATCAGCTGGACGCGGGGCGGCTCTCTCTCTCTCTCCGCGGCGCTCTCCCTTTTTTTGACGCCCTCCATCCAAGTCACATTTGCAGTTTCTTGCCGGCGCAAGTGGATGTGCCCCCCTCTCTAATCCCCACATTGTTGGTGTGGCTGTGTGTGTGTGCGCGCGCGTGTGTGTGTGCGTGCGTGTGTGTGTGTATGTGTGTGTGTTTCCCGTCAGATATCAAGCTGAAATCAAGGAATCGAGTCCATGCGAGCTGCCATCTGATCCCACACACACTTATCAATGAAGCAAGAGATCATGGCGGATGGCCCCAGGTGTAAGAGGCGAAAACAAGCCAACCCCAGACGGAAAAACGGTAAGAGCAGCACCGGGGACACGCCGCAGCAGCGTGGGGAAGAGGGGTGGTGGTGGGCGGGTGGGTGGGGGTGGAGAGGTCGGTCTCTGGACGGCCAGCCTGTCCCGGAGCTCCCCGCGGCGGCTTCGCGCCGGTCTGGGAGTCCGCGGCTCTGGTGCGCTTCTCTCCGCCTTTACGCGGGGATAACGGGACCCGCGGAGCGGAGGGGGACAAAGTGTGCGTAAAGCGGCCGCTCGCCGCCGCACGGCACCGCCGCGCGCCGCCGCTCGCCCTCTCCTGTCCTCGCTTTATTTCTAATTTTCCCTCTTTAATTCGCTGCCAACTTTCCCGCCGCGCCGCGTCCGTCGGCGGGGCCGCCTGAAGTGGCTGCGGAGGAAAACTTGTGGATGTTGTAAAGTTGGAAGCGGCGGCGCGGCGCGGCACGGGGCCGTGGCCGGGGCCGTGCCGGGACGGTGTCCGCCATGAGGAGCTCGGAGCTCGCTCGGAGCGCCGCCGCGGCGGCTCGCGGTGACCGTGCGCTGCTGGCAGCGTGTCTGTGTGTTGGTGTTGCTGGGAGTCGAAGTCTCGGCGCGGAGCGGCGCGGCGCGTTGCTCCGCTGCTCGGAGCCGCGTGTTCCTCCCGTTATTCCCCCCCTCTCCTCCTCCTCCTCCTCCTCCTCCTCCTCCTCCGTGATCCGCTGGGAGTTTATGGAGGTGCATAAAGCGGGCTGACATGTCCGATAAACGCCGGACATTAATTGGGTGTGTTGCTTTTCTTCCTCCGTCTCGCTGCACACTTTTCCCCAACAGCGGGCAAATGTGCGCTGACATTTCCTGGCCCCGTTATTCCTGATTATTCCATACAGGCTCCAAACACTGGCCGGCTCCCTCAGAGAGAGTGTGTGTGAGAGAGAGAGTGTGTGTGTGTGAGTGTGTGTGTAACATGGCTTTTTATTTGCTTTCCCCACAACAGTGTTATTTTTTTAATCCGGGCCCCCACAGGTTATTCATCTAGATCAGGTTGCATTTATTGATCGCGGGCTCGATCGATGGCAGACGAGCATTTCGGTCTCTCCCCCCCCCCACCCTAACCCACCACCCCCCCCCCCACACACCCCCTCCCCAGCTAAACAGGCGCGTCACCGAAACGTGAACATATAGAAAAACATGTGCGGCGACGGACGGCGGCGCGCGGAGCTCGCGGCCACCTGTTTAGTTAAAAAAAAAACACACACACCAGGAGGAGGAAGAGGAGGAGGAGGAGGAGGAGGAGAAGCGCTGGTTTTCTTCCTCCTTTTCGACCCTTTAAAGTCTCGTTTAATTCCCGCAAAAATATTTGGACTTTCAAAATAAAATGTAGATAAAAAATCCCCCTAAAAAAAACAAACATCGTTTCCTTTTATTCTCCTTTTTTTTTGCTCCATAACAACAAGCTCTGTCTGATGACCCCCAATCCCTCCCCCCTCCTCCCCCCCTCCCTCCCTCTATCCTCCCCCCCTGGGAATGCAGAGGCTTATTGAGGCTTGGCCACTCTCCCCCCCTCTCTCTCTCTCTCCCTCTCTCTCTCCCTCTCTCTCTCTCTCTGTCCTCTTCCTGCCCGGCTCGGCGGCGGCGAGGGGATGGCAGGGCAGGGCGAGGAGCGTGTGACGGCCCCCCTCGACACACACACACTCACACACACTCACACACACACTCAGAGAGAGAAACTGGGATAAATAAATAACATGTAAAGCAGATGGAGGTCGCGCGGCGTCGCCGTGAATCCTCGCAGGCGAGCGCCGCGCACAATTACGGCTCGTTCCCTGCGAGCGCGGACGGGCCGACGGACGCCGCTCGCGTCCCCCCCGTCCCCCCCGTCCCCCCCCCAGCTACGTAAATCCTGATTCGCTCGCCACCTGTTCTGGAAAAAACACAGAGAGAGAGAATTGGAAATAAAAACGAGAGGACGGACGGACGAGTGTCGATTAGCATTAATGAGGCGTTAGCTCACGAAGCCGCGCGGCGTGCTGCTGCACAGCGCCGGCCTGCAGGGCCCGAGGTGCGAGCGGTGTCCCCCCCCCCTCCTCCCCCCTCCTTCCTCCCCCCCCTTCCTGGCCTGTCATGGACGCTCCGGCCTCCCTCCGCGGCCCGGCCGTCTCGCCATCCCTCCAGAAATTCCCCTTCACCTCCTCCTCTTCCTCCTCCTCCTCCTCTTCCAACCAGGTGTTGCCCGTCCCGTCCACACCTGTCTCACCCCCCACCCCTCCTCCCCCCCCTCACGTTTGATGTGGCCAAATTACATAATCCGAGGCGGCGTCGGTGTCGGGCGGCGTCGGAATCTGCTGGAGTTTGATATCATCGTCTCAGATTAGGACGCAGGGGGGGAGGAAGGGGGGAGTCAGAGGAGGAGGAGGAGGAGGGGGGAGTCGGGGGGAGGTGGTGGTGTGGGGGGGGGGAGGTGGGGTCCCTTTCAGAGGCAGACAATGCCAGATTTCTGCCAATCTAAACAATTTGTCCATCTCCATTATTCCTCCGCCTTTTTCAACTTGTGTTTGCGGCTCCCGCGGCCGAAGAATAGGCCCGAGAGAGGGGGGGGAGACGGGGGAGAGATGGGGGGGGTGGGTGGAGGACAAGGTGCTGCCTTTCTTTCCCTCCCTCCCTCCCTCGCTCCTTTTCTTCCTCAAGGTGGGGGCATTTTTTTTGCCTATTTTATTTGGCGTGAGAAGGAGGAGGAGGAGGTCTCGCAGGGCGCTCGCGGACAATTGATTGTCAGCCGTAATGTGTTTCATTTACATGTTTATACCGTCAATAGTGGCGGCGCTGGGGAGGCAGGAGGGGGGAGGACCGGGGGGGGGAGGAGGTGTCCATTCACTGCTGCTATTCCCATCAACATTCCCACCTCACACACTCCTCCTGCGTGTGTGTGTGTGTGTCTAAACTCGTAATAATCCCAGATTATTCAGCGCGTGGTTTTTTTTTCCCCTTCTCCTCTCCGGACATATTCCTGCTGTCACAACTCCTGCAGGAGGCCGCGCTCCTCCTCCTCCTCCTCCTCCTCCTCCTCCTCTTCCTCTCTCCGCTGCAGTCGTCACCGGCTAAATATATCCATCTGCTGCGAGTGTGTGTGTGTGTGTGTGAGTGGAGTGTGTTACGGCCAGACGCATAAAAATGAATGGACTTCCCTCCGCGCGCCGTCACCGGCCGGCCGCTCCTCACCTGCCTCTTTATTTCAGCTGCTTCACGTGTGTGTGTGTGTGTGTGTGTGAGAGAGAGAGAGAGAGAGAGAGGTAGAGAAGCAGCGGCGTGTGTGTGAGTGTGTGTGTGTGTGTGATATCTGCGGCTTTCAAGCTGATATGTTATTCAACAAACCCTCTAATATGTGCTTTCCACAAGGAATTAAATCAGGAATGTAGCTCAGCAGCACACACACATCTATACACACACACGCACACACACACACACTCACACACACACACGTGCGCGTGCGTAGCAGCAGCGATGCAGAGTTTTTCCCCGGCTTTGATAAGGCAGATAAAAGCAAATAGCATGGCTTGTGGCTGTACACCCTCCTCCTCCTCCTCTTCCTCTTCACACACACACACACACACACACCTAATGATCATCTCCATCCTGGACACTGGACAGAAACTTTCATCCCTCCCCCCTCTCTCCCTTCCTCCCCCCTCCTCCCCCCCTTTTTCTTAAGAAATCGCCCAAAAAACATTTTTGACACATTTTCCTTTATTGGCTGCTTCTCTTCTTCTTCTTCTTCCTCCGTTCGTTCGCTCGCTCTTCCTCGACCGCCCGGCTTGTGTGAAGCTCCTCTTCTTCGTTTCGTTTCGTGTGTGTGTGTGTGTGTGTGAGGGTTTGCGCCTGGCGGCCAGAGAACACACACTGGCAGCGGCGCGGCGAGCCCGGACCCCTGACACCGCGGGTCTTTGCAAGCGCCTTAGGTACGATTTCACTTTCGCTCACATCAATGCTGACCTGAATGCCTTTCATATCTGATCCGCCGTGTCTCTCCTGGTAAACATCCCCCGGGGGGGGCAACAAAGAAAGGAGCTCCTCTCTCCTGCTCCTCTCTCCTCCTCCTCCTCCTCCTTCTTCTCCTTCTCCTTCTTCTTCTTCTTCTTCTTCTCCCTCTTAATCACAATTCAGCCCCTTTCGCCGCCAGCAGCAGCAGGGCTGCACATTTGCATTCAGCATCAGGAAAAAAGAGAGAGAGAGGGAGAGAGAGAGAGGGGGAGAGATGAAAAGGGGGGAGGAGGAGGAGGAGAGGAGGAGGAGGAGGGTGGGTGGTGGAGAGAGAAATAACTAGGGTGTTTGTGGTTGTTTGTTGGTTGTCCCCTGGTTACAAGCCTTTTATAGCCTCCTTACTGGAGCAGGGACCCCCCCCACCCCCACCCCCACCCTCACCCGCACCCTCACCCTCCTCACCCGTCCTCACAGACAGATAGTGTTACGAGGCGGCGTGCCCGAGCACTATTCGTGGACACCGGGAGGAGGAGGAGGAGGAGGAGAAGAAGAAGAAGCAGGTGCATCCAGGACGTGTCAGCAGCATCACGTCTTCATCGCCCGCGGGCCGCCTGCATGCAAATGTTAAAGATGGGGCGATGGGAACCACAAAAAAAGGGGGGGAGGAGGAGGGAGGGAGGGGGGAGGAGGGGGGGCGTCATGTGATATGGATTTCTTTCTCTCCGTTTCTCACCCACAAACTTTTCTTTTCTTTTCTTTCGGGTTAAGAAGAAGGATTATCGGTACACCTTCCCTCCTCCTCCTCCTCCTCCTCCTCCTCACCCCTCCTCCCCCCTCCTCCTCCTGGCCGAGCTGCGCAGGATTTAGGCAGATTTACTTCAGCAAACACCTTTGGACACTGGTGGTGGGGGGGGTGGGTGTGGGGGGGGGGAGACGGGGGGCGGGGGGAGAGAAAGTAGGAGTGTGTTTGCAAAAGGGCCCTTTTGTTCGCCGAGGTGCCGGATAAAGCCTTACCAGGCAGCCGTGATATTAACCCGTGCACAGGGGGTTAACTCTTTGTGGGACGACTCCGGCGCTGTCCTCCTCCTCCTCCTCCTCCTCCTCCTCCTCCTGCTCCTCCTGCTCCTGCCTTGTTTGTTTTCCTCTGTTGTTTTGGTAACTCTGAATTCCTGTGATTTCCTTTTTTCCTTCTCTCCCTGCGACGGGACGCGTCGTGTTTTTTTTTGAGCTACAGAAGGTACACTTTATTTGGGGTGATGCACACACACACACACACACACACACACACTCACACACACACTGGCTCGCTCACACACACTCGCTCACACACACACTCGCTCGCTCGCAGACAGAGAAACAGAGAAACCGGCGCTCGCTGCCAAAAACGATGAAAGCGAGCGCGGTGGCTCGCGATCCGTTGCCTGACTAACACCGAGGCATGAATCAGCCAATCGTGAGCCAACTCGGGCCCTGGCGACTCCCCTCCCTCCCCCCTCCCTCCCTCCCTCCCTCCCTCCCCCCTTCTTTTATTTTTTTTTTTTATA
>JAUESF010000053.1:5714579-5725226 GCA_032274765.1 Malacoctenus tetranemus
GATTCGTGAAGCTCAAATGTAAAATACTTCAAGCTGAAGCTGCGACGGACGAGATGTAGAAGTCAAGAAATGTAAAAGTGGCAACGTCAAGTTGGCAACACGCAACGTGCAAATCAGCAGGTAAAAGCTGTTAAAAGTTGCATTAATAACTTAGTTTAACAGGAAAGTAGAAGTTGCGTCACCGATGTAAAAGCTCCAACAGGAGTGATGTGATTCCTGCAGCTCAGACGTTAAAAACACTCGACGGACGCCGCGCTGCACATTCCTCCTACCTCCAGACCTCCTCCCCCCTTTCTCCCTCCCCCCCCTGCTCCTGCATGTGAACATGCTCTGTCCAAATATGCAGCTATCTGCGTGTTATCGCCCCGGGCGGCTCACCTTATCTAAGGTAAATACAATAATGTGCTCATTAGGCTCTGCTTCATGGCTACTTGGCAGCCGTGTTTGCTCAGTAATAGGAGCCTGTCAGAAGCAGGCCAGGTCAGTGTGTGTGTGTGTGTGTGTGTGTGTGTGTGTGTGTGAGTGTGTGGGAGCCGAAACCCCGACGCAGTGCTTCCAGCGCAGTAATTGAATGAGTCCCGGGTACCTGAGCGCGGCGTGGAGCGGCGCGGCGTGCAGGTGGCGCCCGGCCAGCGCCACTCTTACATAATTAATCTGCATCGATCATCCGGTTAGACGCATGAATCAGGCGCTGGGCCGGAGGACAATGGCGGCCGGGGAGGGAGGGGGGGTGGGAGGGGGGGGGGGGGGTCCGGGCGGAGTCAGCGCCGGGTCTCCGCGAGTCGGTCGTAGCCCCTCGCCGTCCCCACGCCGCCGTCCCCTCGCCGTCCCCCCCCCCTGAGGTTCGGCGGCCTTCCGCTCTTTATCTGGATTGTTGGGAGCTTTCAGCGCCGGCGGCGTGAAGTGGGGGGGGGCCGCGGCGGCCGTTTTTAAAACGGTCACACGTCGATTGTGTCGGAGGCTTTTATTAGAATGATCGGAGAACATAGGGTCAGGGAGGGGGGAGGAGGGGGGAGGGAGGGAGGGAGGGAGGGACTTCCTGCCTGCCTGTGTGTGACTGAGTGAATCACGGCTCCGATACTGCTTGGCCAAGCAGCTCGCCGCTCGCCGCCGCCGCCCCGACGCATCAGCAGAAAGCTGCAGCCGCGCTGCGTTCAAGTGCAGTGGGACAGGGGGAGGAGGAAGGGGGCGGGGCTCCGAGCCAGACGTGTAAATCAATGGCTAATACGGCCTAATTGTGTCGATAAAACGTCTTATAAACAAACTAATTGTAAAGATTTAGAGATTTATTGATGAAGTTTGAGGTTTTTTATGAAACTAACTTGAATTTTGTCAGTTTTAAACTGAAAAATCACGTTTTTTCTTCACTTTTCTTCGACTTTTCTTCGCCGTTTTCGTCCAAATCTGCCGTTTCCTGTCGTTTCCCCGCGTCCACCTGCCGCGCCGTCGCTCTCCAGACGCGCCGTCACTCGGCGCCGTCGCCTCAGCGCTCCGGCGCGCTCCTGCCGGGGTCATGGCGGCGGCGGCGAGGGCGAGGAGCACTTTTAATTGAAGTGGCGGCGCCGTCATTAGCGGCGCTATCGTTATTACAAAGCCAGCGGTTCGGATGATGCTTCGGTCCCCAGCCGACGCCGCCGACGCCTCTCCAGCCCCTCCCCCCTCCCTCCCCCCTCCTCCCTCCCTCCCCCCCCCAGACACCCGCACATCATTATGCGGTGGCGTCTATCAGATAGCAGCTTAATTAGGGCCTGTACAGCACATTAAGCAGGGGGAGTAGCCGGGCTCAAATATTTATAAGGTTGAGTATATTTATGATCTGTGTCATAATCCCTTATTGGAAGCCTCCACAAACCCTCCCCCCTCCTCCTCACCCCTTCCTCCTCCCCCCTAAGCTAAGCTAACGCTAGCTCCCTCCCCGCCCAGAACGACCTCGGTGACCTGCGAGCGAGTCCAGACGTCCCTGAGCCTGAACTCCTACCTGCAGTTATTTAGTCTGATACACTTTATCTGCAGGCACGGCGTGCTCACACACACACACACACACACTCTCTCACACACACACTCTCACACACACACACTGGGAGCAGCCCGGCTCACACTCGCGGGCTTTTATTTTCCTAATTTTCTGGAGTGTCGGAGGTTAACTTCCTGCTATTTTTAGCCCCCCGCTCACAGAATGCAGGTCTAAGTGGCAGTGAATGGCACTTGTGAGCCCCCTCCTCCCCCTCCTCCCCCGCCTCCCCCCCTCTTTTCTCCCCCGCGATAACTCCTCTCCTGGCTTTTTGTCGGGCGAAGGTATCGAGGCGGTGAAGAGCCTCTCACTCCTCCTTTTTTTTTGAAGTCCTCGAGGGTCATGTTTATTTAAGACGCTTGTCCTCCCCCCTCCTCCTCCTCCTCCTCCTCCTCCCTCACCTTCACCCCTCCTCCTCCTACGAGGGAGGCAGGTGGAGCCGGGCCGGCTGAAGCGAGGCGGCAGCTGCCGGTTATCGGGAGCCATTAAATCAAAACCTCGCCGGAGTTCACGAAGGGTTAATCCATGAGACGCGGCATCGACGCCTTTGAGCGCGGCCCGACACCTTCGTCTCTGACTTCTGGCTCCTTCCTGCTCCGCTTTCCGACCGGCCGGGTTGTTAAAATCCTCGTCCTCCTGCGTCAGGTGGGCCTCCGAGGAGCTCGCACGGCGACCTCCACCTACGTGGCGAGGCGTGGGAGGGAGGGAGGAGGGAGAGACGGGGGAGGGAGGGACTCCCTGGCTGCCGCCATCGCAGATTATTCACCAAATACAAACCGGCTCAAACGCAAGTCGTTTCCTCTGACCTCTGGGGTGACGGGGGGGTGCAGGGGGGCGGAGCCCGAGCGCTCAGGTGGGGGAGGGGGGGGAGCGAAGCGGCGCCCACCTCTGGGTGTAATCGAGCCGGAGCTGCGTGGGAGGAGACGGAGACTCGGCGTTTTGAGGGCGAGTCGGAGAGTTTTTATGTTGTTTGGCCAGAACAGTGTGTCAGAGGGGGGGAGGCAGGGGGGAGGGAGGGGGGAGGAGGGCGTGTTGAGTCACGTCTCGGATGATGTCAGAGACGTGACTCCGAAATCAAACCGCAGCGCCTTGTTTTTCGTTCCCACTTAAACGCCGCGTTCTCTTGGCCGGCCATGAAGGGGAAGCGCCGCGTTGAAGCAGCTCGCCGCCGCCGCTCGCCGATGCTCGCCGCTCGCCGCTCGCCGCCGCCGCGTTGCGTAACACCGAGGAGGCTCGCCGTGACCCCAGAAACGGTCGGAGCCCGTTCGCCGCCGCACCGAAGTTTTGAGATGAGGCAACTTTTCCTCGGCTTGAAAGCGCGGCGCGGGTCAGCGCGCGTCCCCCCGTATTTGACTAATATTACCACTACAAGGAGGAAAAGTTTGCCGAGGATTTGAGCGAACCTCCCCCCCCTCCTCCCTCCCCCCTCCTCCTCCTCCTCCTCCCCCCCTCCCTCCCTCCCTCCTCTCCCACCTTTTTCGTTCGTCGGAGTGGAGTTCACCGAGCGCCGCCCACGCCGTCAGACTGCCAAGTGATCTCAGCTGAAATGTGCTGAAAATACCTCAGCAGTGACCACTTAGCACCACACAACACACACACACACACACACACACACACACACACACACACACACACACACACACACACAGACGCACTCACACACACACACACGCACGTGCGCTTTGGACGACCACCTTGAATGGAGCTGGAGCAAGCGGCGCCGCTCCACCTGCCCCGGCGCCAGATTGCCCGCGGGCAACTCTACGGGAGGAGGAGGAGGAGGAAGAGGAGGCCCTGCTGCTCCTCTTCCTCCTCCTCCTCCTCCTCCTCCTCCAGGTGCTCGGTGTCGGGCTCCTTGCGTTTGTTTATTGATTTGCGTTACTTCCCTGACCAAACCTCCTCCTCTCTGCGCGGCCAGCGAGGGCAGCTGCTGCTGCTGCTGCTGTTGTTGTTGTTGTTGTTGTTTTGTTGTTGTTTAGCTTCACTCCACGCGCGCGGCGGCGCCGGCTGACCCGCGCCACCTTTGCCTCTTCATCCTCCTCCTCTCCCTCCGTCTCCCGGCCGCGGCGTCGGCGCCTCATTATGCGGCGCGCTTCCCTCCATCGATCCCAGTTAATTCGACGCTACCTGGATGCTGCCCCCGGCTCCCCCGCGCCGCGTTCAGGAGCCCTCCGAACTTCCAGACTTTGTTCCGTGAGCTCCTCGGTTGCTGTTTTGCCGAACTCCTGTTTTCGCGCCGGTAGCTCGTCGGCGCTTTCTGCTCCGTTGCGCAACGTCCAAACGCCGTTTCCTCTTTTTTCCCCCCCGTCCGTCTGAAAGTTGCTCAACGCGCTCCAGTCAGGTGGAAAAGCTCGTTGTGCTTCCTGTTTTTTCTTCTTCTCTCCCTCTCTTTTTTGTCCTGCACATTTCAACACTCGCCGCCGCCGCCGCCGCCACGGTCGCTTCCTTCTTTTCACGTCTGCCTGAGGAACGCCACCAAGGTGTCCGATCGCCGCCGGTTCCAGCCCTTCAACCTGTCAGACACACTTTCGGTGACACAAAATCCCTCTTTTCATTTTTCTCCTCTTCGGCACAAATATATCTCCCTCCTCCTCCTCCTCCTCTTTTATCAAGGGCAAACCTGCAACACACACACACACACACACATCCAGGGCAGGGAGATCTCCAGGGCCTGTCATTTTACATTTACATTTTAGCCATTTAGCTGACGCTCTGATCCGGGGTGACTCTGCGACGAGCCGAGCGGCCGCCTGAGTTCAGGAAAAAAAGAAATCAAGCGCGCCTCCGTTCTCCTCAGGTTTTCCCCGGCGCCGAGCGTCTCCACCTGCTCGCCTCCATCATTCAGGGCGCCGCGAGAGGAGGCCGAGACGAAGCCTCGCGCCACACACTCCACACACACACACACTGTTTCTGTAAACTCCTGTTTAACACGAGAGTCGTCACGAGTAAACAGTTACTGACGCAGAGGAGAAGCTGCAGGGAAGGCGATTCAGTGGAGGGAAAGAAGTGTACACACAGACGCACACGCACACACACACACGCACACGCACACACACACGCACACACACACCTGAGAGTCCTCCTCTCTAATTGTTTTCTGTCTTCTATCGACTGCCGTCTTCATCCACTGTTCCACATAATGAGAGATAAGTCGCAGCACCGCGTCAAGCACCTTCCTCATCCTGTCTCACACACACACACACTCCTATATAGTATCTGTGTACACACACACTCACACGTCCTCCCCCTCTGCTTACACACACACACACACACACACACACACACACTGGGCCTAGGGCCTACTGTACGGCTGTCTTATCTGCGACGCACAGACTTTGCATTACGCCATCAACAAGCCGGTGTCTCCTCCACGCTGCCGCGCTGATCTGCTCTCAGGTTGGACTTCTTCTCCTCCTCCTCCTCCTCCTCCTTCTTCTCCTCCTCCTCCTCCTCCTCCTTCTTCTTCTTCTCCTCCTCGTCGACGCCCTCTTTCGGCCCGGGCGGAGTTTCTGCGCGACGTTTCCCGGCCGCGACATCCGAACGCGATCTGGTCCGCCGCTGTTGTGGGGTGAGGTTTGGAGAGTGACGGGGGAGGGATGTAATTCGTCTCCCCCCCCCCCTCCTCCCCCCTTCCTCCCCCCTTTCAGAATAAAGCGCTCTCCTTCCCGGGTGATTGGGGGGAATTGCTTCTTCGGGGGTGACAAATGATTAGCTGCTATCTGGGATTTGATTCCTGCAGGTCAGCTGACCGGCCGCGCTGAGTCAGGTAGGAGGAGGAGGAGGAGGAGGAGGAGGAGGAGGAGGAAGGGCGAGACGGCAGGGAGGAAAGTTTCCCTCCCCCTCCTCCCCCCACCTCCTCCTTCCTCCCCCCTAATCCGCTCTGTCAGGGCCAGATTACAGCCTTGTTTAATTGCAGATGGGCCTCGCTGACAGTCGGCCTGCTGTTGCTCAGACCGGCAGGTGTTTGTGAACGCAACGTCTCTCTTATTACGACTTAATTATGTGTCTAATTAAAGGTCGTGATGTTGCACGTTGTTGCTTAACTTCGTTTATTATTTTAACCTGAATATTTTGGACGTTTTGCAGCTTTTTTTTCCAGCAACGTAAAGTTCAGTTTGCGTCTATTTTTAGCTCCTTGTTTCTCTTCAGTGAACACGATGCGTCGCCGGTCGGCCATCTTTGTTTGCGGCGTTCACGGGGGGATCCAGGTGGATCCCGCGGCGCTTTGAAGCCGAGCGGCGTCGGCGTTGGCGTGGAGCGAGCGCGGCCTCCTAACGAAGAGGGCGGCGCCGAGACGCGGGCGGACCTCTCGTGCGTCTAATGGCTCCGGGTTGGAAGCCAATTTGCGGGCGCCGACGTCGAAGCGGCCGAGGTGCTGACGCCTGATTGGCTCCTCGACCGCGGCGCGGCGGCACCGGCCGATTGTCAGCCGGCGAACACGTGTCGGGGGGGGGCGCCGACGTCGACGCCGTCGCCGGGGTGTTGCTGCGTCGCGAGAGTAAATAAGTTCGAACCCCCGCGGGATCAATTAGCCGCCCATTACCATGGAAACGCTCGCTGGTCAGGGGGGGGGAGGAGGGAAGGGGGCGGAGACTCGGGACCGTTTGCCAGGACCCTCGGGACGCCGCTGGATCTCTCCCTCACCGCCGCCATTGTTGGGTATTTTAACGGAGGTGATGATAGCCGTGGGCGCGGCCCCGCCTCCGTGGGACTTTTCCTCCCCCCCTCCCCTCCCCTTCCTCCTCCCCCCCTCCCTCCCCTTCCTCCCCCCCTTTTCCTTGTGATTTATGACCCCTCCGTCAGATACATCCCAGGGGTCCTCCCCCTGCGCCGCGCCGCGCTCGCTGACTAAAAACGGATTAGGCGCAGTTACGCCGGGAACGGATCGCCGCCCGTCCGCCGAGGTGTCGCCGCCGCCGCCGCCGTTTGATGGCGGGAAGGTGGAGAGGGGGGGAGAGGGGGGGGGCCGCGATCCGCCGGCCCGCCGTAATTACCTGTTTCTGAATGAGCTAATCGCCGTAGGAAAGCCGTTTGTCGGGGATGAAAGGGGGGGGGGACGCTATCTGCTGTTCAAAGAGACGAGAGGGTTTCAGGGGGCGCACGAGTGTGTGTGCGTGTGTGTGTGTGTGTGTGCGCGTGTGTGTGTGGATACTCTCCCTTTATGCGCTCTCGAAAGGCCAGAAGAAGAAAAGTTTCCTTATCAGGTGTGTACTTAAAAGGATCCCCGCCGCTGCCAGCGCTCTGTCTTCGGGGAGCGCGGGGAGGAAGATGAAACGCTTTTGTTAAAAGTGACGCCGCCGACGCCGCCGCCGCGCAGGTTTCCTGAGTGCTCGCCCCGCTCTTCCTCCCCTCCGATTCGCGCCTCGAAGAGGAGGGAGGGAGGGAGGGAGGGGGTAAAGTAAACCCTCCTCGCCGCCTGCCGGTGTTAGATTAAATACCGAGATGGCGACAGGAAGAAGGCAGGGAGGGAAAACAAAAAGAGAGAGGGGAGGGGGGGGAGGCGGGGGAGAGAGATGGGGAGGGAGGGAGAGCGAGCGAGCAGCGCTAACCTGGATGTCACACGACACTTTATCAGGAGGCGGGGCCAAAAACAGAGGACGGACACTTCCTGTTCTCGCCTCTCGGGGCGCTGTTTGTCATTTTTACTCCTAGAAGCTAACTAGCTTAGCTCGGGGGACCGAAACAGAGGACGGACACTTCCTGTTTTGTCCTCCAGGGGCACTGTTTCCTGTTTCTACTTGTCGAAGCATTGATGCTAACTAGCTTAGCTCGGGGGACCGAAACAGAGGACGGACACTTCCTGTTCTCTCCTCTAGGGGCAGTGTTTCCAGTTGTCACTCTTGGAAGCTAGTTAGCTTAGCTTCAAAATTAGCACTTAAAGTTTCAACCTCACTTTGTGTTTTTTTGGAGTATTTTGTAGTTTCGTCGTCGTTTTAATCGCGCCGGTTCGTCCAAATTGGGCTCGGGGTGCGACGGCGCGCTGGCAGCTTGGCTCGGCGTCGGCGAGCAGACAGAGCAATGCATCGTGGGAATGAGCCTCAATGAGCGCAGTAATGTGTTTAACTTGTAAACGAGCGCCGGTGACGGATGAGGGGCGGTCCGGGCGGCGGTGGCGAGCAGCCGACGTCCTCGCCGCCGCCGCCGCCGCTCACCTTTTGCCTCTACATCTGTCCTGCTAATGGGCTCCGAGCGGCGGCGGCGGCGGCCTAAAATCCTCGGCGGCGAGCGCGCCCCGTCTCCCCGCCGCCGCGCTCGGCTTCCCAATTAGACGGCGGGGCATGATTAGTTTATTAGCAGTAGCAAAAAGCCGGTGTTTGCCGAGTCTTCGCCCGTTAATGAGCGAATTCAAACGCCGCCGAACGGACGCGGCGAAGGAGGAGGAGGGAGGGAGGGAGGAGGGGGAGGGGGGTGAGTCGCGTGGGCTAATAATAGCGTCCCAAAGACAAAAGATGGAGGAAATAGCATTAGAGCAGAAAGAGGTGAAGGAGGAGGGAACAATGGAGGCCTACCGGCGCTGGTGATGGCGTGCTCTTTCATTTTGAAAATTGTTTCCCTTTTGGAATTATGTATGCTCGCCATCCTCTCCTCCAGGGTTTTGGCAGCACACACACGTGTCTCCAAGTGTGTGTGTGTACACACACACACACACGCTCTGTCTTTACCCGGCGTGCCGGTTCTCCCGGCGCCACAGACAGCCGCTCCACCTGTGGGAAATGAACTCCGGCGCAACCCCCTTCTTTGTTTTCCCCGCCGCCTTGGCAGGCTTAACCACCTCCTTTACAAGCCAGGTAAATTGTTCATTAGGAGGAGGTAAGACACAGAGAGAGAGAGAGAGAGACCCCCCCTCTTCCTCCTCCTCCTCCACCCTCCTCCTCCTCCTCGCCGAGCGGCTGAAAAAGTGCGAAGAACAAACAAGTCGGAGCATTTGTTCAACGGTGTAATCTACACATCAATTATCCTGCCGAGCTAATTAGCACCTCTGCATACCCCAGGTACCTGAGCGCTCACACATGCTGCACTCTTTCAAGCCACTGATCAAAAAACGGGGGAGGAGGAGGGGGAGGGGGGGGTGAGAGAGGGAGGAAGGATTGACAGAACCCAGGGGTAGCAGGGGGGGAGGGAGGGAGGGAGGGAGGGAGGACGGGGGAGGCAGCCTTAGATCAAAATTTCCTTTTACTTACAGTATATAGAGAGCGAGCAGTGTGTGAATGTTCACGCCAACCCAGCTGCTCAATTATGTAAGCCTCACACACACACACAGACACACACTGACACACACACACACACGCCGCGGTGTGTCTCCCTTTGTGTGGACTCCAAAGGTCAAGCCGTACGGCAGTTTACCGGTAATGCCACTAATTAGAAATATTATTTATATGTTGTCGCTCGGCGAGTTTGAGCCAATTATCTTGAACTGGATCTGGGCTCCGGCGCGTTCCCATTAAACCCTGTTTACTGCCTGTTTAATATAAACAAAATAATGGTCACGCAAGCAGAGTGATCTTGGGTTTTTTCCAGCCTGAGAAATAGTTTAAATTAGATTATTTAGTTGATTTTATGCTGGAAAACGCTTTAAAACTTGGATTAAAACAGTAAAAAGAGGAGTTTTCTTCTTATTTTTCAAAATAAAAGCATCAGTTTTGAGGTTCGGAGTGATTTCGTCCGACGTTGTCGTTCCGGTTTGGTCCACTAGAGGCGCTGTTGTGATCGCGGTGTCGGTTCGTAGCCGCGGAGCGGCCACCTCGTGCTCCTCCCTGATTGGACGGTTTTGGACGTGACGCGGCGGCGTGGCGATCAAAGCGGCGTTCGGCGGAGCGAAGGTCGCCGCTTCGCCCTATTAAGGTGTTGCAGAGTGGGAGGAAGAAGCCCCGGGTGTCCCCCCCCCCCACCTCAACCTCCCCCCTCCCACCTCCCCCCTCCTCCCCCGTGTCCACCCTCCCCTCCCACCGTGTAATTAAAAGTGTAGTCTTCGCCCACCTGCGGCGAGATAAAGAGACAGGTACAACATGAAAACACACAGGCGCACACACAGAGACGCACACACACGCATGCACGCACACGCACACACACACACACACACACACACACACACACACACACACGCAGGAACAAAGCGGCGCGCTGGGCTCCTGTTTCCTCCCACACACGTCATGTTTAAGTCATGGGCTCTGCGCTGCCTGTTTGTGCCGTTTACCCAGATCCACGCAGAGGTTAACCTGTGTCATCTCACTGCCGTCTCACACCTGGCCCACCTCGCCGCCAGCGCTCTGCTGCACACACACACACACACACTTACACACAGACACACACACACACAGATGCATAAAATCCAGCCAGAATTAACAGAGAACGACCAGATTGCCTCTAAAACAGGAATAAACAGTCCTGTTTTTTGTATTTTTACTGCATTTTAATGAGCAACCGCCAACAAAAGATCAACTTCTCTTTCAAATTAAATGTTTTAATGTCGGAAAAATTGAATTTTATGCAGTTGAAATTGAACCGAACGAAGAAAAGCATCGAGTCCGTTGTAACGACGTGATCGTTGCTTTAAATTTACAATTGTAAATATCAGTGATTTATCATGTTTTGTGAGGAAAAAGCTGGAAGTTGTGGCAAAGTTCATGTTTTTACAA
>JAUESF010000053.1:5809304-5819950 GCA_032274765.1 Malacoctenus tetranemus
GTGTGTGTGTGTGTGTGTGTGTGTGTGTGTGTGTGTGTGTGTGTGTGTGTGTGTGTGTGTGTGTGTGTGTGAGCGCGGCGGGGAGCTGGCGGCGAGATCAGAGCGCCCGTCTGCAGGTACACGGCGCCGCCGGCGCTCGGCGCGTCCCTTCAAAGCGGCGGCTGATGAACAGGAACTTCCCCTGTGATCACACCGAAAAAAACCTGCGCCGGCGCCGCGTCGCGGCGTGCCAGCTCGGAGCACGGGCGCGACATACGAGCCGTCAGAGCGGGCGATATGAATCTGCGCTGTAATTCAGAGAAAAAGAGATTAGAAGAAGATAATGGTCTCATATCTCAAAAGTTAACAGTGAGGCCTGCGTGAACTGTGAATAATCTTATAATTACTGATCTAATGCCATTAGGCCTGACAGAAATAGAGAAAGCAACGCTTGGATGAGGCGCAGTTAATCAACTGAGCGCTCCTCATTGGATCATCAGTACCCCCGCGCACGCTAAGGCCACGACTGATGATAGGTATAAGTTTAAATGACAGCTTAAAGGAACATTACGCCGCGCTCATATTTGGTTAACTTTCCCTACCAAATGGTGGGAGGACGTGACATTTTTTTAAAGCGCCTCCCACGTGTGCTTCCCCCCCCCTTGCTCTCTTCTTCTACTCTTTTTTTTGTGTAGTGACGGTAGCCTCGGGCTGTTCCCCTTCAGGCGGAGTCCCCGCACCTCCGCGTTTGATCGCCAACATGGCCGCCGTCTGTTCAGGTTGTGTGTCCCCCGTCGCTACCTGCCACCCCTCCGTCTGTCCCTCCTCCTCCTCCTCCTCCTTCATGTAGGGGAAATAAAAAGTGACAGTTCAAAAAGACGAGGCGGAGGCCGGCGCCAAAAATATGTTTTAGTCTTTTACAGACAAAATCAAAGCACAATTATTCACTGAGAGAAATAAATGTTATATTAGTTTATTACCCCAGAAGAAATGGTCACAACTGGACAACTAACTCATTAACCAGCCATTTAACTGATAAATAAATAAATAAAATAAAATAAATAGCTAAATTCAAAGATAAATCGACAATGAAGTGGATAAAAATAAGATTCAGACTGAAAAAATAAATAAAAAATAGAAATATTTATGCAAGTTTAACTAATTAAAAAACCTAGATAATTCTAAAAAATATTTTCAGAATAAAACATTACTGTAATTTAAAAAAAGTTTGATTCTAAAAATTAAAAAAAAAACAAAAACAAACAATGAATTTCCATGTAAATCCATGATGAAGTTAATTTTTCACTGTACTTTTCTATTGTTTGATTGAAAAACGAGAGCATCGGAGTCACTCAGGACTCCTCCATCAGTAAATCTGGTTTACGTTCCACATTAGAGGTCAGTGAATGCATCGCTGTTTAATGGGGTTACTTGCAAAAATTTGGGCTCTTTGGAAAAACTGACCCAAACTTCATGTGGAGAGGGAAAAAAAAAATTAATTTCCACCAAACGAGGATCCAAAAGGGACCTGAGGGACGCCGCGTCTCCGTCCAAAATAGCACCACAGATAATTAGCCGCCATCCAATTAAGACGGCGCGGTCAGAGCGCGCCGCGCCGCCGGAGCTCCTCCCTGGTCGCGACAACGCCGGCAACGAAAACCCGGACACAAACACACAACACGTCAACGTCTGCGAGCGCAGGAAGTCGCACAAAAAGGGACTTTCGGAGGGCCAGGGCGCCGTCCGTGTGGCGTTCAAGGACCGCTGACACAAACAGGACAAAGAATCACGTTAAAGTGTTTGATTGTGTCGTTTTATCTCCAGTTTGTCCTCGTTTCTTCACCTGTGCTTCAGCACAAACTGCAGGTTTTGGTTCCCGTCTTTGAAGTTTGGCGCGTCGTCTCGTCCGGGCGCCATTTTTTCTGCGTCGACGCCAGAAAGTTTGAGCTGCAAATTGTCGGGGGGGTTTTTTGTCGTCGTCGTCGTCGTGTGTTTTTGCATATCGTCTGTTGAAAGTTTTCCTTTTTTTAATTGCGCCGGCGTTTGTTCTCCCAGCACAATGGCGAAACGTGCCCGCGGCTCCTCGGATGAAACGCTCCGCAAAGCGGCGCCGGCGCCGACGTCAAAGGCGGCCGATAATTTAGCCGTCGCGCCGGATTTCCCCCCGGCGTCACGCCGCGCAGAAGTGCGCCGGTTTCGTCCAGCTGTTGTCGCCTCTCGCCTCCTCCCCGTCCGTCTTTGGTAATTTGTACATTGTCTTTTTGCTAACGACCACGTGGATCACAAGTTAGTTTCACTTCTGAGACGATCGCACCTTTTGTCCGTCGCTGACAGTCGCGGCGGCGGCGAAGGCGGCGGCGGCGGCGGCGCTCTGAAGCTCCAGGAATAAACAAAATGTGTCACAACACTTTGAGGCTTAATGGCGTCTCCCCAGATGAAGTCCCGAAATATTCACATTTTGGGAGCCCCGAGAGTCCGACTTTTGATTACACAACCTGCCATCTCGGTTGGACGTTGCTCTTCCAGGGAATAAACACGGACCATAATTAGAGAGACATGCAGATAGCGTGGAGGGGGCGGCGGCGGCGGCGGCGGCGTGCGGACGGGACTGGTCTCCGGGCGGGGGGAACGCCGATAATGAAGGCGGTTTGAATTTGGACTGAAAGTGGACTGATGGACCCCCGGCTCTCCCCCGAGCCTTTGGAGATGTTCAAAACTTTGCTGCTGCTTTGTTCTGCGTCCGTGTGTGTGTGTGTGTGAGTGTTTCTTTGTGTGTGTGTGTGTGTGTGTGTGTGTAGGACGAGGACAGACAGCACAAGATGTCGGCGTCTCGTCAGAAACAATCAGCGAGCCTCTTATAGGAGCGTCTTTACGTCGCCGTCTGACAGCTTCCTCGCCGTCAATCTTTACCACACGTTTAACTTTGAAGGGTTTACATTGTTGCTTTTATTTTGAAGGCCCCCCCCCTCCCCCCATCCTTTGTTCCCGACAGGAGGAAAAACAAGACTGTTGCATATTGATTGATTGACGTGAGAAAAGGAGAGACCAGACAGCTTTATTTAGAAAGTCGTCGTGTTCTCCAGAAATCAGACAATTTATATAATTGGAAAAATATTGTTAAAAAAAAAAAACAATAAAATAGATTAAAATTAAGAATTGGAAAAAAAAAATAGAAAAATAATTAAAATAAGATTCGACAAGTCAGGAGTAAAAATAAAAACACAAGAGTTAGTTAAAAATAAGAAATGAAGCAGTTTTATGAGGAGATGAAGTCGGAACTCTGACTCCTTCCTCCTCTTTCTCCTCTTCATCGCTCCTCTGTCCTCTTCCTCCTTCCCTTTGCTCCTCTCCTCCTGCTCTCGCTCCACCTCCATCTTTCCCCGTCTGCCCTTCTTCCCCTCCACTTCTCTCCTCCTCTCCCTCCCTCCCTCCCTCCTCTTCCTCTCTCTAAAATAACTGACAGCCGTCCGAAGTGACACATTTGATTTAAATCTGTGGAGCGCTTGTGTGTGTGTCTGTGTGTGTGTGTAAAGTGTTCGGGTGGCTACAGTCACACAGTCACAACTTTGCAGGCTGGATAGTGTCGCAGAAGGTGTGTGTGCGTGCGCGTGTGTGTGTGTAGCGCGGTGGTTGTGAAACACGTCGTGACGGCAGAGAGAGCGATCCCACGAGGGGCCTCCATGTCATGTCGAAAATACCATAACATGTGCATTACACTTAAGTGATTCTTCTTCCATCTGCTAAGTATGACAGCATTAGCATACCCGTTTAATTAGTGCCGCGCTTAAAGCATTCCCCCCTTTTAATCACCTCATTGTATTTACTCAGCCACTGGTAGCAGAAGGGCCTCATTTAAAGCCTTCACACTCCGACTCCCCTCGCCGCCGCAACTTTTTCCGAGGTTAACTCTTCGTCTTTCCTCCGGGATAAAAAGGTGACATCCTCCTCCTCCTCCTCCTCCTCCTCCTCCTCCTCCTCTTCTCCCTCCTGCTCCTTCTGTTGTCGGGCCTCCTTTTCAAAAACATCGCAGGAGGAGGAGGAGGAGGGTGTGATTGAAGAATCGGGCGCCTCTGTGAATGGCTTGCATTTACATTAATGAACTTGATTTGAATGGAGGTTCATATCAAGCCTCATAGATTCTGCGCTGTGATTTTATTAATTGCAACAGAGGCGTCATTGTTTGTCGTTTTGACGCCAATTCAATTAAAATCCCATTTAGAGGGTAATAGATTAGCGCGCCCAAACTTTATGTGCGAGATGCCGGCTGACTAATACGTGGCGCCGCGTGCACGCGCGGCGTCGCCCGTGTGTTTTCTGCACACGTATGTCGGGTGGTTTTTTTTTGTGTGTGTCGCCGCACGAGCGTGCACGTGGCCCCTTCTGCGAGCGTGGAGCATCAGTGCTGCTGGGCTGACTTTGATTTCTAATTGGCGCTCCATTGAAGGCATTAGCGGCTTGTAATTCAGCGCGTGGCTTTAAAAAAAAAGAAACGCCGCTTCCACCCACCAATCAGATCGCATCTCACGCTGCCGCACGTTAACCTGTGTGTGTGTGTGAAGTGAAAGGGCTGCGGTGTGTAATCTCTAAGTGGATTATCCTCCGCCTGCTTTTCAGGCGCCACTGTTTTTACATAAACCCCGCGAAAACGCGTCACCTGCGAGCCGGTCGAGGTGAATCGATTCGCCAGAAACGGGAGGTTTCCCGCGCGCGCCGGCAAAACCGACGCCGGTGCGTCTTTGCATAAACGCCCCCTTCTGCTTCTCGCCGGCAGGACGTCGAGACGAGTCTTTGAGGCTTCGGAGGACGTCTTTCCTCCAGATGTGCGCGCCACAGATGCGACCCGTCGCTCCGCGGCCCGATGTGTCGCTCTGATGCGAGGCGAAAACGGTGCGTTTGTGGGCCTGTGAAATCACATCAGCGCCGTTATATAACTCAAAAAGAGCGAAATTAAAGAAGGAAACGGTGATAATAAGTGTGAACGTTGTCAAAACGCAGAAAAAGGTGGGTTTTTTTCTTCCGCTTTCATGTTTGTTTTTCAGCAGATCTTCATCGTTTCGGCGTCGCAGGACGACGTCTCTCACACGAGTCGGTCGGTTTGATGAATTTGGCAGATTGGAGTCGATCCGGTTTGATTTCTCCTTTGGTTTCATTCGGCGCCGGCGCCGCTCCCTTTAATGCTAATCAGCCGCGGCGAAGGCTTTTTTCCCGGGCGCCGCCGCCTCAATCATTCAGCGCGAGGTGGTCGCTCCTGTTTCAGACCTGCAGCCTGTGATGTATTTCTTAACACTGCGCTGGCGTTTGAAGACAGAAAAACAGATCCTCCCACTTTTTCCCTTTCGCGCCGTAATCCTCCGTTAAGTCGCCGAAAGCCGCTCGCCGTGTTCGGTCTTACGGTTAAATCGGACCCGGGCCCCTTTTTTTCGAGGGGGCACCTGCGACGGCGCCGTCGCCGCCGTCGCGTCTCCTCATCTGCTCCACGTCTGCGAATTCAGCCGCGGGAGCCCGGCGAAGTGCACACAGCCACTCGCAGCGAGTGTTTTGCATTAAAAATCCTTTTGAGGCCCCGATGTAAGTTTGAGAAGAGGAGGAGAGGAGAAGAAGAAGAAGAAGAAGAGGGAAAAAACGCGGTGTTTAATAATGCACAACGTGAGACGGCACAGAGCAATATACATTTTTAATTACTAAAGTGACTAATATCTGGGTTTGGCTTTGAGGTTTCTGTCCCATGAAATATGCATCCGTATTTTGTTCCCCCCGCAGCAGAGTCGGATACACACACCTGAGCGCCGCGTCGAGAGCCCCGCGACGCGTTCAGGTACATGTGAATTTAATGAGGAAGAGGAGGAGGAGGAGGGAGTGGCGAGGACAGCGGCGGCGGCGTGTTTCTGGGTCTGGTTCGTCAAATTTGACACGCGAGGAAAACGAGGCGATTACGTCTGGACGAGGCAGCGTCCTCCGCGGACCCGTCGACGTCTTTAACCTTTTGATTTAACCAAACCGTCCCGGTGACACGTGGCTCCACCCCCTCGAAACGACGGCGTCGAGCAGCCAGAGACGCGCGTTTTGAGGTGGGGGAGGAGGGGACGCGGCGTCGGACTTTCACGGAGGTGACGCGGAGGACGTGAGCGCGACGGGGGGGCGACGACGGAAAAGAAAAGGGGAAGTTTCACCCACATTTGTCAGCGCAGGAATCGGAGAGCCTTCCCTTTTTAGACGGGTGCATTATTTATGACGCAGCCTCAAACGTCTCACACACACACTCACCCTCTCACACACACACACACACACACACACACGCTGCCTCTCCCTCCTGACACCAGCCGGGTCTCCTGAGTGAGCCGATCCAGCCTTACCTTCGCGCTTCCCTCATAAATTAAAGTTGGATGAACGCGAGGAAGTCGCTGCGGCCTTTAAGTGGAGGAGGGAGTCATTAATCAATCATGCCGTCTCCTCCGCCCACACCCCCGCGTTTTGAAAAACCAATGTCCAAGGGGACGGATCTGCCCAGGAGGAGGAGGAGGAGGAGGAGGGAGGGAGGGAGGAAGAGCACCTCGTTTCCATCATCACTGATGTCGCATGCCGTTTCACGCCGTATCTCTCTCTGCGTTTTCACCGCGAGCGTCGTCGCTCCTTCAGAAGCGACGACACACACAAAAAACACACCGCCGTCCTGGTGCGACGCTAAACTTCCTCCCCTGGAAATAGCTCCCGCCTTCAAACTGTTTAACCTCCTTAAAACGCTCGCCAAATGCATCATTCAGCGACTCGCGCTCACTTTTTTTCCGTCAGTTACCTTGTTGTTTCTTTATTTATGTCGATTAAACGCGGCTTTTTTCTCGCTTTAAGTCGAGAAGCGGAACCGCGGAGTCACTAAAAACACCAACATTCAGTCGTGATTGAACCTTCAGTGCTTAAAAGTTGGAGAAACGGGTGAAACAAAGTTCATAAAGTGTCACTTTCTCGTGGCTCATTTAGTTTTTACGCCTGTAAATCGTCCAGAAATCTGCAGCTCGGCGCTGTGTGTGTGTGTGTGTGTTTTTGAGCAGTTATTACTGTGTTTTTGGCCGCGGCGGCGCTGGTGGAGCCTGCGCGTGATTGGCCGGTGGCGCCGCGGAAGTGGTGACACGTGCACGGAGCTCTGGTTGTCTCCTCTCTGTCAGTGTTGGGACGTCTGAGGTGCTGGAAGCTGTTTGTTGTGGTGGGACGGACGCGTCTCCTCCGGTTACCATCGATTCTACTTCTGTTCAGAGACGCTTGTGATCAGACTCACCTGGTTGTTAAGGTTTTATACCGACAGTAACGTGTCATATATGTGGGAAAAGCTCTTCTTCTCATCTTTCTGCTGGTTTTTGAATTTTGTAGTTATCTTAAATAGTTTATGAGTTATTGTTATGAAATGAACGGTTTGTTTTTCTTGTGTCAACAGAATTCGCATCGATTTCATCGGTTCTTGTTTGTTTCTTCTTCTCTGTGGTTTTCCTGTCGTGTAATTAAAGTTCCTGTAGTCACACTAATGGTTCCTATCTGTGCAGAAAGCTCTTCTTCTCTGCTGTCTGCTGGTTTTTGAATGTTGTCGTTATCTTAAACAGTTTGTGAGTTATCGTGATGAAACGAACGCTGCGTTTTTCTTGTGAGCAGCGACAGAATTCGCGTCGATTTCATCGGTTCTCCTTCTCTGCGGTTCTCCTGTCGTGTCCTTAAAGTTCCTGTAGTCACACTAATGGTTCCTATCTGTGCAGGAAGCTCTTCTTCTCTGCTTTCTGCCCGTCTTTGAATTTTCCAGCTACCGCAAGCGGCTCCGGAGTTGAAGTGACGCGACGAGCGCATGCGGAGCAGATTTTCGTCGCCGTTCCTCCTCCCCCCCACCTCCTCCTTCCTCCTCCTCCTTCCTCAGTTCGCGCCCGTCTCTTTCTCCCACTGTCCTCGAACACCTCAGACGCGTTCCCGCCCGCCCGGGTTCGGGGGGAAAGTGTTTACCGCCGCGTCCCGGAGTTCAATCGACGCCAATGTGGCGTCAATTAAAGGTGACAAAAAGTTTAGCACTTCCATATGCCGCGCAGAGACCGCACGGTCCCACTTTCAGGGAGGGGAGTTATTACCAGGGTGCCAAGAGACGTGCCAAGCGTCCATATGTCTCCCAAGGTGCACGTTTCTGTTTTTTTGTGCGTCATTCTTTGCGCGACTCGTCCTCGACAACCCCGCGTTTGACTAGAAGTTAGCACGGCAGCCCCCCCGGCCCCCCCACACCCCCTCCTTGCTCTTTAAGCGTTTGATTTGTGCGTCTCTTCTGGAGTTTGTGCTTCAGCTTTGGCTCCTGTCGGCGTGTAAAAACCTCCCGTCTGCTTCGTTATCTCCTCGTCCCGTCCTCTCCAGGAACGCTCGCAGACTGAAACCTTCCAATAAAACGAACGCCACCCAAAAAAAAAAAAAAAAAAAAAACCTTGTTTTTCGCCATCCTGCGAAAAACCTCATTACTCCGGAGCTGCTGATATTCCGTGTCGCAGCTTCGCCGTAAAGACGCCGCGGCGCTCCGCGGGGATCCGGGATGAGAAAAGTCCACAACTGTCTGGAACCCTTTTCCAAGACGTGTTCGGGGGGGGAAAGCGCGGCGCCAAACGCAGGCTTTTATTGTATTTATTTATCTATCTTCCTCCTTTTTTTGGACTTCCTGAGAAGTTTACATTCTACTTCCCCTGCACGTGCCGATCCAGGAAGCTTCAGCGCGAGCTGATGTGACAGCTTGGCCTGCGCCAACGAGGCAGCAAAGCTGAATAAATACGTAAAAAGTCCCCAGATGAAACTCCCAAGTTTTACCTTAAACCAGCGTCTGTTTGTGTTTGCAGATGATGCCTCAGTTTTTTACTTCTCTTCTCCGTTTCTGCCGTTTATAAGAGGAGAGTGGCTCTCAGGCTTCAGGAAACATAGAAAGGGAGGAAGTCAGCTTTTTTAAAATTATAAAATGTTTTTATTCTCTTTTTATGAAGAGTCAGAAATAAAGAAAAGAATTCAGACTTTAAGCTGCATTTTTCTTGAGATTTTTTATTTTATTTTTATCTTTTTTCGTACTTTTTTGTTTTATTGAGTCATTTTTTTCTCTCTTTTTTATTTTTGTCTCTTTTCCTAATTTTTAATAGTTTTTTTCTTTTTAATATTTTTTTAACTAATTTATTTTTTGGATTATTTTTTTAACTTTCTCTTTTTAAAAATATTTGTCTATCTTGTTTTTATTATTATTATTTATTCACCTGACCCAGATAAACTTGAATTGAATAGTTTTAATAAGTTAAAGTTGAAATGATTGAAATGTTTTTTTTATTGTTTATTCTTTTCTCATGTTAAACTCTTTAATCCACGTGTAGCGAAGACGTCGTCCTCCATCACTCTGACCTTTGACCTCTCAGCCTCGTGTTTGGCCGCTCTGCTTCGTTGTGGCTCCTCCCCCCTCGCTGCGTTTGATGCACACCCAGCCACCCGGCTCCGTATCGAGATGATTCATGCTCGCTGATCTGGCGGCGGCGGCGCTCCGGTGGCGCGCTCCGGCCAACAGGAAATATCTGCGAGAGGAACCGCGCTGGATGTTGGAGGCATTTCCTCCGCAGCGCCGTTAACCCCGCGCACGCCGGCCCAGGGCCTCCGGGCGACGCGCTCGCTCGTACGTCGCACTCCAGCATGTTCAGCAGGAGATTCAGTGAAGTTAGAGAAACAATAACATCGAATTTTAACTCTTTTATTTCACATTTATTCTGCTTTTTTTCTCCAGAAAATGTTTTTATTTCAAATATTCTTTTATCCTATTTTATTCAATCAAATATAATGTTGTTTAAGTCACATTTCTTTGCTTGTTTCTGCTCTTAAAGCTTCAAAAACATCAATCTTCACCTTTGAATGCTTCACATTTCATTGATTCGAGTCGTTTCTGCTCCTTTTAAACCCCGAAGTCAAAGATTTAAAGTCTCAGTTTCACAGAATGAAGATTTAAGTGGAAATGAAGGAAGTTTTTAGGTGATAACACTGCAAAATATCACTTAATTAGCCTGCTGAGAGTGAAGGAAACCTCCCTTTTAGCTGTGCTGCCTCCCGACTCAAACACAAACATCATTACGTGTGATTTAATTTACTTTTATGTAAAAAAAAGCGTCTTTTTTTCGCCTTTTACATGTTTTTAAGTCGCCTGATCAAATATCTCTCTCTGCCGAGACGCCGCAGACGGCTTTGAGTCATGTTTCACTCGCTGATATGTTTGATTTAGCACCTTGATTACTCTGTGTGTGTGTGTGTGTGTGTGTGTGTGTGTGTGTGTGTGTGTGTGTGTGTGTGTGAGTGTGAGTGCGCAGCAGAGGAACACAGGTAAACAGCGCTCCACAAATACCAGACTGTAATCTTTACGCAATTAATCGCCGTCCCTCTGCGCTGCCACTTTGTTTTTTTTTTGCCTCTCTCTGAGAGAAGAGGAGGAGGAGGAGGAGGTGGAGGAGGAGGAGGAGGAGGTGCGGTCCCTCCTGGCAGCTGAGGCCGGTGAAGATCTGTGACAGATGGGGCCGAGTCACAAAACTCACAGCCTCGGGCGAAATTCATCCCCCAGAACTTTCCACAGGGTGCCCAGAGTTACCTGATCAGAGGGATGGGGGGGGGGGGGGGGGAGCGGGGGGTGTGGGGGGGTGGGGGGT
>JAUESF010000053.1:5882065-5895345 GCA_032274765.1 Malacoctenus tetranemus
CGGAGCCTCTAATTGACCGAGGCGTTTGCAGCCGTCGTCCTAAAATAACCAGGAAACGGGGAGAGAGAGAGAGAGAGAGAGAGAGAGAGAGAGCGAGAGAGAGAGAGCGGCTCGGAACGGGCAACATGTTGCCATCAATCATTCATCAGCCAGCGTGGGCACCGAAACACGTCACCCAATAAATGATTCACGGGAACATATTGCCTCCCATGAACCATTTTTCCCCCCCTAATTATAGACATTATTCCTGCGACGCCGCGCGGCGTCCTATAAGGAAACAAAAGCCTCGCCGCGCCTTTAAATACCGACGCCGCGGCGCGGTGACGGACAGATGGACGGGCGAATGGACAGACTGCGCGGCGCGGACAGACTCACGGGCATGTCGGAGGAAGGCACGCTGCCGGCTGGCGAGGCGGGAGAGAGGGAGCATCTGCCGGCCGGTTTGAGGAGCCGCCATGGCTTCTGTGAGTCAGGATCTCCCCCGACGCTCGCCGCGGGCCAAGAAGGGCGCCGCCATCGCCATCGCCATCGCCGCGGCGGCGGCGGCGCCAGTGGGTCACGGGGAACCACGGGCGCGTCGAAATATCATCACCTAAAACGGGACGAGGCCTCCTGACATACATGCAGCGCGGGGCACCGAAAACCACCGATTAAAGGGTTAATTCATGTAAAACAGGCAAAATATTAGAAGAAAATCTGCAAA
Organism: Malacoctenus tetranemus; assembly: GCA_032274765.1. Taxonomy (NCBI): domain Eukaryota; kingdom Metazoa; phylum Chordata; class Actinopteri; order Blenniiformes; family Labrisomidae; genus Malacoctenus; species Malacoctenus tetranemus. The sequence goes on from JAUESF010000053.1 coordinate 5,882,769, forward strand.
AATAGAAGAAATTAAAGAGATTTTATTGAAAAAATTCGAGATTTTAATCAGTTTTAATTCAAATCACAAGAAATTAGAAAGACGAGAGAAAAAACGAGGAATAACTTTTAGTTATTTGGTTAAAAATCAACACTTTGGACCTTTTTTTCTTGCTTCTGGTGATATTTAGAGTGAAGTTGTTGGACGTCAGTGTGTGACGGTGGTGCAGTGGTTTGCTGCGTCCGTCCGAGCAGAGTTTACGTGTTCAGTTTCGCTGCCGTCGCTCCGAAATCGTCGAAAAAAACCTGCGGCGAGGCTTCGTTTTTGTTCGGCAGCCGAGCGGAGGGATGCAGGAGGGTTGTGGTGTCGAAGCAGCACGGAGGGGGGTGGGGGGGGGGGCGGAAGAGTGAGGCGGGGGGCGGTGAGGGGGGGTCCGGACCTCCAGTTTAAGAGCAGCAAATATCAAAAAGGCTCCTTAACAGGATTTAGGAAAGTTAGAGAGGCGAACAATGAGGCTGCTGCCAGTGTTGGTGGAGCAGGTGAAGGAGGAAGTCCCTCACACACACACACACACTGGGTGGAGGGTGTGTGTGTGTGTGTGTGTGTGTGTGTGTGTTTGTGTTTATATAAGGCCTGGGAGGGGGGCTCGGAGGCCAGAGTGCAGCAGCGCCGCCGTCACACTCGCCAGAGCTCGCCCCAGTGCATCTCCTCCTCCTTCCTCCTCCTCCTCCTCCTCCCTGCCGGTTATCTGCCACGCAAACCAGAGCAGGAGAGGGAGGTGTGTGTGTGTGTGTGTGGGGACGAGGAGGGGGGGCGGGGGGGGCTCACCAAACACAGCCGCAGCCCATTTGACCACAGGGGAGGCCTGTCAATGGCCCAGATAGTTCTGGTAATTTCTCTGCGTTCACTCTGCTGCCGCCGCTGTGTTTTACATATTCAGAGAGGGAATCCGAGATGAGGGGGTCCTCCCTTTGTTCTGGCGTGTGTGTGTGTGTGCGTGAGCGTGCGCGTGAGCGTGCACGGCAGGGGCAGGGGCCGCGCTCTCCTCCTCGGATGCGCCTTGAAGTGGAAAAGGTATATCTGAATCCTGAGGAGAGGGAGAGGGGAGTAAACAGGATTAGTGTTATCAGCCGCACTTGTGAGGGAATGCTCACACACACACTCGCTCTCTCACTCTCTCACTCTCTCACACACACACATATGGAGCGTATATATTGGAGGATGCATACACTCCACACAAGGAATTGCAAATGAAACATGAATAAGTAAAGCAATAACGCTTCCCGTGGATGCAGGAGAAATACGACGCCGCTCGGACGGCGCCCGACAGAAACCCCCGACCCGTCGTTTCCTCCTTAATCTGCCTGATTCTCAATGCAATGATAATTGACCTAAACGCTCGCCGCTCCGGCGGCGCTGACAGCGACTCGTGGCTCATCGGGAGGCGAGGGGAGGGGGCGGGGCCGGGGCTTCGACGGCAACCAAACAGGCCATCAGTTAAAGTGAAAACAAACAGAAGGAGCGGCGGCGGCGGCGGCGCCCCGGCGCGCTGAAGAATGGACCTGATTTTCTGAAAGTTGTCGCTGAATATCAGATATTAGAGAGGCCGTTATTTTGAAAACCAGCCCTCCACTTCCTCCCTCACCCTCCCCCCTCCTCCCTCCCTCCCTCCCTCCCTCCTCCTCGCGTGTACAATACGAGCGGCGGATGGTGCTAATTTCGAAAACATCATCTCCTCCACGCCGAGTTCAGGAAGTTGATTTATAGACGGTGCCGGCGGAGTTAATTGCAGTGCGCGACACCAATCAGTCTTTGGGGAGCGGGGATTAAATCGACACCCAGCGAAAAAACAAACAAACAAACAAACACATTCATATCGCCCGTATTTATTTATCAATGTTTCAGATTGCTCTGCGCCGACGCCCCTTCTCTCCCGCTCTTTTTTTAGATTCAATAAGTTGACAGAAACATTGTCAGCGCCGGGGCGTCGCTTTATATCGCCGCCGCCAACAAATCTGTCTTTGGCAAAATGGGGATGTATGTGCCACTGCCGCTGCTGCTGCTCCTCCTCCTCCTCCTCCTCCTCCTCCGACGCCGACGCCGACGACGACGGTGGCGTTTGCGTTGGGAAACGCATTCATCTTGATTATAGAGACAGAAACGCTCTGATAATGATCTGCAGGAGGCGCTCGTCAGAAGTTTGTCAAAAAACACTAAATGTCAAATCCCCGCCGGTGGTATCTAACTACCTCCTCACACACACACACACACACACACACACACACACACACACACACACACGCTCGCCTGCTTGGCCGCTGAGACCTCTTGTGAGCGATGGAGTGGAGCAGCTGCGAGGTCATCATGTTCAGGGACACGAAATGGCTGCAGGAAAACGGAGAACCGGGGGGCGGGGGGGGGAGGTGGGGCGGGGGGGGGGACATTTGTTGAGCTGTCAGACTCGCTTTGCGTGTTTATTGTTTACGTTTGTGTTTGTTGTTTACATTTGTTCGACGCCGCGCGGTTTCGATCCGACGTCGGCTTCTCGTCTCTTCGGTTGTGAACGGAAACAGTTCGGCAGTTAATCGTGTCCCAGTTACTATCTCGCTAAGCTCCTGTTTACCGCGGCGTGAAGGTTGTGTCTCGTTCGAAGCAGAGTTCGCGCTGTGGTGCCTGAATCTCGGCCTCGGCCAATCGCGGCCAAGCAAAGGTGGCGTTCAAGAACCCTGCGTGAAATCCGAAACTTCCCCACCCCCCCCCCTCTCGCGCTCCTCCTCCTCCGTCCGTTTTCTCATTTCCTACACCCAGGAAAGTCCGACTCAATCATCTTTTGTCTGGCGCCGGGAATCGCGCCGTCACCCGGGCGGCGGCGTGCGGCAGCTGTATAATTTAAATGTTAATGACATCACAGGTTTCACTCGCTCAGCCGGTGGCTTTAGCGCGAGTCGATCACGCTCGCAAATGCCGAGTGGCAGGTACTAAACGGTAAACGAGTGGAAACTCCTCTTTAAAATGCAAATGAAGGCTCAAATCTGAGTGTGTGCGCGCGCGCGCGCGTGTGTGTGAATGCACTTCACAGCCAGGCGTCCGCTGTGTATGCATGAGTGGCTGTGTGTGTGTGTGTGTGTGTGTGTGCGTCTCTAAATGAACTGCCAGCTTTGGAGGCGATTATGCCGCGTGACCTTTTAAAGGAACTGACATAATGTACAGGATTTACTCGGTTGTGGAGTAACTCCACGCCACGCACGCCGCTCACTCCTGACATCATCGGCCCGGGGACGCCGCTGGAAGTTGGCGCCGGTAAATTCAGCCCCCCCCTCCCTCCCCCTTTTTTCTCCCCCTCCTGCGCGTTTGGTGGTTTTTCCTCCCGAGCGCTGAGGTGTTTGTTTTTGCCTCCACATATGGCCGTCGCACGCCCGCGCTCGCGCTCGCCGCCCGCCCGCCCGCCCGCCCGGCGCTGATGACAGCTTCCCCCCTGGTTTCCCGGCGAGCAGGCGGGGAACAAACGTGGACCGGGCCCCGGCGTTGGCTGGCGTCCAAACTGCGACTGGCGTCTTCTGGGAGAACAAGAGGAGAAATGGAACAACTGGTTTTAATGAAACAATTACAAGACACTAATTATTATGTTAATGTTTTGCTACTATCATCAGCCACCGCTAACAGCCTCCTGCACCTAGAGGTTCAGAGCCCGCCGAGCGCGTGTGTGTGTGTTCGTGTGTGTGTGTGTTGTCTCTTCAGCTAGGTGGGAAGATGGACAGCAGTGTGTGCGGCAGGACTGTGCTGAAATGTAAAAAGGGGGCCACAAAGCGCCGTCTGTTGTCATTGAATGTCAGGTACATTAATTCCCATAATGCTCGGCGCAAATAAATTAGCAGCAGGGTTGCCAGTGATTCAAAGCCATCGCTTTTAGGTGTGTGTGTGTGTGTGTGTGAGGGGGGGGGAGCAGGTGGAGGAGGGTGGAGGAGGCTCAGGAGACAGGCCTGCAGGCGAGGACACACACACACACACACAGGGAGGCAGGCAGGCAAACAAACACATGCATGAGGCATGAGCACACGCATGTAAACACATGCATCAGCGGCTCCACACGCATGTGATGAGCGGCGGCGGCGGCGGCGTGCTGCCGAGGCCTTTGTCAGCGCCGCGGCGCCGCTACATGTGTCGAGCATTAAAGGATCATTTCGCGTTTCCTGCCGCTCGAACAGGTAAAAGAGAAAAAACAACACGGGGGCCGGGGGGGCCGGGGGGCCGGGGGGGGTGAATTAATGTGTAAGGCGGCGAGCGGGGACGCGTTGCAGGGGCGGAGCTCCCTCAGGGAGGGGCGGGGGGCAGGTCCCCCTTCTGGTTCGGTCCTGATCTGGTGATTAATCCTAATTTGCCCTCTAATTTATGGATCAGAAAAACGCCCACGAGGAACTAGTTTCTGGTTTCGGGTGCTTAAGACACATAAAGACACGCAGAGGCGTGCGATTAAAGTGTGATTAATCGTGATTAACTCGTTACAGGGCCTAATTAATCAGTCGTAGCTTCCTGAAGTCCAGGGTCAACTGTTAAAAAATCTTTTCGCGGAATCCGGTTGAATTCAGAAAATGTTGACGCGCAATTAAAACGCGATTAATTGCGATTAACTGTCAGAGAAACGCTACATATGCTGATTTTCTGTTTGGATTGCGTCCCGACTGAAACAGGAACAGGACTTTGTGTTTTAAAGGTCTGTTTGTTGACAGTTTTTCACTTTATAGCAGCGCGTGTTGCTTTCCAAAAAAAATTGTAATTCACGCTTCAAATGCGATTAACTGATTAATCGGTTACAAAACCCTCCGAGGAGTCACTTTGATCGATTTTAATCGAGCTCGAACACGACGTTGTTGCATCGGCTTGTCGAGGGATCGAACTTTTTGTAGTCGGATCGGAGCTGCGTTTTAGTGCGCGATTAAAACGCGATTAATTGTGGGAAAGTTTCTGGTTAACTCGGGGGGGGACGAGTCAGAGCAGCTCTTGAGTGTGAGAAGGTGAAAGGTTGTTTTCCCACTCTGGGCCAAATGACCCTTTAACCCAGGACTTGTGTGGGTGTTTTCGTGCGTGTGTGTGTGCGTGTGTGTGTGTGTGTGGTTGTGTGTGTGTGTGTCTGCTCGGTGGGACTACCTGGCTGAATGATGGCTGAAAGGAGGCGGCAACAATGTCTCAGACTGTCTGCCATAAGTCAGTGAAAGAGGTGATTCATGCGTCGCTCTTGGCTCGCGCTCTTTGATTGAAACCTGTTTAGCAACAACGGCTAATTTCATTACATGGTGTCAGCGCACACTGAGCGGCTCCTCCAGGGCCCGCTTTGAACTCCCGGCCCCCGGACAATGACACACCCCCCCCTCCTCGACGGGTCGGCGGCGGGCGTGAAGACAAAAAAAAAAAAAAGACCTTCGGCGAGGAAGAAAGGCCGTTTTCTCTCTTTCTTCCTCCCCTCCACTGTCAGAGTTTTTGACGCGCACCGCGGCGCAGCTCCTCCTGGGCTTTTCGCCTTTCAGCGCGGGGGGGAACAATTGACTCTCCTCGCCGCCGCGCCGGCCCCCCCCCCCTCGCCGCCCCCATCGCCGCCCTCCGGGGCCAGGCGCTTTCATGAGCGGCCATGGCTGGCCGTCGCAGCTGTTCCGCTGGGGTTCTTCCCATGGACGGTGGAGCCTCCGTCGCTTTGGCCTCGCAGGTTCCTCGCCCTCCCTCCCTCCTCCTCCTCCCCCCTCCTCCTCCTCCTCCTCCTGGCACGGGAACTTTTTGGGGGCTTGTTTTGTCTGGACTCCAGCTCCTTCTCTCTTTGTGCGTCTGTGTTTTCCGTCGCCCCCATCGACGCTCCAGTCCATCAAACGCCCTCTCTGACTCGCACGTTTTTGTCCCTAACTGGCAACGCAGCGATCCTCCTTTCAAGATCTCAATTTTGAACTCGAGAAACAGGTCGAATTCAGAGGCTTTTATTGTCTTAACCAGAGCGGCTGAACTTCCTGCTCACATCAATTCAGTCCAATCACCTTAATGACGCGCGTAAAAAACATAAAAAAAACCTGAATTTATCTTTTTATTGTTCCTCAAATTTACTCTGAAAAACTCGCAGGAAGTCGCGGCGTTCACAGAAAACCGTCGTCACGGCGCCAATAAAGCTGAAGCATCGAATAAAAGCGAGTATTGAATCAGGCTTCGACGGCAGCAAGAAGCAGGAAAGGAGGTTTTTTTTCGCGTTTATCGCTCGGCTCTTCCAGCTCATGAATTTAATAATCCAATCAGTCTAATTACTCACGTAAAAACCTGAATTTGTGTTTTTAGTGTTCATCAAATTAAAAACTCATGTTTCTCTGCACAGATTGCGGCCGGCCGGCCGGACGAGTCCAATCTGCCGCGGCGCTGCAGATGTGGAGGCAGGAAGTCGTTGGGGAGGCTTTTATTGTTGCGGGGTCGCGCGGGCGTGGGGTTTTTTTTTTTCGACGTCTCTCTCTCGGGGAAGCTTCAAAATAAGAGCTCGAGGTGAAAACAGGCGTTTGATTTTGCGTGGGGTCGGTTTCCAGGAAACAGGAAGTGGAGAGAAAAGCTTCAGAGAAGGAGCTGCTGCTCCTTTTTTCCTCCTCCTCCTCCTCCTCCTCCCTGCGATCCGTGACAGTCTTTCTCGCCGGCGTCCCTCTGCAGCAGACTTAGAGAACATGCACCATGAAGGTAACTTTGCAAAGTTCAGAGAGAGAGGAGGGAGGGAGGGAGGGAGGGAGGGAGAGGGGGGGGGCGTATGAATATTCATGAAAAATTAGCCCGGCTCGCCCGCGCCTGATAGCGCGGCCCTCCGCCTGCCGTGGTATTAAGGCCCCGTCGCAGAGATGAAAGCCCTCCGCCAGCCCGTCCCCACTTCCTCGGCCTTGCGCGGGGCGGCACAATGGCCGACCAGCCGCTCAATTAGTCTGCCATCTTAGACGGACTGTTTGACAGCTCCGGCTAATTGTTAATCCCGGCCATAACTGTTGCTGCGAGTAATTAATCATGTAACAAAGGGGTGCGGGGCGGCGGTGGGGGGGGCTTCTCGGCGAGGCCGCGGCGCCGAGAGGAAGCGTCGGTAAAGGTTGTTCAATGTGTGGCGAGAAATGTTTAATCTTCATTTGTGGAGCCTCAACGTCTCTCTCTCTCTCTCTCTCTCCCGGATGTAAACAAGTGCGTGAGAGCCGAAGGAGGCGCGGCGCGGGCGCCGCAGGGGGGGCGGGGTCAAGCGCCCATTCATCATGAGACGGTGGAGGGAGGAGGGAGGTTGTCGCCGCGCTCGCCGGCAGCTGCCGCGGGGAGGGAGGTGTCCGGTCGAACACAAGGTGCCACTGTGTCACGGCGCCGCCGTGATGTCATTCACCTCCCCAACCCCACCTCGAGTCACAAGACGCGCTGGCATTCCTGGGAACGGGGCGCCGGCACAAAGGGACGCCGTGTCTGGCCGTTTTGCAACACTGACTCATTTCGCCGTGACCCATCAGTGATTTTCTTCTTCTTCCCCCCTCGGTGTGTCCAAACCATGATTAATATCTGTTTTCTATCTCTGGCTCGCCGCCGACGAACAACGGACGCGCTTGTTCACATGAAACAGGAATTCCAGGCTCCCAGCTATGGCAGCCCATAAAGGCCAAATTGGATAATTTGAGGGGGGGGAACGGACGGAGGTCACAGCTCATCTCCATCGCTTCTTTTTTGTCTCTTCTCCCCGTTTGGGAAGATTTAAAGATAGTTACGTGACAGCGCCGGAGTCCAGGGAGGGGTCAGGGAGCTTCCAGGGACCTTTCAGGACCTTTGAGGACCACGAGTCCAAATCTGGAACCCTCCTAAAGTACCACAAAGACCTCCAGGAAACACCTGATGCTCTCAGCGTCTGGTATCTCAACATCAGGGACAGAAACCATCGTTTTAATGGGGTAAAATCCAGAGACGTCACGGCTTTTCTCCGGTGTTTTCCACATTTTGAAGATTCAGAGATGGTCACGCTGCTAATCCGGCGTCCCGGGGGGGTTGAGGGAGCGTTCAGGTCCTCTGGGGGTCCAGGAGGGGAAGAAAAAAGGCCGAAAACGTCGTCTAGAGGGACCCAGTCTGGTGGTTGGAGCCTCCGAGTCCAAAGGCTGCAGATGACCAGCGGAAAAAGGCAGATTTCAGGGTGGAAAACGGATCAAAGTCACAGCTCATCTTCATTTTCTCCACATTTTTAAGATGGGGCGATAGTCACGCCGCAGATGCGATGTCCAGGGTGCGTTCAGGGACCCCTTTGAGGCTTCTGAGAGGCCGAAATACCGAGAAACAACCACGTCCACGACCAATCGGCTTGTGTGACGCGGGGAGCCGAATGCCAAGCGAGATTCGGCTCAAAATCCTGCTGACGAGCGGCAGAAAGTGTGAAAAGGGAGAGAAAGAGGCAGAACAGTTCAAGGTTGAGACAGGAAGTGAAAAACCAGACGGTTTGGTCTTGGAACCTGCAGATGTCGTCGTGTTTTTGGGGGTTTTTATTTCTGCGTGTGAAGAAGCTTCAGACGTCCTGGACGTGAGCGACTGGAGGCTGGTGTGAAACGACCTGCCGGCTCCTTCCCCTGAAACCGTCTGATTACGGCGCCGCCCAACAAAAGGCTGGCGAGCGGCGGCGCTGGGGAACCTGCAGACAATAAACAGAAACAGTGGGGCTCCTCCCCCTAATTTGACTTGCTCCACAGGTGGCCACCAGCTGCTCGCACACAGGTTAGCGCGGGGGGGGCGAGGGGGGACAATGGGACCCCCGGTCCCTGTTCGCCGTGTGTTTGGCACTGCCTGGAGGTAAATGGCGGCGGCGGCGGCAGACACTGAGGCCTTTTGTGCCGGCGCGGAGAAATTCCCCCCGTCTGAGGTCACATGATTGAATGAGAGCGCTGTGTGTCCGAGGCCGCCTGTCCTTCTTCTTCTTCTCCTTGTCTATTCATGTGGTTCACCGGGAGGGAGGGAGGGAGGGAGAGGGGGGGAGGAGGGCGGGGGAAGACCCGGCAACGCCGCCGCCCGCGGGGCCTGCTTTTACTCATCGTCCAGGACAACAAACGCCGCGCCGGCGGCGACACAGAGCCCGCCTTCATGGCGGCGCGGATGTTTGTGACGGGCAGCGGTCGCGCACGCTCGCGCCTCCAATCGCCCCGAATCTGCGGCCGGTCCTCGGCCCCGCCCCCCCTCCTCCGCCCGCCCGCCGCGCTCGGGGAGGTCCTCGCCGTGACGCACGCGGAGGGACACCTGACCGTGCCGTGACGGGGGGGCGGGGGGGGGGAAGGGGACGCCGGCCGCGGTAATTGTCCGGGAATCGAGTTTCACGGGACGTCGGAGAGGCACAGAGTAGAAACACACAAACAGGTCGATAAAAAACAAATAAAGACACGACCGCGAAGGCACCGACCCTGCTGGCCGTGGGCGGTACTGCAGCGTGACCCCGCATGACCCTGCTGGGAGGAAGACAAAGGGTTAATCTGTGTTTTTTAGAGCTTAAAACCAGAAATCAGGATCAAAAATGTCAGATTTACGAATGTTGCTCAACTATAAACCTGAAAACAACAGAAAAACAGACAAAAGTCGATGTAAATCATCATGTTTTAGCAATTAAGTGAAGTTAGGACCAAGCTTCAGCTTCATGAGAGTCACAAAAACATGTAAAATCATTCACATCCACATCCCCTACTGGCAGAAGCTGGTACTGCAATGCAAAATTGTTGATTTTATAAGAAAACAAAACAATTAAACTGTATTTTTAACTTTTCTTTCAGGTTTTAAAGACGTCACGTTGGAGCTCAGACGTCCAGGGAGGATTTTTACACCAATGACCAAAAATCAAAGGTAAGGAACGACGTTTTCTTTTCATTAACCGGTCAAAGGTGGCCCGAGCGAGTGGTCGCCGCCCTGCTGGCAGCTGCCGGTACTGCAGCAGAAACGCTCGGTTTCTGGCAGCCGCGCCGAAACAAAAAAAAACCCACAACAATTTGTTTTTTATGCAAATCGACTCCGACGTCCAAAAATTACAGAAGAATCATTGAAGCAGTTTTTGAAAAGGAGTCAGTTTCTGTTGGCGTGGCATGAAAAACGTGTGTGTGTGTGTGTGCGTGCGCGTGTGTGTGTGTCTTTGTTCCTCGCGTGCTGCCGTAGTTCTGCCTCGGATCAGGTTTGGACGCCGCACAACAAAGCGAACGATCGCCACGAGCTGCTTTTTCTCGAACGCTCCCTCCTCCTCCTCGTCCTCGTCCTCCTCCTCCTCCTCCTCCTCCTCCTCCTCCTCCTGTCCTGCTGGCGCCCCCTGGTGGTCACCTTAAACCTGCGAGGTCGTCGCCGTCGTTCTTCCTGAAATAAAACTCGGCGCCGTCGCCCGGCAGCTGATGTTTGGGCTGTCAGAGAGGATAAAGAAAGGTTACCTGGTGGCGCCGGCGCCGCGCCGCGGCAGATTTATCCGCGCTGATGTTTTCATGTCACCACCGGCCGCTCGCGGCGCTTCGCTGCCGCATCCGACCGAGGCCCCCAATCACATCTTTGAAGTCGTCATGTATGCATAAGCGCCGTCTACCTTAATGCTAAATAATTAGCGCGCGCGCGGCTCACTGGGATTGCTACCTCAGGGCTAAACTTGCTTTTCCTGCTTTGATCATTACGTTAATTAAATCTGGCTCCCTTGACAGGTCGGGGGGGGGAGGGGGGGGGGTAAAAAACAGGTAGGTGTCACGGGCACCTCGGCGCCGACACGAGCACCTGGTGTGTGTGAGCGCGGCAGCTGTCAGCGGCGATGCCTTGAGACTCGAGACGGCGGTGGCGTTAATTCGAACCGATGTCCCAAAAGAGGGGGGGGGGGGGAGGAAAAGAGGGGAGGGAGGGGGGAGGAACAGCTCAATCGTAAGACACCCCGGTTCTCCGGTCTGGAGGCGGGCGAGGCAGCAGCTCAGCGGCAGCTCTGGCCAGAGGAGGAAAGAAGTCATGTTGTCAGACCTCAGTGTCAGCGCGCGTCATCGCGCGGCGCCCGGGGGACAAATTAGAAGTGTGTTCGGAGAGACGTGTCAAAAGCGTTCTCGGTCCACATCATGGCGGCGGCGGCGGCGTGCGAGGGGAGGCACCTAAACCAAAGTCAAACGCCGGCAGCGCCGCGGGAAGGAGCCACTCACCTACCGTCTGAGGATCGCAGCCCAGTAATTACACGGCCTCGTGTGTACACGCACCCGCCCTTTCATGTCGCACGTGCCAGGTCAACGCGGACCGCGAACGCGTCGCGCTGACGCGGCTCGAAGCTCGTCACAGCCGACGAAAAGGGCAAAGGCCTCGTGGGCGCGGGTTCACGCTCCCGCAGCTGCCTGCGTGGTGAAAGCTGCGTCTCGTACATCTGACGTTTTACCGAGAATTGTGGGGGGGGAAAAAAACACACTTAAAGGTGCGTTTTGCCTGCGAGGCAGAACTGAGGGCGAGCAAGGTTCATGTTTGTGCAGATTTGTCGCTAGATTGTGTCTCAGAAGGTTCAGATTGAGGTTTAACTGCCTGTCACGCAAAACTGAGGGTGAATCCTTACCTGCACAGGTTGTAGCTGCAGGGTTTTGGGATGATTGTTGCGTCTATCTGCCTGTTAGGCAACACTGAGGGCAAATGTTTGCATGTACAGGATGTAGCTACAGGGTTTTTTGATGATTGTTTGTGTTTTGAAGCAACATTGAGGTGTTTTCTGCTGCCCTGAGTCACGTTTTCAAAGGTTGTCGCAGCGTTTCTGAACCTGCGAGGCACAACTGAGGGTGCATGTGTACCTGTACAGGTTGTAGCTGCAGGGTTTTGGATGATTGTTGCGTTTTGAAGCAACATTTTGTTGTTTTTTTAGCCCTGAGTCGTGTTTTCAAAGGTTTTTGCTGCGTTTTTGAACCTGCGAGCCAAAACTGAGGGCGGACCGAGTGGATTTCCTGCGTTTTAAACAATTACCTTGCTATTAAAGCGTGTTTTGGGCGCAGGAGCGGAAAGTGAGGCCTCCAGGTATCGCCGGAACAGAGCGACGTCAATCTGGTGCGGGACCGCCTCGCTGCTGTCTGCCGGCGTTGCTGGAGCGCGCCGGCGCGGCGCTCCACATCCCCATCCAGCGCCCCACACCACAGAGCGTTCAGTAGCAATTAGTGTCTTCAATATGTTTAACCATCCCACATACCTGTTTAATCAAACCCGATTCTGGGCATGTATTCAACCTTGAAAGGCGGCGTTTGAAAGGCGGCGCGCGGCACAAAAGCGCGTCGTCTCTGAAGCTCCTTTTGATCTAGATCATTAACGTTTTGGACGCGGCAGTTGACATAAGGCCCGGTTCTGTCGCCGCACTCCTGGATCCGTTTCTGTGCGGTGGAAGTTGAAGATGTTTGGAAAATTGCTCCGATTATAGTGTTCATGTGCCATTTGATAGCGGTTCCAAGAACAAGGCGAGCCGCAGCCAAACCAGACTACACCAATAAGAGCTGGCGGAACTGGCCGTCCTTTCATGGACCACATGGTCTCTTTACCGAGTGGACACATTTTATTATCATGCTAATCGACTTTGTAATTCCGGTGTGAACGGCCCCACCCTGCTCCACTTTACCAGGCGCCGCCGACGCCG
>JAUESF010000053.1:5936197-5948055 GCA_032274765.1 Malacoctenus tetranemus
CACCAGGACCTGCTGTTACCCTGTGTGTGTGTGTGTGTGTGTGCAGGCTGTCGGGCTGCCTGATCACAGACGAAGGCTGCAAGCTCCTGGCGTGGGCCCTGACCTTCCGCCTGCAGCCCCTCCCCCTCACAGAGCTGGACCTCAGCTTCAACCCACTGAGCCGGGCCGGCGTGGAGCGCCTCCGCGGCGCCGCCGCGGCTCTGCAGTGGACGGACGGCGTGCTCAGGTAGGACGCCGGGGACGCCGCCCTCGCCATGGCTCTTTGGGAGACTGACTCCGCCCTCCTTTCAGGGTGGAGCCCTTCGGAGCCCGGTGGTCGACTCCAGGCCTGAGGAAGTGTGAGTGAACGCCACCCGGAGCTCTGCAGCTCTCTGACTCCTCCCCTTGTCTTCCTCACGCCGCTCTGTGACTCCTCCCCTCAGATGCCTGCCGGCTGGAGCTGGACGCCGACACGGTGAACCAGTACGTGCGCCTGTCTGCCGACGGCCGGACGGCCGCCCAGGTGGAGCGGGCGCTGCCCCACCCGGAGCACCTGCACCGCTTCGACCACTACCCGCAGCTGCTGTGCCGCGCCGGCCTGCGGGGGCGCTGCTACTGGGAGGCGGAGTGGTCGGGGACGGCCCACGTGTCGCTGAGCGACGGCGCCGTCAGGAGGAAAGGGAACCGGGTGGAGGCCAAGTTCGGAGGCGGCGTGCGGTCCTGGAGCCTGAGCTGCTCCCAGGACGGCTTCGCCGTGTCCCACAACGGGACCATCACCCGCATCGGCTCCGCCCCCTCCTCCGCCCCCGCCTCCAGGAGGGTGGCGGTCTACGTGGACTGTCCTGCCGGGACCCTGTCCTTCTACCAGGTGTCCCCCGGGGCTCTGCTCCACCTCTACACCTTCAGCACCGCCTTCGCTCAGCCTCCCGTCCCCGGCTTCGGCTTCGGCTTCGAGTTCTGCAAGGACTCCTCGCTCACGCTGTGCTCGCCGTAGGGCGCGGCGGCCGACACCGACGCCATCTTTGATTTCGTAGCAGCAGACAGAGAAACAAATGGAGCGATTGTTGATCGTTGGCGTCTAAAACGTGTGAAATAAACCGGTGGTTGAAGCCTGTGTCCCTGTCGTCACTCCACTCTGCTGCTCTCTGACCCAGATTTTAGAGCATCTTCCTCCCTGCTGCGGGACGACTCGGTGACCTCTGTAATGACGAACCTCTGCCAGCGCGTGATCCGCGCTCTCCCACCGCCGCCGCTGCCGCCGCCACCGCCGCTCTATTGGATTATCCTAATATATTTACGCGCGGTGCGTTCGGGCGCAGCGCGGCCGCTCCGAGAACTAATCACCTGCTGGCCCGGTCCTTCCTGGCTCGGGGGGGGGGGAGGCCCCAGGGGCCCTCATTGGAGTCACACAAGCGCCTCATATCTCTAATTGGAGCTATTAGCCGACGGACAAACAAGGAGCCGGCGCTGGGGGGGCCGGGGGGGGGGGCCAGGTCACGTCAGGCTCTGATTCCCGGCCCGGCTGGACCTCCGTCAGGTGACGCCAGTGGAGTCAAAGGGCCCCCCACTTAACGAACATGAGGGACATACGGTCAGTAAACTGGACTAACAGGGTGGAGGGGGGGGGGGGGGGGCGGGGGGGGGTCCTGATGGCGAGGAACCAGGTCACAGCATCTGCCACCAGCAGAGCTCCACGGGAAACGGTGCAACGTGGAAACACACGAGTGTGAAACAAACATCATGAGGTCCGGAGTCGTCCCTCCGTGTCCTGGAGCGTCCAGCTGCTCGCCACACACACGGCGCCTGTTCACACGCAGCTCGCCGCCCGTAATCGCATTAAGGTTTTCCTGTGAACTGTTGACGGCGCCTGGTTCCCAGCTGATTGAAGCGGCGTGCGCCGAGCCAGAGGTCAGCGCGTCTTATTTTGGGAGCGTTTCCAGGACCTGGAGCGCCGGTGGCGTCACTGCGCCCGCCGCGCTCGGCCCACCGCGCTCAGCCCACCGCCCGCCTCCACCCACGCCGCTCCACCGACGTATAAAGCAGACGGACGGCAGGACTCAGAGGACACGTCCAGCCCGCCCTCCTGCTGGCCACAGAGCTGCTCCTCCTCCTCCTCCTCCTCCTCTCCTGAGTAAGACTTCACCTCCTCCTCCTCTCCTGAGTAAGCCTGCACCTCCTCCTCTCTCCTCTCTCTGCCTCCGTCGCTGCTTTAACCCCTCGACGTCACTCGCAGGCTGAACTGTCTGAACTCTGCTCGTCGCTCAGCTGTTGGTTTCTCGTCTGAAATGACTCCTGTTGGGACTCTTTGATGGCGAGTGCAGCAGATTGAGGAGTCGCGTTCGGCCCTGGGCGCCAGCATGACGGAGGGCTACGACTGCACGGAGTGCGGGGGGTCCCTGTTCGGGCAGAAGTACATCCTGAAGGAGGAGAAGCCCTTCTGCATCGGCTGCTACGAGACGCTCTTCTCCCACAACTGTGAGGACTGCCAGAAGCTCATCGGCTGCACCAGCAAGGTAACACACACCTGTGTGTGTGTCTCGTAGTCCAGGTGGGGGTGGGGGGGGTGGAGGTCCTGGACCTGAGGTGTTTGTGTGGCGCCGCCCTGCAGGACGTGTCCTACAAGGAGCGCCACTGGCACAGCGACTGCTTCCTGTGCTGCCGCTGCTCGCGCTCGCTGGTGGAGCGGCCCTTCGCCGCCCGCGACGACATGCTGCTGTGCACCGACTGCTACAGCAGCGAGTACTCGGCCAAGTGCCACGCCTGCCTGAAGACCATCATGCCAGGTGACGTCCCCCTCCTCACACACGCACACAGCGTCAAACACACACAAACCTGCTGCCACCTGAGACGCTTCTCTCCCTGCGCTTTGACTCGCAGGCTCCAAAAAGATGGAGCACAAAGGCAACAGCTGGCACGAGAACTGCTTCACCTGCAACCGCTGCCAGCAGCCCATCGGCACCCGCAGCTTCGTGCAGAAGGACGCCAGCAACTACTGCCTGCCCTGCTACGAGAAGCAGTTCGCCCTGCAGTGCGTGCACTGCAAGAAGGTGAGCGGAGGTGTTGGGGGGGGCGGGCGGGGGGACGGAGCTGTGAGGACTTGGACGTGGGCAGGGGGACAGATGGTCAGGCAGGAGGGATCGGAGGCGTCGCTTTGTGAGGCATCGGTCACGTGACCCGCGCATGAGTCAGGAAGCAGAGAAAACAAGAGTCTGGTCAGACGACTTGAGTGAGTGGGGGGGGGAAGATGCTCTATGGGGTCCCGGCTGAAGTAACGCGCCGCCCTGTGACAGCCCATCACCACCGGGGGCGTGAACTACCGCGACCAGCCGTGGCACAAGGAGTGCTTCGTCTGCATCGGCTGCAAGCAGCAGCTGGCCGGCCAGCGCTTCACCTCGCGCGACGACTTCGCCTACTGCCTGGACTGCTTCTGCAACATCTTCGCCAAGAAGTGCGCCTACTGCACCACCCCCATCAGCGGTAAGGCGCCCCCCGCAGGGCACCCACTGACGCTGCACCTCACGTCTCAGTTTCCTAACCCAAAAAAAACTGCATGTAGGAGCTGAAAAAAATCACTCCAGGGCTTTTATTTTGAAAAGAAAAAACATCACACAGATAGAATTAGATTTATTGTGTCATTGTGAGTCAATAGATGCCTGGGAAAAATGTTCAGACTGTGTGAAATTGAGTAAAAACAGAGAAAAATAGGAAAATTCAGTTAGTTTAGACAAATAAAATCAGTTTGGATCAGTGTGTGTGTGTGTGTGTGTGTGTGTGTGTGTGTGTGTGTGTGCAATCAAAACATCACGAGTGCAGTGACTGATTAGCAGTGGGAGAGATAAGCGCCCAGAGAGCAGCTCCTCCATCAGAGACGCACATGGAGGCAGGAAACACCTCCGACCTTCCTCGGGGGTCACATGCTTCTCCTCTGCGTCCAATCACGTCCAATTACAGGTCGATTGCATTAGCAGGGGGGGTCATGAGACTCCTGTGGCTCTGCCCCGCAGGTCTCGGGGGCAGCAAGTACATCTCCTTCGAGCAGCGCCAGTGGCACAACGACTGCTTCAACTGCAAGCGCTGCTGCGTGTCCCTGGTGGGCCGCGGCTTCCTCACGTGCAAGGACGACATCCTGTGCCCCGACTGCGGCAAGGACTTCTGAGGGGCCGCGCCAGAACTAGCCCTCCAGAGCCAGCAGGACCACCCCGAACGCCCCTGATTGGATGGTGCTGAGCTGTGGTCGTTATGACTAATCCTGTTAGCTTGGATCATATTATGTGTATCTAATCCAATATAAACAAATTAGCCACAACAAGCGATACTTTACTAACTCCCAAGAAGCCCCCGCGTCTAATTCACTTGGAAGCAGTTTGTAAATCTAATAAAGTTGCATCAAAACACACGCGGCATGATGTGGGTTTAATGTGTAGTTCTGATCACTTCACAGGCAGCAGCAGCTGCCCTTTGGTCCACTTTTTGTTGTTTTTTGCTGGATAAACCTGACTCTTATGTAATAATACACTGAAATCCGAACGTGTACAACTCATAAATAAAATACTATAAGCCTCTGATGCTGCGTTGTTACCTTTTAATTAAGTTCTTTGTGTTTTTAACTGAAAAAAACCCAAACAGAAACTCGTTTTCCTTCATTTTGACATCAAACCGACGCACTTCCGTGGCAACACGCGCTCCTCGGATGGCCAACCGGAAGCGGGCAGCAGGTGCCACCGGAAGTGTCTCTCCCTGCTCGGAGGAGCCAGAAGCTAGCGTCTCCAAACTGCAGCATCACGATAAATCACCGCCGTGAAGAAAACCTCGTCGCGGGTAAAGTCCGAGTTACCGGCGCGCTCGGCGCTCTCCGCTGTGTCCGCGGCTCGTGTCGGGGGGGAAAAAATGGCGTCGCGTCGCAGAGCGCGTTCGAAGCCGGGAAGATACTGCGGCAGAGTTAGCTAGGCGGCTAACGGAGTTAGCGAGGCTTTGTTAGCCACTTTGCTAACGGGATGCTCCGAGGAAAACCGCGTTTTTAACAGTCTTTTTCGTCGGTGTGTCACATTTTACTGCGTCATATTCACATCCCAGCTGCTTTATTTCACCGTGAACGTTCACGGAGCAGTTTGATCATCAAGAGAACAATTTGTTTCTCCTCTATAATTAATTCAAAGTTGATTTTTTTTCCTCCGTTTAATTCAAATTAATCAGAAAATTACTACACCTGGGCAACAGAAACACGGACTGAGTGTTTTGTGTTAAATTGCGTATGAATAATACAAATTGCATTTGAAACTACTCACTTTAAACGTTTTTTTCTTGCAAATATTGACTTTTCAGATGGTAATCTAATAAAAAAAATGTAACTATGAGTACATTTACCACAAATATAATCCAGTAGAGTGTTCACAACAACTTGTTGCCCATAAAATGTGAAATGTACAAGTTTTTTATACAGTTAACAGTAATAAATGAGCAGTATGTCGTGTTGTAGATAGTTAATAATTAATGAGTGAGGCGTCTGATCGTGTCCCACTGTGTCCCCAGTCTGTCCTGTGTCTCCAGCCAGTATGAGTGCTGCCGTGCCCAACCATCGAAGGACCAAGCCTGGAGGTGAGCCTCGCCTCCACCTCCTTCACGTCGCATCGCAGGTGTGACACGGCGCCCCTGACCCACCGTCTGCGTCCTCCTCCGCAGGTATCAAACCGGGCGCTGCCAACAGCGGCGTGACCGGGCCCACCTCCCAGATCCCCGGCCTGTCCCAGAGCGCCACCGAGAGCGCTCCGGCGGAGCGCATCAGCGGCCGGAGGGTGGGGATCTTCGAGAGCGACTCGGAATACATCAAGCTGGCGAAGGGGGGCGGACACAAAGGTAAGGGGGGCGGCGTCCCGGGACCCTCCTGCGTCACGACGCCGCAGTTTCCTACATCCTGTCCCCGCCCTGCAGGGCTCCTGAGCCACGACGTGGACGACGCGGACAGCATGCCGAGGAAACCCTACCAGCCCACCAACTGGTTCGGCAACGACGAGTCCAAGAGGTAAGAGCCCGCCGGGCGCTCGCCGTTTCTCTCCTCCGTGCAGCGGCAGAGCGTCGGGACGGACGCCGCCATCGCGGGACGGGCCGCGCGGCGAGGACTGATCTCACCTGGCGTGTCCCCGTGGTTTTGTGCCTACAGCGGAAGCAAAGCAACGTCTCCCGACAGCCAGATGAAGGGAGGCCGGCAGCCTCTCGCCGCGCCGTTCGGCACCGATAACGGTTCGCCCTGGGAGACCGATAGATTCTCCCCCGGTAAAGAGAAGGTGAATGGACCCTACGAGCCACCGGCAGCACCGACGCCGCGCTCAGTCACCTCATCTACTCCCCTCCATTTTTATTTTTACTTCACCATCACCTTTCCCTCTGATTTGGTTTCGCGCCATCGTCTCACTCGTAGTCTGGCTTTAGTTGGCTTGAGCTCGTCGCCGCCTCACGTTTGTCTGGAGAGAGGGAAGGAGGAGCTGCAGGTAAGAACAGGAAGTGACAGCACAGAGTGTCAGGAGAGGAACTCAACTTATATATGTGATAAACATGAAACAGAGGCCTTCAAAATAAAAGCACGAGCCAGTTTGCAGGCCTGCTGGAGAACCTACCGAGCGATACTTTCATTTATTTAACTCGTTTTGTTGCTTCTCTGAGTTGTTTTTGTTTCTCATGCATGATCCATGCGGTGCGACGCCCCTTTCTTTCCCTCCTTCACCCTTTGATTTGCTCCTCAGACGCAGCTCATGTCAGTTCACTCGTCCGTCTCGTTCTCATTGACACAATGTTGTAAACGGTCAGTGTTGACGATGTCGCCGCCCTGCAGGTGTCTCCCGACGGCGCCGCCTTCGACCTGGAGGGTCTGTCCCTAACCAACAAATACAAGAGAACGTAAGCGCCCTCGCCGTGTTCGCCTTGAGCCGGATCGATGAAACCCGTCGTCTCGCTCACGCCGCTCTGACCCCCCCGCAGGTCCTACGACAAGAAGGCGCCGCCGGTCAGCATGTCCAAGCTGCTGAGTCACGGCTACGTGGAGGAGAAGAAGAAGTCGCCCAACGACGACGACACCTCAAGTACGAGCCGAGCCGAGACTCGCAGGTGGAGCCGCTCCGTCGGGACGCCGTGCTGACGCGTTGTTGTCGTGTGCTCCTGCAGGCGTGACCTCCGAACAGACCAGCACCGTCGCCACCGAGGACGTGGAGGACGACCTGGAGTAGGACGCCGGCCGCCGCCACCGCCGCCGCCGGGAGACAGAGAGGTGAAGGCGTGCCGGGATCCACGGGAGCCAGGCTCCGCCCCCTCTCTCCGATTCACTCATTTCTTGTACATCCACTGACTGTTAGGTTTTGTACTCATGTTTCTGCGACGGCACCGTGCTCTCTCTCTCTCTCTCTCTTTATTTATTTGCGTTGCCGCGGCGCCGCCGCCGCCCTCCTGGTTTCTGCGTACACGTGTTTCTCGCTCGGAGTTTCTCGATTTGAAGGACGAGTCGTGAGCAGGAGGGAAGCTAACGGCCCGCGGTCGCCGCCGTTAGCTTCCCTCCCTGGTCGTATGACGATCGAGTCGGCGAGGCCCTCTCCGTGTTTGTGCGTTCTGATTGTGGTTCCAGTGACGTGACGTGTTGTCGGTTTCGGGGGTCGACGGAGGCCGGAGGAGGAGGGGGGGATTTTTTTCCAGTCACTGCTTCCGTTCGTCGTGCCCTCCTCCGCCCCGCTGCCAGACCTTCAAAGTAAAAGACCGTTTAAAACATGCCACATGATGCTTTCTTTTCCACGACTAAAACCGAGATGTAGAAGTGTTCCCAGCGCGCCGCCACGTGCTGCCCGTGACGTGTCGCTGACTCCAGTGCCAATACGTGCTGACGTGTCAGCAGCTTAGGCTCAAACGTGCTTCATTCTGCCTCTCAAAGCCCCTCGCTGCTGAGCCGCCGTCGTCGTCTTCGGCCAAACGATCAGAAATCAACAACAAACAAAACGACAGTGTTATTTTGTGAGTTCTGAACGTGCCAACCCAGCGTTTCGCGGACGGGTCCACCGCACGCTGCAGCATTTCTCACCTGAGACTCCTCGAGCGCCGACGAAGCCCCGCCCCCTTTCAGTCCAGGAGCGTCGCCGTCCTCTGCATGAAACCGGCGTCCGTGCATGTGAAGCGAGTTGGAGCAGGAAGGCGATGAAAACAGGATCCGACTCCTTGAAAAAAACGCTTTTAATCAACTTAAATCTTGAAGATCGACGTGGAAACACGGACTTTAAAACCAAGTCACAGATCTTGTGTGTTTTCAAGCGAGAAGCTCCACCCCTCTACCTGTAATCACAGCCTCAACAGCGGCTGTGGGCGGAGCCTGGTGACCAGTGTATCAGATAAGACGACGTCTCGCTGCAGCTCGACGAGATGGAGAAAACAGGACCAGAGGAAGTCTGTACGAGCAGACTGGCAGGAGGAGTGCTCCTCAAACACCAGCAGACAAGGGGAACTCCTCCTGCTCCTCCTCCTGCGCCTCCTCAGGAGGAGTAATAGATTCCCCGAGTGCTTTGATGGACGCGTGGGCCTCCAGGCTCTCTCTGCGTCTAATTTGGGAGCCGTGAGTGTGACGGGGGGAATCCTAATCCTGCCGGGACGCCTGTCGGCTCCGTGAAGGGAGTGACGGACGCGTCCGTCCTCGCAAATCCCCCGACGTGGTGTCACCTGAAATGCTGCAGCGCCCGCTCGCTCCCGTCCCCGCCTCCCCGTCGCATTAACTCGCCGTCTGTGTCCGGACGACGACGGCGGCGCCGAGCGTCTCTCCCCGACTCCACCCACTCCCCCGTGTTACTTTGCAGTACGAGAAACGGCGAATGTATCATCGTTTGCTTTAGGTTGAATATTCAGGTCACGTGTTGACAGGTGTGTTTTCCTCCCGCGCCAACTTCCTGTTTTCTTCGGGAGCGTTTGGAAAAATGTAACTGAGGAGGAGGAGGAGGAGGAGGAGGAGGAGGCAGCTGTGAAAACACAACATCCCTCCAGTGTTTAGTTGAGGAGAAATCCACCTGACGCAGCTCAGTGTGAGACCTGCTTCTGTTGGTGGCTGCACTGACTGTCAGTTCAATAAATGGGCATGTGCATGTACTCGAGTACTGTGGTCTTTGTCACACACACACTCCCACACACACACACAATGTTTTTTTCTTCTAATTCCTCTCAATAAATTGTGATTTTTCAAAGTAAAACGTCTACACAAGTCGTTTTATTTTGAAAATCACCATGAAACCTGAGTGAACTTGTGTCGTTTCTGTGCTCTGAGCTGTTTACTCTCAGCCGTGAAGTAACTGAATCCGTTACTTTCCATTGATTTGTTGTGTTAATTCGTCAGAAACAATGAAAAGCGGCCGTTCAAACCCGCCTCCATCATCGATGCTGTAAATACTCCATAAAGTTTTACTATCACCCGCTCCTCCGGGAGACGCCGCTCCGGCCTGCGGCGGTTTGTGCGGAGCAGGAGGGGGGGGGGGGAGAAAAAAAAACGCACTCTCCTGCGCGCGTGCACAGGCACGCACGCTCGTGCATGCACACGCAGGCTGCAGGCTTGCCTCGTGTGCACGGAGCGTCGGAGGCTGCGGCCGCGGCGGGGAGCGGGGATGCGTGCGGCGGCGGATCGATCCGTGCTCCGATCGGAAAATATCGTGCATCGCCGCATGGTGACGTCACGGCGCTGATCGGTAACCGCGGCTGGGCGGGCGGGTTGGTCGGTGGGTGGGAGGCTGCGTGCGGGTAGACGCGTGCACGGAGACCCCGCGCCGGATCAGAAAGCAGCACCGAGAGCAAATAAGGCTTTTTGGTTTGTGTTTTTTTTTCCTGCAAGGCGCGTGCGTGGACGTGCACGGCGTGCGCGGGTTTGTTGGGTTTGTGAGGCGCGCGGGGATGTAGTAGCTGTCACGGCCGCCTGCGGGAGGAGGATGGATGCGTAACAGGACGGATCGAGCCAGCTGTGGCCTGCTTCGAACAGCAACATCTGGCCGGTGAGTCGCTCTGCGGGCTGCCGCGCCGCCGCGCCGCCGGGGACCGAGCGCAGCCCGGCCGCGCCTCCCGGTCCCCGGTCTCCGGTCCGGCGTGTCGGTGTGACCTCGTCCTTGGTGCCTGACGTTTTGACGGAGGCTTGGAGAGGAGAAGTCGCGCACGGACGTGACACGCCGGCTGATGCGCTGCATGTGCAGCGTGCACGCTCACCTGCACATGCAGCGCGTCACCTTTCGCTGTTGCATGTGTAGCGTGCGTTACTGGGGGGGTGGGGGGGGGGGCTGTGACGCCACGGCAGCCTGAAAAACATCTGTGCAGGGACGCTGACGGACTGATGCTGCAGGCGCACTGAGCAGCCGCCCGGTGGGGTCCTCCTACCATAAGGTCACCCCCGCCTGCTGCAGGGGTCCTGGGGGTGGGGTGGGGGGTCGGGCTGAACCTCGGGGCCCCCCGGGGGCCTCCGCTGGTCCTCCTGCTGACGGCGTGTGGTCTCCCCGCAGGGTCAGAGAGGGCGCCTCAGCTGCCAGCCGGCTCCGGACTCACGTGGGGAGGTGGAGGCCATGGAGGAGGGCGACGCAGAGGGGGAGGGGCCCATGGTGGTCCGAGAGGGGCCCAGCGGCCACGGGGGCCCGCCGGACCCCACCAGCAGCACCACCACCACCACCAACCTGCTGGCTTCTGTCAAAGAGCAGGTAGGAGCCGCCACGCCTCCGTCCAGTCGCTGAGGGTCTGTTGTGGCTCTCTCACGCGTCCTCCCGCGTCGTCATGTGGTCCAGCTGCGTCTCCTCAAGGGTTGTTAACCTGCTCTGTGGTTGTGCGTCTCAGGAAGGCGATTGCGAGTCTCTTTAAGGTCATCGTGTGAGTCTGCGTGATTGTCCTGCGTCTCCCTCAGCTCGTTAACCATTTCCGAGGTCCTGTTGCGTCTGGTCTGGTCGGCCGCCGCCGCCGCCTCTTTAATCTGCCGCTCCGCGCCTCCTCTGAGCGCGTTAACGAACTGGGAGGTGATTTTTCTGTCTCTTTGTGGCACCTTGGTGACGCTCTGTGCTCCCGTCGCTGCTCCTTGTTGTCACTCCGCTCCGATTTGAGCCTTTTAACTTCCTGTCTGATCTCGTTCCACCTGAAAATGTCCAAAGAAGCGAGTCTGACCTCCAGTTGTGGCTGCTAACGCTCATCACTGCTCATCACTGAACTTCTGCTTTGGTAAACAGGAGGCTTGTGGAACGGTCACTGTGAGAGACAGCAGCTCTGCAGCGCGCAGCAGAACTGTCTGAGTTGTGGGTGTGCTGGCGGGTGCCTGACAGTACTCAGTTACAAGTATCCGAGTATTGCCGTTGGTGTTGTGGCTGTGAGTCACCGGCCTGCTGCTCCTTCCTTCTGACGTGGATCCGGTCCACACGGGACTCTGTCTGTTCTCCGCTTCTTAATTATGCCTGGACTGACTGCCGCCGCCATCGCCGCCATCGTGTGACTCTGCACCGGGGACGCCGCCACCGCCGCCGCCGCGCTGCTATTTAAAGGCCTGTGATGTCCGAGGAAGCAGGAAGCTTCAATTCTCGTCTCGTGACGCGTTTCTCAGGTGACACGAGCAGGTGTGACCTTGTCAGGAAGCGGCTGCACGCTCCCGATAAGCAAGCTAGTGACTTCGCAGGCAGGTGAGGCGAGGAAATATGAGCCAATAGGGCGGCGGCGTGCGGGAGGCAGGCGCCGAGTGGACGAGAGGAGGGAGCTTTAATCTGGACGGGATTGTGTGCAGATTAGGAGCTGATGAGGTCGCGTTTGGGCGACGGGAGAAGTTAGAAAGGCCGAGAGGGATTTACGTCCGACAGACGGACCCGCTCCACGTCCGGGACTCGGGGCGCGCAGCAGGGGGCGGAGCCTGGGGGCGG
>JAUESF010000053.1:5992568-6003697 GCA_032274765.1 Malacoctenus tetranemus
CCTCCTCCTCCTCCTCCTCCAGGCGTGCGACACGCCCCTCCACCCTCTGGGCCGCCTGCTGGAGACGCTGGTGGCGGTCTACCGGATGACCTACGTGGGCGTGGGCGCCAACCGCCGCCTGCTGCCGCAGGCCGTCAACGAGATCAAGTCGTACCTGAGCCGCATCTTCCACATCGTCCGCTTCCTGTTCCCCGACCTGCCAGAGGAGGGCGGCCTCCTCCCGGACACGCCCACCGCCGGCCAGGAGAAGGAGGAGACCAAGAAGGAGGAGGGGGAGGAGCCAGGAGCGGACGCTCCGGCTGAGTCACCGAAGCCCAGGTACACACTGACCCTCCTCCTCCTCCTCTCTGATTGCACCTCCTCCTCTTCACCTCCTCCTCCTCCTCCTGCAGCCGCGTGGTGAGCAGCTCGGCGCTGCTGCTGCCCGTGCTGTTGCCCCGCCTCTACCCGCCGCTCTTCACGCTCTACGCGCTGGACAAGGAGCGGGAGGACGACGTGTACTGGGAGTGCGTCCTGCGCCTCAACAAGCAGCCCGACCTGGCCCTGCTCGCCTTCCTGGGCGTCCAGCAGTACGTCGCACGCACGCACGCCCACGCCTGAACGCCTCACGGAGGCTCCGCCCCCCGTCACTCACTTCCTGTGTCTGCGTTTCAGGAAGTTCTGGCCCGTTTCCATGGCACCATCTCTGCCTGCTGCAGCAGACAAACAGCAGGTGTCACTCTTTTATTCCTCTGCACCATGAAAGCTTCAGTTTATTCTCTTTTATTCAACTAAACTCGATGTTTTCCAGGTTATTTCCACCACTAAAGACGAGTGTTTCGCCTCGGCTGTGGAAACTCTGCAGCAGATCAGGTGTGTGAGCGTCTCCGCACGCCAGGGAAAGGTGCAGGTCACCTGTGTGTGTATTCATGTGTGTGTTTGTGTGTGTGTGTCAGCACGACGTTCACGCCGTCCGACAAGCTGCAGGTGATCCAGCTGACCTTCGAGGAGATCACGCAGGAAGTGCAGGCGCTGCTGAAGCAGGACTTCCTGTGGTCCATGGACGACCTGTTTCCTGTCTTCCTCTATGTGGTGCTGCGAGCTCGGTCAGGCCTCCGCACACACACGAACACACACACTAACACACACGCTCAAACATTGTGAGTCTGATGATGACGATGGCTCTTCCTCCTCAGGATCAGGAACTTGGGGTCAGAGGTCAGCCTGATCGAGGACCTGATGGATCCCTGCGTGCAGCACGGCGAGCACGGCATCATGTTCACCACCCTCAAGGTCGGCCATCTTTGTTTATTCACGTCCTTTTAGGTTTGCGCTTTTATTTTGAAAATCTTCTCCCTTTTTCTTGTATTTGTGACGTTTGTTTCCGTCTCCAGGCCTGTTACTATCAGATCCAGCATGAGAAGATCACATAAGACGACGTCCTGACTTCCTGTGCCACCTGCAAGCTGCTGTCCCGCCTCCTCCTCCCAGCAGCCAATCACAGGAGCCGGCAGCGGCGCCTCGGGGCGGCGCACGTCTGCTGCAGCCAATGGGGAGCGAGGGGGTCACGCGAACAGGTTGCCGACAGCTCCATCTGCTGCTTTTGGGGAGCTTGGATACACACACACACACACGCACACACACACACACACACACACAGTCCAGGCCCAGACCGTCCAGTGAACTGTTGAGGAGTGCACCAGTGATTGGTCCAGGGGGACGGCGTGGCGTGCTGGCCGCCGCCCTCCGTGTTTCACCATCAGCGTCCATGTGGACTCCACCTGAAGTATTCTCGCCCCCCCACCCCTTCTTGTTCACCTGCGGCCACACGGGGGCGCCGCTGAGCCCACCTGGACACCTGAGACTTTCCATGAATACTGTATTTATACCACAAAGACATTTTCCCAGCATGCTTTGGGTGAAACGTGACTGAAACGACTGAAATCGACTTCCATGATGCTTCAAAAAACACACTGGACAAACGGTACACGTCTTTCCCTGCAGGGGGCGCCATTGCAGCTCTTCCTGTTCTGTGGCGCCCTCTGGTGGTCTAACTGCATTTCGGGAGGAGAGGCGGTTTTTAGCGTGTTCAGTGCGACACGTTTGTATTTTCTGAGGAGTTCCCGTTCAGGTTTTCATGTCAGTGTTCGCTCCAGGAGCACTTTACTAATAAACTCCAGACGTGACGTTTCACGAGGCTAATCGTCTCTTTCAGGTCTTTGCAGGGACGTAAAGCGTCCGGTTGAAAAGGTCCCGGCAGCTCGACGCCGCCCCAAGGTTTATTCCTGCTCCGTGAAAGCGTTTGTTCACGCTGATGTCGGGCGCTCCTGCTCCCAGGAGGCTTAATGCAACATCTGCTAATGCTAACTGTTCTTTTTTTAAACCCCCAGCGGCTCGAACCGGCGCTTTGCGTCACGCCGGCGTTGTCTAAAAAGGGCTTAAGAGGATTTTTTTCCCCTCTCTCTCTCCCAGTTAAATACCAGAGATGGACGGACGGATGGAAGCTCTTTGTCTCCCCGCCGCGCAACAATAGAAACAGATCGGGGTTATGAAAGTGCAGGCGCTAAAGCTAAGCTAATGCTGACGCCGCTGCTCATTACAAGGCCTGAAAAAAATGGCTTTCAATTCATTTTATTATTTTTTTCTGTTCAGTCATTAAATTGGAATTATTTTTAATTAATATAATTAATTAGGATTAAAAATGACTTTTTTTCCTATATTTTCTTTTTTATTCTCATTAATAATCAGTGAAATTAAAACAAGAAAAATCCCTGAAATAATTTAATATATTTGAAATAAATGTGGAGTAAATGATGCCTCCCAGGAACCTTCCTTGAAGTTCCTAGGAACCTCCCCGGAGTCCCTCAGGTGTCCCAGGTGAGCGTGTTGCGTTCAGGAACCCTCGGCCTGCCTGCGTTTGGGCCTCTGTGTGTGTTGCGTCTCTTTGTTTCAGAGCAGCTGGATAATCTGGGTGTTCCTGGGGACAGTGAGGGGCCTGGAGGGCGAGGGGAGTAATCAGATTACTGGGCAGGAGATTACATGTTTGAACCGGAGGGTCCAGCTGCTTCTCTCCAGGTATTTCACAACTTCTGCTTCTCTCCAGTGACTCTGCTGCTCACTGATGATAATCCCTCACTTTAGCACCTCCTCCTCCTCCTCATCACGGCTCTCCTTCCTCTCCACTGCACCTCCTCCTCTTCTCCACAGCCCCCTTGGCTCCCCCTCTTCTTCATATCTCCCTCCCCTGCTCCTGCTGCACCTCCTCCTGCGTGATGTTGAAAGAGTTAAGAAGATTTGGCGGCGAGCAGCCAGCCGGTGAGGGAGGAAGGAGCTTCCGGTGAGCAGAGGCAGGCGGCTCACTTGCTCGGGATTAAGTGGGATCGGGGGAGATTACAGCCTCTCTCTCTGGCTGCGTCCGAGCTCCGTGACATCGCAGCGCTCGCTCGCCTCCGGGGAATATTCGCACGTCGGCGGCGCGTCCTTCCTGCGTCCGAGGAGGAGCAGCAGGAGCAGCAGGAGGTGCAGGTAAGATGCACCGACTCAGGTGTCGCTGCAGGGAGGCTGCTGTGCTCCTCGGAGCTGCTCCTCCTTGGAGCTGCTCCTCTGAGCTGCGTCTCCTCCTGGGCAGCTTCTTCTTCTCTGCCTTCATCACACTTTCACCTCCTCTTCCTCCTCCTCCTCTTCTTCATCTTGTGACGACGTCCCGTCTTCCTCCTCCACTGCTCCGCGCTGGTGATGAAGCTCCAGTCACCAGATTACGGTCTGCACGGTCGCATGTGTGCCATTAACCTTTGACCCCGTTTGTAGCGACCCACCTGCACGCTGACGGCCACATGTCCCACCCTGCAGAGGAGACCTTGAAGGGGCCGCGGAGCTCTTTTCTTCTTTACTTCTTTACTTTCACTTAATTGTTTTTCTACTTCATTTCACTTTATGTTCACATTTACAGTGTGTTTAAATCAAGTATTTTTCAGAATATTTTCTTATTTAGTAATATTTTAGTCATTGTTTATGGTGTGCAGTTTATATTGTGTTTATTTCCCTCATTTTATGGACTTTTCTGTTGATTAATGCCACTGAAGCGTCTCAGTTGGACCGTTTCCTTAATGAGCCAGATGAGGCAGTGAGAGCTGATCCGAGTGGCTCAGCTCCTCTTTATCCTGCTGATGCTCTGAGTAGATGATGGAATTTTCATAACTTTCATTCATATTTAAGTGAAATCAGGTCACAGCAGGGCGGGGACGTAGTTCATGCTGCTGTTCTGCAGAAAACTGACATGTTTCCTCCTCTGTGTGTGTGTGCAGCTTGTGTTCGGTGCTGTAAGCAGTCAGCAGGTGGTCGGGGTCAAAGGTCGGGGGTCCGGTGACCATGAGGCAGGCGGTGGAGGCTCAGGTGTTGACCCCACACTGTGAGCTGGGCGAGCACGGTCAGTAGGAGGCGCTGCAGAGCAACGTCGCTCTCGGTGTTCGTGGTCGTTAACGTGTGTGTGTGTGTGTGTGTGTGTGTGTGTGTGTGTGTGTGTGTGTGTGTGTGCAGGCCTGCGTCAGATCCTGTCGGACGTGATCGAGGAGGTTCGCCAGTCGGTGAGCCGCGACATCGACGGCACCGAGATCCTGCACAGCCTGTTGAACTCCGCCTGGCTGCAGTCGCTGCTCAAGGTGGGAAGATGCTCTATGCGGACGCCCGTCTCACCCGTGTCCGCCGTGCCGGCCGCTCACTGGCCGTCTGACCCGCGTGCGTGTTGCGTTCAGGTGTACGAGTGTCTGCAGAGGTTCCTGAGGGAGGCTCCTCCCCCTGCTCTGGACTACGCCTCAGGTCTCTCTCTGCAGGTTGGTCTCTGCGCCGCGCTGCGGCTCTCGCTTCCTGCCGCGCGCTCGTGTTCATGTGTGTGTCGTTTACGCGTCAGCTGCTGATCGACATCCGGGCGTTACCGGGCTGCTCGGAGGACGCCAAGGAGCTGTACCGCCTGCTGCGGCAGCCCCACCTGCAGGTCGGCAACGCCTGAACCCACGGCTTCATTTCAGAAGTGTCCCGGCGCTTTATTGTGAAGGGGCGTCCTGAGGCTTCCTGTGTGCCGCAGGCGCTGCTGTCGGCTCACGACACCGTGGCCCAGAGGGACTACGAGCCCGTCCTGCCCCCGATGCCCGAGGAGCTGCCGGAGGACGAGGAGGCCACCAGGATCGTGTGCCTGGTGAAGAACAAGCAGCCGCTGGTGAGGCACGCGCACACACACACACACACACACACACACACACACACACACACACACACACACACACACACACACACATGCTGCTGGGAGATATTTTGATATGTAGGTTACTTATTTTTATGTGAATGTAAATTAAATCCAGCTGAGCAGATGTTTGAATTATAATCTGTCATTTGTATAATTGTGTGCTAATGCTACAGATACTGTGTGTGTGTGTGTGTGTGTGTGTGTGTGTGTGTGTGTGTGTGTGTCTACATGTTTGCCTCAGCTTTCTATGAAAAACAAATAACTAGCTTCTTGAAGTTTCTGCTCATGCTAAAGCTAAAGCTCGTACTTTGTTCAAGAGAAAGTTAGCTGCTAATGCTAACAGTCACACTGGTACAGTATTAGCTGTAGGACCAAGGTAAAGACCAAACAGGAAGTAGCCAGCGAGCGCGCTTCCTGTCTCCTGTTTCCTCGCGGTGACCTGTCTGTCTCGCAGCCCGTCTCGCCCTCGCGGGCCGGGACGCCCGGCTCCTCCCCCTCGCTCGCTCAGAGCCCCAGACGGGCGCTCCGCAGTCACTGGGACACCCTGCGCCGCCTCACGCGGCTGCACAGCAGGGGGGCCGTGGGGGCCCAAAGCCCCGCCCCAGCTCGCTGCCGCCTGGAAGGGGCGGAGTCCTCGCCGCGTGGCGCCCGGAGGGCCTGCTGCCCGCCTCCGGCGCGGCCATGTCGGGTGAGCCGGCGGGCCAGTCAGTGCCGGGTTTGTTACAGCGACCTGCTGTGGGAGCAGGGCGCCAACCGCTCGGCGCCGGCGCTCTGCGGCGCCGTCCTGGTCGGTAAGAATCAGTCGCACCAAGACGCCATCGTTCCATCGCTCCATCCACCATCGCTCCATCGCTCCATCTGCCATCGACTAACCGTGTCTGTTCTCTGGTTGGAGACGACATCGTGGAGGAGCTGGAGAGCGATGATGGCGCCCGGCCCGCCTCGCCGCGCCACTGGGCCGTCTCGCCGCCCTTCCTCGCCGTGCCGTGCCGCTCCGGCGAGGGCGGCTACCTGCAGCCGGGCGTCCCCCCGCGGCTCCGCCCCCACAGCCCCCGCGTCCGCACGGCGCCGCCCAGCCCCCTGCGGCCCCGCCACGCGGTGGCGGTGGCGGCGGCGCCCGTGGAGCTGGCCAAGCAGGAGAGCGTGGACGAGCTGCGGGCGTCGGTGCAGCTCGCCGCCAGCTCCATGGAGAGCAGCACCAAGGACATCAAGGCGCTGGGCGACAAGATGGCGGCGGCCACCGCGCGCATGTCGGAGACGGTGCAGGACAACTCGCAGGCGCTGCTGCTCCTCTCCCAGGTGGTGGAGCGGCTGCAGACGCTCCTCGCCGTCGCCGCGGCAACACCCGAGCAGGACGCCAAGAAGGCGGAGCGAGCGGGGGGCCGGCGCCCGTCGCTCAGGCACCAGTCGCGCTGCTCCTTCCCCTCGCTGCACTCCTCCTCCTCCTCCTCCTCCTCCTGCTCCTGCAGCGGCTCCCTGGACGCCGCCTCCTCCCGGCCCCCCAGCTGCCTCTCCGTGTCCTGCCGCGGCTCCCCCCGCGCCGCGCCCGAAGACTCCTCCCGCCCGCTCACCAACGGCCGCGTGGACCAGCCCGCGGCGCCGCGCGGCGCCGCCAGAGGGGGGCGCTCCGGCAGGCGGAGGAAGAGGAGGAGGAAGGTGACCTGAGAGGCGGCGGCGGCGCCGAGTGTCCGACATGAAGACGCGATGTCGTTGAAGAACAAAGACACGCCGGTACTCTCCTCTGATTGGTCCTCACGTGGCGCCTCATCACACCACCTCAGCTGGACCCGCCCATCTCATCTTCATCTGCTCGTCTTCCTCTTCATCTCCGAACTCCGTCCATCCCTGACCGCGCTCCTCCTCCTCCTCCTCCTCCTCCTCCTCACTCACCAGTCTCCTCCTCCTCCTCTGTTCCAGGGAGCGACCATCAAGAGGAACGAGATCTCCGGGGAGATCTTCGTGGCTCGCGTGATCCACGGAGGACTCGCCGACCGCAGCGGTGAGAGTGTGTGTGTGTGTGTGTGTGTGTGTGTGTGTGTGTGTGTGTGTGTGTGTGTGTGTGTGTGTTAGCCTGACGTACGGCAGCCCAGGAGGGACCTTCACCCCTGCTGTGCTGCGTGCAGGTTTGCTGCACGCAGGAGACCGGATCATCGAGGTCAACGGTTTCCCCGTGGACGGCATGGAGCCGGAGCAGGTCATCCAAGTGGTGGTGGGTTCCTTCAAAATAAAAGCACAGTTGTTGTTGATGGTGATGTGGTGAGTTCTAGACTCGCGCTGTTTCTTCTCGTCCAATCAGCAAGCTCGCTCGCAGGGCACCATCATGTTCAAGGTGGTTCCCATCACAGAGAGGCCAGTCCACAACCAGACGATGGTAAGCACCTCCTCCTGCTCCTCCTCCTGCACCTCCTTCTCCTCATTAACTCCTCCCACTGTGCGCCAGCTGTACGTGCGCGCCATGGCCGACTACAGCCCCCAGCAGGACCCCACCATCCCCTGCGCCGACGCCGGCATGAGCTTCAGGAAGGGCGACATCCTGGAGATCGTGGACCAGAGCGACGCCCTCTGGTGGCAGGCCAAGAAGCTGCCCTGCAGCACGGCCTGCGCCGGCCTCATCCCGTCCACCAACCTGCTCAAACGGTGCGCCCACGTCCGATTGGACGAGCTCTGGGCCAATCAGGGAGGTTCTAACACCTCTGTGTGTGTGTGTGTGTACACAGGAAGCAGAGGGAGTTCTGGTGGTCGCAGCCGTACCAGCCGCACGCCTGCATCCAAACACGTGAGTGGCGCCGCGCGTGTATGTGTGTGCGTGTGTGTGTGTGCGTGTGTGTGTGTGCGTGTGTGTGTGTGCGTGTGTGTGTGTGTGTGTGTGTGTAACGACAGTTTTTCTCTCTCTGTTTCGCCTCCTCGCGCTGCCTGAAGTGAGCACCGTGGAGGAAGGTGGGCGGAGCTTACACGTGACACACCTGACCCCCCTGCCTCCCCCCCGGCTGACCTCTGACCTCTGTCCTCCTTCTCCCCACCACAGAAGAAGACCTGATGGCCATCGACGAGAAGTGCGTGGAAGCAGGTGAGCCCGCCGCTCTCCGCGTGTCACCTGCCTCGTTAACCCCTTCGCGCTAACCGTCCCCTCTCCGCCCCTCGCATGTTTCCACGGCAACAGACGAGGAGGCCTTTGAATCTGGTAGGTAAGTCTTTGCTGTCTGGCCGCGGCGCCCCCCGCCGGCTCCCAACAGAAACACTTACGCTGGGTTGTGTCTCCACGCGGCGGCCGTGTGACGGGCGGCAGAGGAGTTCAGAGAAGGTGAGCAGTTTTTACCCACAATGCAGCAGGGGCGCAGAGAAGTCAGAGGTGTGCGGTGTAATCTGCAGGTATCTGCTGTGTAATCCTGAGGGATTACTGAGTGAAAGTGCACTTTAATTTGGAGCACGTGACGCTTCCTCCTCTCATTGCTGCTGCCCGTGTCTCTGCTGCTCTCCAGAGGAGGATGACTTCAGCACCAACATCGAGGGGCTGTATTTAGGTAACACACACACCACACACACACACACACACACACCACACACACCACACACACACACACACACACACACACACACACTCTGACGGTGTTTCCGGTGTGTGTCTGTCAGCGGGCTTCAGACGCAGCCTGCGTCTGTGCCGGCGGCGCTCCCACAGCACCACGCAGCCGTCCTGCCACACCCGCTGCCCCACCAGCTGCTCCAGCGCCCTCAACAGCCCCTACGAGGAGGTGGTGCGGTACCAGCGCCACCCGGAGGACACGCACCGCCTCGTCGCCCTCCTCGGTACAGGAAACGGAGGCAGCCGGTGAGCGGCGAGGAGCGCTCAGCCTCTGACGATGATCCGTGTTTGCAGGCGTGTCCGGAGTGGGCGTGAACGAGCTGCGGCGCCGTCTCATCGAGATGAACCCCAACCTGTTCCAGGGCGCCGTTCCCCGTACGCACCGGCCCGCCTGTACGTCTGTGGCGCTCTGACAGAGCGACCTCTGACCCCTGTTCTCCTCCTCCTCCTCCAGACACCAGCCGGGCCCCCCGGGGCTACGAGGAGTCGGGCCGGGAGTACGTCTTCATCAGCAGGGAGGGCTTCGACAACATGGTCTACAACAACAGGTCGGGAGGAGGAACATGCTCTGCCGCTGCTTTCATTTGTGCTTTTATTTTGAAACCCGGCTTCCTGTGCGGCAGGTTTTTGGAGTACGGCGAGTACAAAGGGAACCTGTACGGCACCAGCATGGAGGCGGTGAAGGAGGTCCTGTCCGGGGGGAAGATCTGCGTCATCGACATCGAGCCCAACGTACGACCGCCGCTCCCACACGCCGGCCGGGTGCCCGCGCAGGCTTTTACTTTGAAACTCTCTCCCTGCCCCGCCCCCTCAGGCCATCCAGGCGGTGCGCAGCCACGAGCTGAGAGCCTACATCATCTACGTGAAGCCGCCGCCGCTGGAGCGCCTCCGCCAGGGCCGGCAGGAGTCCTGCATCACCACCAACTACTACGTCAACAGGCCCTTCAAAGTACGCGCGCCGTGTACACAAGCAAAGCATCCGACTGTGTTTGGTGAGTCCTCACCCTCCTCCTCCTCCTCCTCCTCCTCCTCCTGCAGGACGAAGACTTCCAGGAGATGGAGGAGGCGGCGAGGAAGACGGAGGCTCAGTTCTGCCAGTTCTTCGATCACGTCATCGTCAACGACGACCTGCAGGACTCGTGCGTGCAGCTGCTGACGGCCGTGCGGCGGGCGCAGGACGAGCCGCAGTGGGTCCCCGCCAGCTGGATCCGGCCCCCCTCCCTCTCCTGAGAGGAGGCGCCGGCGTGGAGACGCGCGGGTCCGTGGCGCGCCTCCTTAAGTCGCTTTAAATCCCCCCCCCAAGATAAGCTGGAGCTGGACGGGAGCCCGCTGACCGAGGGGGCGGGGCCTGTTCCTGCCGCGCTCTCGGGAACCTTCACGTAGTTCCAGGTAGATTCTAGTCGTCCGCAGGCTCCGCCCCCTCCACAATAAAAGCTCCTCCTCCTCCTCTGATCAATGTTTACATGTGAGAAGTCTTCTCCAGCCTGTTTGTGTCCGTGACTGATCCTTCACATTTGTACCAGTCTGACTGTAATAAACTCCTGCCGGCGGCTCCGCCTCTGTTTCTCACCTCCTCATCAATCGCTTTATTTTGTTAACCACACTCCCGCTCGGCTGTAGAGTTCTGGTTTCCGGTTTTATTTTGAAGCGGGCGGAAGTGCGGGGTCCTCCTCGTAAATAAGTCCGTGTGTGCACCGCTGCGTGTGCAGCGGGTTAACGGGTTTTTTTAAACCGCGAAACGCGACTTTTCCTCCCGTTTTAACGCGTTTAACGTGTAAAACAGACTCTCAGAGCTGTGCAGGCTTCACTGCATCGACTCCTTTGAACGTGTTTCCACCTCTAACTGACGCTGATGGACTCAGGAGCATCGAAGGTTGGTGTTTTCACTGAAGTAACGGCTGGGAACGGAGGCGGGAACACTCCCCCTGGTTAATTTAGGGTGTAATCATCATAAGATGTTTTATTAGTAAAGTAAAGGACGTGAGTTTAGTCTGATAACGTGTTGTTTTTATCTCTCTCCGTTGGCAGAAGATGAGGGTCCGGGAGCTCCCGCCTCTGCCTCAGGTGAGCCGCCCGGAAGCAGCTTAAAGGGTTAATACAGAGATAAAACATCCATCACACACAAAATCTGAGTATCATCAGACTTTATTTGGATAAAAGTGACTGAACAGACGCGTGCAGGGTTCATTTTATCGTGTACATGTGGAATAAAAGTGATAAACTGGAGCTAAACAGTCCAACATCATGGATCAGTTACATGTTAATACTGAGGAGAGACGTTCAGGAGCAGGTGATGAGTCAGTCTGGTCCCACTCAGACTCTCAGTGCAGG
>JAUESF010000057.1:39826-49826 GCA_032274765.1 Malacoctenus tetranemus
CCCACCAGGTTCGTTCATGTGCACCCCCCCCCCCCCCCCTACTCAGACTTAGATCTACAGTCTCTCACGAGCCCACTACGCCAGGCCCATTTCCTCCAGTACGCTCCGGGGTGACTCGTCCTCCTGCAACGCACACACGCAAATATAAAACAACACATTTCTGGGGGGGGGTGAAAACAACACATGTGTATAACACCCCCCCCCCACCACCATACCGGACCCTCCGGCGCCACGTACCTCTTGCAGTAGATCGGCTTGTTCGATGGCTTTGAGGACGCTCTTCTTGGACGTGTCCTGGATCTCGCCCCCCATCAGGAACTCGTCCAGGATGAAGTAGGCCTTCTCGAAGTTGAAGATGATGTCCAGCTCGCACACCTGAGAAAGCAAGCCCACACACACTCACACACACATCATGAAGTTTTTGACCTTCTCGAGATTTCTGCGACTTACGCTGCCGAAGTATTTATCGAGCAGCTCCACGAAGCGGTGGATGACCTCCAGCGTGATCAGCTCGTTGTCCTGCTCCTCGATTGCGCAACAGAAATATAAGCTGGCGTACCTGCAGAGCGGAAAGTGAGTTAGCTTTGAAACGAATTAGGTGGTGGTGGTGGTGGGGTGTCAAAAGTCCCTGTCTCCTCCTCCTCCTCTGCATTCTGCTTGCAGTAATGAGCCCCGACACACACTGATCTGTGGGAGGGAGAGCGAGCGAGCGAACGAGTGAGCGCGCGGCCACATCGCTGACAGTGAAATGCCGGGGTCTTGCTCAGTCCACCCACTGTAATTCCTATGCTGCTTAGCACACACACACACACACACACACACACGCACACGCACACGCACACGCACACGCACACGCACACACGCGAGCTAACTTTTCCCAGCTTGAGGGAGGTGAACGACCAGAGAAACTCCTCCTTCCAACGATGCTGCGTTCAAGGAACAGAGATGTTTTGAGGGGATCTCTGCTATGGTGAGTTCTGTCCAGCCGCTCTGTTGACATTTCCCAGCCAATCAGTGGGCCGTGCAGTCAGTTTGGCTCCAAACAGCCCCGCTGGTGTGGAGCCAAAGATGGACCTTAAACAGTGTCTGGCAACGGGTAACTAGAACTAGTAGTGGTAAATAAATAGAGCCCGACCGATACATCGGCGGGACGATTTATTGAGCCGATTCTGGCGTCTGGCCGATTAATCGGCATCGGTCAAAATGGGGCCGATGTTAAAATTCTGCTTTGCTGCAAGCGGCAACAAGAAACTTGTTCAAATTAAAGCTGCTATAGTGTTCTATAGTGGTCTATAGTGTTCTATAGTGTTCCGTCTTGAATCATATTTAGGTTGCTATGAGAATTTGAGTTGAACGACAGTTGGAAAGTACATATCCTGTGTATGTCCACTTTGTTAAACAACATTCTGAACATATATACATATGTACACACACACACAAATATCTAAATTGCAGATATCAATGTTGCCAAGACACAGTACGTGTTGTTCCCCCCCCACACACACACACACATACGTGTGTATATGTATGTATATGCATATACATACACACACACACACACACACATATATATATATATACATACACACACACACACATACATACATACACACACACACATACATACATACATGTATACATATATAATATACATATATAATATATAATATACATATATATGTGTGTTTGTATATATATACACACACATACATACAAATATACATACAAACAAACATATACACACACACACACATATATGTAAAAAGTCTGACACAAACTTGCAAAGAAAAATGTTGCACTATAAAAAATAACGTCTTCCACTGTGTCCACACACAGACACAGACACAGACACACACACACACACATACACTGCTTTAAGACGATAACTTTGCTGAAAAGTCGGGACGTTCTCAAAATGACCATTTCGTCTCATCTGAATGACAGAGAGCTGTTGTTAGTTCCTTATTTACACTATTGGAGCCAACCTGCTCGCCCAGCGCTGAAGCTACAGTTCACTTAAAAAGCATCATAAAGTGCAAACAAACACTTGGCGAGTGAGTGAGACGAGACGATCCGTCGGGGACGCCGCATCTCTTCATTTCCTTTACCTTTTGTAGACAATCTTGAGGTCCCTCCACTCCAGGAAGCTGCACATCTTTGGTTTGCGAGCGAGCACGATCTGCATGAGCTCCCTGACCATCTTCTTCTTGTCCCGCTCGGCCGTGGCCGTGTACCACTTCTGCAGACGCAGCTTCCCCTGCCGGCTGAACAGCAGCATGAACCGCATCTGAACGAACACACACACACACACACACACACACACACA
The DNA here is from genome assembly GCA_032274765.1 of Malacoctenus tetranemus. Lineage (NCBI taxonomy): Eukaryota > Metazoa > Chordata > Actinopteri > Blenniiformes > Labrisomidae > Malacoctenus > Malacoctenus tetranemus. The sequence continues at coordinate 42,153 of JAUESF010000057.1, forward strand.
CACACACACACACACACACACACACACACACACAGAATAATTGAAAAGCACTCATGAGACGCAGGTAATCATGCATTTTTTTTCATCCAGCAACTCCCTAACACCAATCTAACCTTAAAGGAACAGTACACCCAAACAATGATGTACCTTCATTTTCTACTCACCCCCATGCTGAACAACACTCTGAAGCACTTTTCGGACATCTCCAATGCAGCTGGAGATCTTTCAGGTTTCTTGTTATCTGCCCACGTTCAAATAATGGAGGTCAACCATTCAAGAGTCCGCTTTGCCGATAATACAAGCATAGAAGAAGAACTCCCGCTGTTTGTGTTTACGTTCTGCTGTGAGCCAGACTAGGGGAGTAGAAAATGAAGGTACATCATTGTTTGGGTGTACCGTTCCTTTAAATGACAGTAGGTGAATTTGTGAATTTGATCACATTATGACAAGCAAGGAAGGGAAAAGCTACTTTTAAAAAAATCGACCCAAAACACTTTGGTTCGGTGGTCCTGTCGTCGTCCCCGACGTGTACAGGCAGCATGACCCTGCAAGCTGTGTTCCCTTTTACACTGCACTTTATTCCCAGGCAAACAAAGGTTGCGTCATCCACACACACACACACACACACCAGCGACTGCACTGTTACAGCTCTCATTTCTTTTGTTTACCGTTGTATATGATGTCACCTGTTGGGTCCTCTCACCATTTGTTTCAGTGGCATAGTGGAGACGTCACTGTGCCTAATTTCTTCCCTGACAAGCAAAGTCACACAACTACAAAACAAGGAGAGAAAGAAGTGCCGGACTAGCTTTAAAAAAACAATAAAGTCTATTATTTAATCACCATGGAAACGTTAGCAAATATTCTACAAAATAAACACCCCCCTGGACAACAGGAAGTGACGTTTTGAACGCTTTAGGTTTAATGAACAGGTTTAATCCGTTCATTAACATTATCAATAGTGGACTGCAGAAGGTTGTCACCAAACAGCTGTTCCAACTGTCACTTTGAGGCTAAACCGGAGGCTAAACGTACGCTCAGAGGAAGCTCGGCGACGTCGCAAAATTCCACCATACACCTTTGATAATAAATAGTGAATTATCACACGATAAACCGAAAAATTAGTAACATAATGCAGAGGAACTGCAGTCTTGACGACCATGTCCAAACCACGTAAAGGAAACACAGGAGCGGGTCGCGGCATCTGTTGCCGAGTGGCCCAGTTAGCTCGCGCGGAGGCTAAAGCGGGCACGAGCCAGGTAGAGGTGCCTCCGCAGGTGAACACTTCCTGGAAGCGTACACCTTGCTAGCATTAGCATAGCTTCCGCTGTCCCTGTCAAGAGAGACGAGACGCGGCACAACTTACCATTTTGCAGTGTTCCGAAAGGAAGAGAGGGTCTTTTTTTTCAACGGTACAGGTGACTCCCCCCTCCTCCTCCTCCTCCGCACCAACCCCGGTTCGGACGCGAAACGTGCGGACTGCGGCTATCAGCGCGAGCCCATGTCGGTTGTGAGACGGCGCACCGCTGGAGCTGCGGCTCAGGGTCTTCCTCCTCCTGCTGGGGAGCTGCTCGCTGGCTGCTCGCTGCTGCCTCCACCACTCAGTTCCGCATGCGGGGAGCATGCGCAGTGGAAACGTTCTGTCCTCAGGTAACACTTGGGCGATTCTTTTGCAGTAAATATCAATTATACATTCCCACTCCCGTTGTAGATGACGTAAATAGATAATGATGGTTAAGAGGTTGTTAATTTCAATTTCAATGGACTGTAAATGTAAGAAAAAACGTTTATTATTTGTACTTCACAGATAAGTTTCAGATGTGATAGGAGTGATAAGTGGTCAGCTGTGTTATACTTAATGTAAGGTAATAGAAGGCTCTTGAACAGTGTGTTCTTTCAAGGAAATGAGAATGTAGTTTAAAAAAGAAAAGAAAAGAAAAGAAATTTAGATTTTTCAAAAGGTCCCAGAGACAAAAAAAATCCTTAAATTAGTTTACTTTTCATCATACCTGACATATAAAGTCAATATTGGGACGGGAATGTAGCTTATCTCGTAGATTATCTCGGAAATAAGACCAAAAGTGTTGAAATTCCCATCGCCTTCCCTGTCCCCAAATTCGCGAGTCGCCTCTGAAACCACCAGGGGGCAGCATCGACCCGCGACGTTTCCAATCCAACGACAGCGAGACGCAGGGGTTTTGTAAAATTGTTATTTTATTAGTAAAAAAATATAAATACTGCAAAAAAAAGTCAGAAAAAAAACACACACACAGTACAAATACATCCCGCAGTTTTAGCGTGTCTGCAGCCACGTTCCTCCTTATGAAGTGCAAAGTGTCTGGTTGACAAAAGAAAGTATTTACAGTTTCTTTTCCTACATGTTTTTTTTCCTCCACGTGTTAATGACTCACACACTTCTTCCTTTGGAAATAAATAAATATTCAGCACATTAACTATTTTTCTCCATTAAAGTATCAGTCAGTGTCAATTTTAGACCGACATAAATAAAAAGCCTGTCAGGGAACGAGCCTGAAAGACGCCTTTTGTGCGAGTCATTACATGTCTGGTGTGGGTCACAAATGTTGAAAGGTGGGCGGTAGTAGTCGTGCACGGGATTGGACGGGAGGGAGAGGGATTGGGAGTGGGCGGGGCTTATTGTTGGGGATGGTTGAACTGCCCGCTGAACAGCACCGCGCCTGGACACAGAAAAGGGTTTGGAGTTAGACACATGGAGACATGCAGTGAATGTGTGTGTTTGTGAGTGAGTGTGTGTGGGGGCGGGCTTTGTTACCTGTGGGCTGGTGCTGGATGAGGAAGAGGAACGGCCGGTCCAGAGTGAGCTCCTCCACGGCCATGCGGGAGAACATGACGGCAGCTGGGGAAGAGCAGAGTAAAGCTGAGTGGGATGTTTTTGGGGGAGCGTGGGGGTGGGGGTTGGGGGATCTGAGTGGGACCCGGTGGGGGGGGGTGGTCTGAGTGGGACCCCTACCTGTCGCCGCCGATCCCTTGGTCCCTCTCTCGTTCACCTCGATCTTCACCCTCTGCAGGACCTTCGACACGCAGAGTCTCTCGTCGGCTGGAAGAAGAGGAGGAAGGAGAGGGAGGTTAATGCCACTTTTTCAAAAAATGGAGCTTATGTTCCAGAACCATCTGCGATAGAACGCGCTCGTGTCGGGGCCATTTCAAAGCTATTTTTTCGCAGAACAGAAACTGCCTTTCTGGGTCGGACTGATCTCATGGCAGATCCTTTGCCGGCGTCGCCACGGTGACCTCCCAAACAAAGTAACTAACTTGGTGATCGCTCATTGACTGTACCGATCGCTTGATTTTTAAAGTAACAAAGTGAGATTGCAAAGTTACTCGGCATAAAAAAGGGACTACCGGTTTTGTGAATGGTCACTTTGTCAAAAGCGATTCATTTTTGTAGAATTTTATGACTTTTCTGTATTTATTTATTTATTATTATTATTATTATTATTATTATTATTATTATTATTATTATTCATTCATCGAATTATTTATTTATATTATTTATTCATTTATTTATTCACTTATCAAATGATTTATTTATCGGTCAGAAGTTCACTTACAGGTGATCCGCGTGAAATCGGCCGTGGCCAGGTTGAAGATGTCCCCCAGGCCCATGTCCACCAGGGCGGCCTTCAGGTCCACCTCGGCGTCGAGGGTGAACCGGGGCATGGCCAGCTGCCGCTTGACGCTCCTCATCTCGGCCCGCCACTGCCGGATCCTCTCGCTGCTCAGGTCGGCGCCGAGGGTGCTCGGCGACACCTCGGGCTCGAACGGCGACACCAGGAGCATGCTCAGCGTGTCGCCCTCGTACGGGACCTCGATCACGTCGTAGTCCACGCCGTCGGCGGTCACGAACTCGCCTGTCAAGCGGGAGGGAAATTGTATTGTTGCCGGGCAACTGAGGACAAATGGCAGGGGGCCGGAAAATCTTGCAACGCGGGCGCCCTACCGTAGTTGAAGCGGTTGGTGAGCCGCATCATGTGCACGGGAACGGTGCTGCCGTTGGCGCAGTGGAACATCCTCTCCTGGGTCAACTTGGGGTCAAAGAGAACCTTCCAGAGGCCCTGGAAGTGGAGCGCGTTCAGGAGCACCATGCGGGTCTCGTCGGACAGAGCTCCGGATGTCAGGAATGCGGGAATCGCACCTAGAGGAGGGAAAAAAAGGGTCAAAAACTGCAAACTGAGATCGGACTCCTCCTTTTACAAAAGGCATCCTCGCCCCTCTTCCAGGTAGGCCGCGTATGCGCGTGCGTACCTGCGGTGTGGTCCGAGACCCAGGCGTTGATGACGTCCACGGCCTGGTCGGGCTTGGTGAAGTCCACCTGATGGGGATGGGCCTGGAAGGCCTTGGCCAGGGCCCGGCGGTAGCCCTTCTCCAGACCCATCTTCCTCTCGACCATCACCCCGCTGGCTATCTCCACGCCCTCCTCGCTGGACAGATCGCGCTGCAGGAGCCGCTGCTGCCGCGGCATACCGCGTTCTGGGAAACGGAAAAAAGACTCCCATTTACATACCCTCCGACGTTTCGTCGCTCTCTTACTCGGCAGACTCAGACTCACCCTGCAGAGAGAAGCCCATGGCGGCGGTCAAGGCCCGGCGCGTCTTCCCGTCGGCGCCCAGCTGAGCCATGGCCAGCACGGAGGCGGCGCCGTGCGGCGACATGGCCACGTTGCCGCCCGCGGCGTCCCGGGCCAGCCGGGAGAAGAGCCTCAGGCCGAAGTCCGTCTGCCGGTCCTGCAGGGAGCCCAGGGCCGCCCTGCTCAGGGCCAGCAGGAGGAAGATGCGCACGCAAAGCATTCTGGGAGGAAAGAAAGGAAGAAAAGGGAAGTCAAGTTTTGATGGATGTTTCTCAAGGAAAACGTCCTTCACTCAGACTCTTTTGGACGCATCGACCTGGGATCCAACAAAGGGGATTAAATATAACACACTGTCCGTTTTGTTGGATGGCAAAATGTTGGATTTCTGAGGGATGACTAAGAACCGAGGAGAGACTGTGGAAAAAAACGCAGCTACTCCTGCTTCTGTTTAGCAGCGAGCCCGACGGATTACTCAACAGCACGGTGGAACGTTTTAACATCTTACAGGTGTTTTCCAGAAAGCTATGGGGGCTGGGGGAGGGGAGGGGAGGATTCCTGTGAGACTCGGCTTATGCGAGGCTAATAAATTCTACTGAAAAGGGAATGATTTCACTTCTGGGAAAGAAAAAATAGAGCCCCAAAACCGGTAGTTCCACTCAAATTTTGGTTGCCTAAGCAACCATTCGTGTTGCAACACCCAGTGTGGTTCCTTCATATCATTTGAACCTGTTTTGTGTATATATATACATCCCTGGGTACATTTATGGGTGTGCCAGTTGCAATTTTTCCACTACAGTCAAATCAATAGCGTGCCTGTTGTCCGAGCAGCGTGTGTGTGTGTGTGTGTGTGCAACAGCATCACAGAGGTACTGGCACACAGGTCAGCGCTCTGGCCTCAGCCTGTATTTGCACAGCGGCTTGCATCGAGGTCCGAATACACACGTTTTTTTTCGCTGTCAACTGCAGAAAAACTGCACCACTGTGGAGGGGGGGGGGAACCCACCGGGACAGGCTGTGTCCGTCGGCTCCTGGTAACTGAATGAAATGACTGGATAGCTCGGATAACACATATAGTTACTGTGAACCACTGTGTTTCCATTCAGCACCTCATTTCCAACAGGTTCCACACGTGTTGAGTTTGGAACCTCTACAAATATTCGGATGCGCTCAAAGACATTTAAGTAAAAAAGGTAGAAAAACCAGTTCCTCTCGAAAAAGTTCCAAAGGGAAGTTCTCACCTGGCTGCGTTGTGGTCCGGGTTGAAGGTACTGCAGTGGTACTGGTGTCTTTATTCCTCCTCTGCTGCTGCTGCTGCTGAAGTCTGCAGGACGACGGGAGCGTCAGCCCCTTTTATTCCCCCAAGTAGTGAAGACTGAAAACTCCGCCCCTTCCCACACACGCACACTGACACACAGACACACACGCACACAAAAAAGCCATTCGAGCTGATGATGTCATCTGACACTGTCTGGCCAGACTTCCTTTTCGTGAACACACATCCACTCCCCCCCCCCCTTCCCCTTGTCATTGACTTGCTGTCTGTCTCTCCAGGCCCAGGACATGACAGGGCATATGGAAAGTTACTTAACACCCCCCCCCCCCCACTTTTTCCGTTACAACGCTTGTGCATCACTCACTCCGCCCCTCGTGTCGGCACAGAACAGACAGTCATGTTGTTTGTTTACAGATTACAACCTTACCCCCCCTCCCTCCCTCCTCCTTCAACATTTCCATGTCTGAATGGGATAATCGGTGCAGGTTGTCATCAGCTGGATGGCAGCCAGATGCTGCTGCACTAAAAGTTTCGCACACACACTCACACACACAAAATGTGGGGAAATGAGTGGGATGATCTTGACTGTTTGTTTTCCCCCCTGGACGAGAGCGGGTTACCACAGTAAAGTAAACAAGCTAACAGTGCCTGAAGAGCTTGATGAGGAGGAGAGCGTTCAGTGCCGAGAGAGGAAGAACCGCTTCAAAGAATCAAATTAGGGTTTCGCATTTCTGACAAAACGCGCTCCTGTTTCAACGATCAAAACACCAGAAGTCATACGACAACGCTCTATTTCCAAAGTATGCCGTGAAGGGGTTAACACACATTGGCACCACTTAAAAAAGTGAGATTTTAACCTCAAAGGAATTCACCGATTCGATTGTTTTTTCATGCTCCTGGAATGACATTTCAGAATTCCCAAATTTGGTCATTGCCTTCAGCATTCCTTATCTGACGACTCATAAGCATCTGGCAGACAGCGCAGAGAATAGGAACTAATGCCCTGCCATGGAGAACAGGGGGAGGCGGGGGAGGGGTTTGGCAGACCCCACCAAAGTCCCCCTAATTGAAGCCATCGCGACTCCTGGAGTCAAAAGGCAAGGAAAAAGTCCAGGGCTTCCGGTATGCGACATGACTAAGTTGCTTTTTTTAGCAGAAGTTTGGTGGTTTGAGAAACGAGGAACCCTTAAGGTGCTGGGACCACCTCCTATGAAAAGGAAGCCACAGAAGGTGTGAACAGACACACATGTTGAGCATTTTTCTTGTCATTTTCATTCATTTTGTCATTTTCATTTATTTTTCTCATCATTTTCACCAGTTTTCTCATCATTTTCATGCATTTGTTTCGCAGAATTTTCAGCATTTTTCCTCATCATTTTCATACATTTTGTCTCATTATTTTCATGCATTTTTCTCATCATTTTCATAGATTTTTTCTCATTATTTTCATGCATTTGTCCCTCATCATTTTCATGCATTTTTCCCTCATCATTTTCATACATTTTTTCTCTAAACTTTCAGCATTTTTCTCGTCATTTTCATACATTTTTTCTCAGAATTTTCACACATTTTTTCTCATCTTTTTCATACATTTTTTCTCATCATTTTCATACATTTCGGAACAAACTAAACGGTTCCCGATTGGATACATCTTGACACGTTTGGGAGGCAAACACAACAGGATGAAGGCCAAATGTTTTGCCAAGTCTTTGGGTTTACTCACAACTCGCTGTCGTGTGTTTTTTTTTGGCCAAATTCCTTGGAATTTCTTACCAATGAACCATACGATAACTTA
>JAUESF010000057.1:69090-79287 GCA_032274765.1 Malacoctenus tetranemus
TTTGGGGTGGTTGGTCCAGGGCTTGGGTTTGGAGTGGTGGGTCCAGCAGTTGTGGGTTTCGGAGTTGGGGTTGTTACAGGTGGAGGTGTTGGTGTACCTATAAACAAAAAGACAGCTCAGAGTGTCACAAAAAGGACCTCCTATCAACCCAAATTTCTGACGTCACCGTCGCTTGACTGTTCAGAGATCAGTTTCTCACCGGAACAGGCCTTGATGCACACGGCATCGATGGCAATGTCAGTTTGAGGGGTCTCTCCGTAGGTACCCACGATCGCAAACTAAAAGGAAGTGAATGTGAAAGAATATGTTATTGGTACCATACAGTTCCTGATTGATCCTCTTTATATTTCACATGCACATTGGTACTGGGACAGGCCAAGACCCTTCAGATGCATCTCTTCGGTTCGAGCACTCTTTTTAGGTAAAGGGTCTACTGTTTACCTGAATGGCACCGGTTCCCTTGTATTGAACCGTGGCCGGTTTCCAGCCTTGTCCCTGGTTCCCTCTCACAACAAACAAAGCAGGTCCAAGACCTCCTCCTGCGGAGGAACCAAAACATGTTGAAACCACAATAAGCATCTTGCTGTATTCCGCGTATTTCTGTCTGCCAAGTTGTTGCCCCTTGGTTTACCTGTGGACCTGGCGTGGACGCTGATTTCCATGGTCGTGCTCGTTCCGTACAAGTAGTAGTAGAAGGTGAGCTCCAAGCATCCATCGACGGGGTTCACCACAGGACTTCGGAGCTCGGCACTTTCTCCAGGGATCGTATCAATGGAGTCCATCAGCATATACTGGCCGACTGTGTTTGTCAAATGGGAACAAAAGGGAAAAAAAGGATTCGAAAAATCAATTGGGTTCTAATCAAAACGTTTCTCCTTTCTTACTGCCCTGTCTTCCTTCCTTCATCCTTCCTTCCTTCCTTACTGAAGGAGGGGATTCAGGTCAAAGAATTTTTTTCCAAAAAGTCAGAATTCTGGCTTTTTTTCAGACTTTAAAAAAGAAAAATGTATTGGACAAAATAAACAAATATAAACTAACTAACTAACTAAAATACAATCAATCAATCAATCAATCAATAAATAAATAAATAAATAAATAAATAAATATTTTGGGTTAAAAAAATATGAAATGGCTGATAGAATTCGGGGTCATTTGGAAACTTCCTGATTTTTCGTTTAAAAAAGAAAAAAGGGAAATTTCACCTTAATCTATTTAAGGTGGCATGTGAAATTTAGCACTTGACATTAGCACTCTCGGTTTTGGCTGTCAGTTAAAAAAAAATGTAATAAAACACCTGTACCGGCCCTAATTTTCTTTTTCAGTCAAAGCAAAATGAGATTAACTGAAGCTGTGTTTTTTTTGTGTCGTGTAATTTGTCGTCTGACCACCAGATGGTGCTACAACTTTTCACAGTCAAGTCAAACGAGGGGCTGTTTTTTTTCCTGATGCTCTTGATAAGACTGTTTACCTTAGTTTTTTCTTCTTATTTGCCAAAACAATAGAAAAAAAATAAAATCACTTACAACCGGGTTGGGAGAAGTCGTTTTCGGGCCCGGTGCCTTCGGTGTCTGTTGGCCCGTTCCACTGAATGAAGCCAAACACTGACTCAGCCACAGGTTCCCATCCACACAAGTCATCAATGGTGTCAAAATCACAGCCTTTGATGCAAGCTGGGAACGAAACAACAGCAAAAAATTAGTGTTAGATATATGTGTGTGTGTGTGTGTGTGTGTGTGTGTGTGTGTGTGTGTGCGTGCGTGTTAACTCACAGGGACAGGCGCCCTCGCTGATGACGATGTCGTCCAGCGCCGAGTCACAGGAAGCAGTCATGCCTCTCTGCGCCTCGAACACAATCTAGAAGAAAGGGGGGGGGGCCGCAAATTGTCATTACAATTCACCTGGTAAACCTGAGTTTTTGCCAAACTTCAGTGAGACAGAGCTCTCTCTACTGACCCCCCCTCCTCTCCCTTTTAGTAGACCACCTTCTACTCAAGGTTCCCACCCTGAGGACACGATCAGGACGGTTGGGAACCGAAGAAACATGACATAATCTCAACCTGACTTCATGCTGAGATCATCGAAAACAAAAAAAAAAACAACCACGCCTCAACCAACGACTCAGCACTTTTCACCCTCTCTGTAATCTTTATGACACAATCTGCTGCGTTCAAACTGGGAATGCTTACCACGCTACCACTGTATATGTGTGTGTATTTGCAACTTCGGGGCGTGGCCGCCTGAGACGTTTTCCCCAACGACACGTGTCGGGGGAGCGCCTTATTGCGCGGGGGGGGACCCCCCCCCCCCCCGAGGGCTTGTCTCAACTTGTCAACACCCCCCCCACACTGTGATTGCTTTACAGCTGTGATAAAACCACAAAAAAACCTGTCCACAACATAATGAGATTGTGGTTGCTGTAAAAAAAAAGAAAAATTGCACACGTTTGTGATGCGTTTGTTGGCGTTCAACCCCCCCGAAAGGTGGTCTCTCTCACACTCACGTTGATGCTCTGACCGCTGGGCTTGGCCACGGTGACGGAGCCCAGGAGCCAGGAGGGGCTCTGGAAGCCGGTCCTCTCCCACACCTTGACCGAGCCGGAGGCCGTTTTCGACAGGACCCGCAGCGCGTTGGTGTTGTCGACGCCGTACATGTAGTACCGGAACTGGACGCAGACCTGCGGGCTGGAGGTCGCGACGGCCGGGCTCAGCAGGCGTGCCTTCTTCCCACTGGACACATTGTCTGCCTCGTGGTAGACGTAGTAGCCCTCTGAGAGGCGGGAAAAGGGGGACACCGTCACGTCGTCGGACTCGCTGCGTCTCTCGGGAATTCTGGATTTTGAACGTCTCGTTGGACTCACTGCCGTCGGGGTAGTCGCCGCTGGGCCCCGTCCCTTGCGTCGGGGTCGACCCTTTGTGTCGGATCCAGTCGTTGTCGTCCGCCCTGTCCTGGGTGAAGCCGCAGAACGGCGTGGCTTCCTGGTCGAAGTCGCAGGAGGCCAACACCGCCGCTGGAGACACACGGACGGACCATTGAGAACCACTAAACAAACTTATGGCACATGAAAAAAGCACAATTTTTAGCCCCCCTCCCAAAAAGCTAAAACAAACACAAATTGTGTTAAAAATTTGAGTTAAAAAAGTCATCCAACTGCATGCTGGCAACGGTGCATTATGGGATACGGTGGAAGGATTAGTTTCAACACTCCTTACGTCGCTTCAAGCTATTTTAACGCACATATACACACACACCAACGCGGTGTGTCATTGCTTGCCGGAACAGATCCGTCAAAGCAAGGCGCGGTGAAGAGCAAAAGTCAAGAGGCGCAATAGATCTCAGCATTCCAAGCCGGTGACTGACCGAATAGGTGGATCAACTGTGAGCAATTATTCCATAAATAGTAGATAAAACAAACGTACCTTTCTTGTGTGTTCTCTGCAGGCTGTGGAGAGAAAGATAAAGGGGTGTGAAGGTTGAGAAGAACGGGGGGATCCGCGAAAGGAGCAACCGGGGTTGTCCACCAATACAAACTGACCAATGGGAATAGGCTCTGAATATGAAATGCGTCTCCATTGCTGTCGAACTTATATAAAGCTTTTTTATTTATATGTTCACAACCTAACACTTAAACATTGGGAAACTGCCTGAGTCACTTTGATTGGATGCAACGTTGCGTTCGAGCGACGTCCGGGAAGTTCGCGCCGACCTTCCCGCGCCCGACCACTCACAACGTTCACCAAGAAATTTGTGGTCCAAAAAAAAATAATTAAAGAAATACACAAAATGAAATTTTTTTTTGCTTCAACTAAAAAAAAAAAACTTTCACAAGAAAATAGACTCTTCCAAAGTTAAAAAGCATAGAAATGGAAAGGCTTTTGATTAGACGATCAGTCGGCGGGCATATTCCAGAATGGACTCTTTATAATAAATATATCGCCTTGTAGTTCTAGATTTGAAACAAATCGAAGTGATTGATTGTGTATGCAGGCTTTCTGTGTGAAATCTCAGCATTTTGAGTTTTCCACTCATAGTGTTGGTTAAATATTGCTTGGAATCAATGCATGGTTGTGTTTCTACTCACCTAAGCTGTGTCTGTCTTGCGCTGCAGCTACACATCCACAAGAGCAGTATGAGAAACTTGAACATCTCCATGGCTAACGGCACCGTTAGCTTTCGGATGGAGACTGAGGCGCTGGTGGGTGCACTTTGTATATAAACGGTGAGGAAAGGTGTGTATGGGTGGGTGGGGTGTGGGTGGGGGTGTCAAGCCCAGGGGTGGACGCAAGGTGGAAGTTGGATGCTAAACGTTGCATGATGTCGCAAAAAAATCTCGTAAATAAGTAACTGTACGTGATAATGGCAGGGCGTGTGTGTGTGAGTGTGCGCTTTTACTGGTCACTGACATGTGGACTTGCCGACCTCACAGGAGTTCAGGGGGGGGGGGCGGAAAGGGCGGGGCGGGGAGGCCCGCCGAACGAACGCCGCATTATAAATAGGGAATGATAGAGTTTATCATGTGATAAACAGAACACTTTGGTCACCTGGACACGCCCTCACAGCGAGTCATGTTCGCAATCTCGAGCTCGGTATCCACGCGCCGATGATCAAGATAACAAAAGTGATAAATACATTGACTCTCATGAAACACGGCAGGTTTGTACAGTGAATTCTTCATATTTGCCGGTTGAAATTGGCTCTCAAATTAGCATCGCTACCGCCGGCATGGTGCGCTACGGCGAGACTGTCGTCCAAAACAAGTTGCTTGGCGACCGCGTCTGGCTTTCCATGCGCACTTTGTGCTCCTGCCCTCTTGGTTGGCAGCGCCGCCCGTGCCCTCGGGCTTTATCCGCCGCTGGACGAAAGGTTTTCGACGTGACGCTGCTACGCTAAAAAAAACACCAAAAAACATGCTACGGCTAGCAGTCTGAGTGGGGTATGCGGAAGTTGAAGGGAAAGAAGTAATAACAAAATGCTAACTGAGGGACAGACAAAAACCTTTTTTAAGGACCCTTAAAAAGTGTCTAAACAGTCAGGCTGTCTTCATATACCGTATTTACTGCACTATAAGGCGCACCAAAGAATAAAAGCTAGCAGTGGTTGGGGACGAATGTTACTTCAGCGACGCTCCCCTGACTACGGTAGTCATAAGTGACCAATACTGATTCAAGCTAAAATGATGCCAAGTCCAAAAAAGTTTTGGCTAGCATGAAAAGCCTCCGACCAAGATACACGTCTTTTAAAATGATCCTGATCTTTACATGCGTTTTGTATATGGAATCATTATTGGTCACTTCTGGCTACCGTAGTCAGAGGGGGGGGCGTCGCCGAAGCAACCGTGGTTTTTTCATGTATTTCACCGACGTCACGATTTTTCTACGATTTAAATATACTCACGATCAATGAGAGACATTAGTTGGGATTGTTGATGTTAAATGATGTTTTACTTAGTCAATTACTAGTTAATTAGTTACTACATTTAGTTTCCTGTTCATTTTTGAGTGAAGGGGATTGTCACTCTTTCTCCCTGCAGCGGGAGATAAAAATGAACAGGAAGCTAAATGTAGGAAGTAAATAACTAGTAATTGACTAAGTAAAACATTACTCAACATCAACAATCCCAACTAATGTCCCTCATTGATCGTGAGTATATTTAAATCTGTGATATCAAGATCGCTAGCATGCTAACGCTAAGCTACGTAGCAGTACAGACTTTACTCACCCGAGATAAAGTGCTCAGGGCATAGCCGGGAGTGTTCAGTGGGAGCCCAGAGACCCTCTTCATGGCGGCAGTCCTCCTCTGTCTTCTATCGGGGGTTTTGTGCGTGTTGTAGAATGTAATTCCAGTTTGTTTCCCTTTGTTGTTATTGCCTCTGGCCGTACACCATAGAGATTCAATGAAGACAGCGTACTTCCGCCTTTCAGAATTCGTCCCCAAGATGGCGGCCGTAGAAATATCGTGACGTCGGTGAAACCCATTAATTCTGTGCGCTTTATGATCCAGTGCGCCCTACATGTGAAAACACTTGAGTATTTTGCACGTCCGCACGCTTGTATCAAACTTGTATCATACGCTGTGCCGGTTGGCTGAGGTGCATGATGGGAGTTTGGGTATTAGGCTCGTCGGTGGCGTTATTGTCGTCTATGCTAGCAAAGTTGGTGCTTTGTGGCACTTTGTGGTGAGCTGTTCGGTCAGGTGTGCGTTTGCTGGTGTCAGAACTGCGTCGGAAGTGGTGCGTGTGCCATGCCGATCGGTCACGACTGTGTTGAGCATAAGCTTCATGAGTTGCCTGTTCTTCAGCCACAGACGGCTCAGTCCTGGTGGCTGCGCCTCCATCGAGAATTGCGGCACGCCCTCACGATGCCCGAAATTCTGAAACCGAAGCGTAATTTTTTTAGTGCCACCCGCTCGCTGGAAATTACCCTGGGAACGGGACACGCCTGAGCAAACAAATCACCAATCAACTGGGTGAGTTAAAAACAAAACACAGAGGGAGGCGACCTTTGACCCCTTGTGCCACATCCAAGGGAAATCAAAAGCTTGAGAAACCAGGGGGGACGTCATCGATCTCCGGACCAGCTCGTTTCCTTTTTATGCGCCGTTGCCTGGTTACCGGCCGAAAATGTTTATGTTACGAACGCTGTCGTAAAGGAAGCGGTCAAGGGTTCCAGTGAGGAGTTGCCGCGTGCGAGGAGGCGCGCCCTTTAAACTTTGCGTGCAGAGTCCAGCGGGATCCTCAGAGCCTGTCCCCCCCACCCCCGGCCCCCGCCCTGCGATCTTATTGGTGCGTTCAGGGCCCTGTTACGATGCTTTTTTGACGGTTGATGTCCCAACTTGCTAGCTTGTAGTTACTCGTCGAACCTCCTACAAGGCAAAGCAGAGAGCAGCATTTAACAAAATAAAAGAAAACAAAAAAAGAGTGTTTTCTAAACTATGCACCTCTCTGGCCTTTTCCTTTCAAAATAAAATTAAAAAAAAACTCACCTTGCTTTTTTTCTTTTATTCTCAGTTAAAAAAAAAAAAAAGCAAAAAAATGACGTGAATGCTCAACTTGTCAGTGGCGTCAATTGTATCTTGATGGGGAAAAAAAACCTTCAGAATAAAAGAAAGAATGCATCAGACTTTAGACCCGACCACTCCACCCTCACTTGGGAGACCAGTACGCCCAGTCGCCGGGGTGTGGAGGTGGGGGGGGGGGGGGCTTGCTAAATTTAAAAAAAAAAAGACAGAAAAGAAACAAAGGAACTTCTTTGTTTTTTTGCTTTTTGAAACTCAGCAATGAAAAGCCGCCCCCCTCCTTTTATCTGAATTTGTTACCTGGAGAGATAACCTTCTTCAAATCAGTTCCGTGCGTTGCCTGGGCGTGTGTGTGAAAAGTTCCACTCGTAAAGATAGCCAGACACGGGGAAAGTCCTATAGAAACTCTGTGTGTGTGTGTGTGTGTGGGGGGGGGGGGGCGCCCTTCGGATTGACTTTGTCTGCCTGTTCCTCTTTACTGTGTACAGTCCTTTGCCTTTTATTCAAAGGGAGGAAGCCGATCGTCTGAACACATGCTAACGATTAGCAAACAGCTTGGTCGCGCGTCCGGTGATGTCCAGGTGCAAAGGTCGCAACTTCAACTGAAGGACACGCCCTGAACATGTACAGTCAGAACAAGAAGCCGATGCCAGTTACCAAAAACTATTGGGAAACTAACATTACTTCCTTATACCTTGTCTCAGTGAACCAAAAGTATGAATGTGAATAATTAGATTTATTTTTAAAAAAGAGCTAAATGCACCCAAACTGGAATTTTACACAAATTTAAAAAATGTGAGTGCATAAAAAAATTAATTTGTGTGAAAATTCAATGATTTTTTTTTAAAATTTATCATCTCATGATAAATGTACTTTGCCAAAACATCTCAAATTGATTAAAGGCAAAGGCTTCTTTCTGATTGCTCTTATCCATGGAGACAGAGAGAGAGAGAGAGAGGCTTGTAAAAGATGCATCTGCTTTCATACATCACTTCCAAAATGATCCATATCTCTTTATTAATGACCAGGAACAATCTTGCTCTGGCCATTGATCATTAACTGTGCAAGTCTCTGGTGTGACCCCATGCAAAGATCATCTGATAGGCGCATTGTTTCCTCAAGATCGGACACAACGCAAAGGTTATGTTGCAACAATCGCTCGCGCCCTCATTTGTGACTCAGATTGACTCAAACGTTACGTTGTGTTTGTGGTTCGACTGTTTGTGGTTGGACCGTTAGATGCAATGTGCACCGCAGCGTAACACTGCCACCTGCTGGCATAAAGGATGTACAAGCCAGGGAGATGAATAGTTTAAATTTGCTTGCCACACCAGTGGTACGTCGTCGGCTGCGATGGCCGAGTGGTTAAGGCGTTGGACTTGAAATCCAATGGGATCTTCCCGCGCAGGTTCGAACCCTGC
The DNA here is from genome assembly GCA_032274765.1 of Malacoctenus tetranemus. Classification (NCBI taxonomy): domain Eukaryota; kingdom Metazoa; phylum Chordata; class Actinopteri; order Blenniiformes; family Labrisomidae; genus Malacoctenus; species Malacoctenus tetranemus. The sequence goes on from JAUESF010000057.1 coordinate 77,524, forward strand.
TCGCAGCGATACTCTATTTTTCTTCCACCCCACCATCTGCTTATTCGCAGCCAAACGCCACATGTTCGCAATTCTATCTCGACGCTCATACTTTAGAAGTGAAGATGGTTTGGAAAGGTACATGGTAATTTCATAGCTCTATGGAAAGATATGATTTCACACAGAAAGGAATTAGCTACGAAATGGACCGCGCAAGGTTTGTGTTCGCGTGCAAACCTAAAATTTAGTATCGGAAGAAAAAAAAAGGCACCGCTGGGATTCGAACCCAGGATCTCCTGTTTACTAGACAGGCGCTTTAACCAACTAAGCCACGGCGCCACGTGCGCAAGACGTGAAATACATGTTTATGTAGGCGGGCGCGGAAACGCATCAACCCCAGGTTTCCCCAGGACAGCGCTGTTCATTCCTAATTGAAAAAGGAGGGCCGGTGTCACTGAGGCACGGTCTCGTGCGGTTAGCAGCCTGCTAAGGTTAGCTTTACCTCTGCTAGCTTTACACATTACACCATAATTCTTGAAATAGAGCACTTTCATTTTCCATGAGTAACTTCCTGCTAATCCAACCATCTCCCAGTTTGACCACTTCCTCCTTGAAACCACGTATCCTCTGTGACTCTCTCTTTCATGGAATGCATGCTATGTACACAGGCATTAATAATTAGGGGACCAAAAAAGGGAAAAGCTAGCTCACCGAGCCAAACAACATAAAGAACAAACAGGTATTATACAGGTTTTCCTGTAAACAAAGTAACGTAGTCTGATCTCGTTCATATCTCAAGTCTGACATAATTTGGACCAACACAATAAGCAGATAGAACAATAAAAGTGGTTGGACCATTAATAGAGCTCTTCATTCCTTTGCTGTGCTGTCAGGATTTTATCCGTGTGGTTGCGTCCCACTGCAAATAGGGTACAATAACTATTTTTTTTGCGTTACTTTAACAAGCCTGAAGCTAAAAAAAAGTAATTGTCCAACAAAGAAAACGTCTTGTGTTGTGGGATTAATAAAGTCGTTTGAAGTGAAATCTGACTTGAGTCTTGGGGAACCATTAAAAAAAAGGGGGGGGGGCGTCAGTGACTCGCTCTATTTTCAAGATGTGGGAAAAAAATCCCCTTTTTGTCGCTGAGTCTATGCGTCAAAGCGTACTTGGGTGAGAAATTGGGCCCAAATTGCAACTGCAACATGCTTCGTTGCGTCCCCCCCTCTTTTAACGTTCGTTGGTTTGAACCAGTAACATCCCAACCTGCTGGGCCCTCCTGTTAGCATAACTAAAAATGACGTTGCAACCACCGACTCACAACAAGTTGCGTTAACGTGTCGGATCGTACCCGAAAAGTAACAAGTGAACCAAACCACTCTGGCGGAGGGAGGGGGGAGCTCTCTGGGGAGCAACATGCTGTCAGTCTGAGAGAACATGGACCAAACCATCATCAGGGAAAGATAAAGTGGAGGTTTTTGTTGTTGTTGTTTTTTAAATGATCTCTATGGTATCAACCCTCTTCACCCCCAATAAAACATTACCAAGCATGGCTAAGTTTAGGGGTGGGTGTGGGGTGGGGGGTGGGGGTGGGAATCCCCCGCTATGCTCGTCTTAGTGGAGGAAGTTGGAGGAATATCTCAAAGGGATGTCCCTAAAGAGAACAGCAACATGGAAGGAATGACTAAGATTCTGACTAAGATGCTTTAAATACATACACACACACACACACACACACACACACACACACACACACACACACACACACACACACACACACACACACA
>JAUESF010000057.1:80164-96996 GCA_032274765.1 Malacoctenus tetranemus
AACGGGCGCCCCCCCCCCCCCCCCCCGACAGAGATCGTCCTGCCCAAGACCTACAAGAACTTCGTCCGGGGACTGTGCGGCAACTACGACGGCATCACCCGCAACGAGTACATGAAGCCCGACGGCACCGTGGTCAGGAACCTGGACGTGTTCGGGGAGAGCTGGAGGGTCTCGGACCGCCGGGGCGACCGGGCGAAGACCCTCGACCTTCCGGCCAACGTCCACGTTCACAGGTAGGACGGGACGGGAAAACGATGACTCTCTTCCTTAATCCTTCAAATGTACGACCAAATGCCGTCCCGTTCGTGGCAAGGTAAATGAAGGAGCGAGTTTCGAGGAACAAAATGGCCGTTTCCTTCCTCAAAACAGAGGCGCTCCGCGACCTCCCTTAAAAGCAAGGAGTGCTTGCGATCTGTTGCTACGGTTTCTTCTTCTTCTGACTCGACAGACTGAACTTTACTGCCCCCTACAGCATCGAGGAAGCACCTGCACAAAGGAGCGTCCCATTTCGAGCCGTTTTGAGGGTTAAGGATTAAGCAAGACCCACCCCCGTTTTTTTTTTGTTTTTTTTGTCCCCCCAGGCGGGAGGTGGAGACGGACCCCGACTCGGGATTCGAGACCCCCGACTGCTCCCAGGCGCAGCTGGCCGACTACAGCGGCGCCAAGCAGTGCGGGGCCGTGTCCGACGCCGCGGGGCCCTTCGCCGGCTGCCACGCCACCGTGGCCCCCAAGACCTTCCAGGAGTGAGTGGCGTCCCCCTCGCTCGAACGAGTGGCGTCGTCGCATGCGTGACTCGACTCATGTGTGTGTGTGTGTGTGTGTGTCCGCAGTGATTGCGTGTTCGACCTCTGCGCCGAGCGGGGCAGCAGCGAGCTGCGCTGCGCCAGCTTGGAGGCCTACGCGGCGGCGTGCCAGGAGGCCGGCGTCGCCATCGGACCGTGGAGGGAGCAGCTGGGCTGCGGTGAGAACACACACACACACACACACACACACACACACTGAGAGGTCGCCTTGGTGACTGACGCGTCCGTCGACCCCCCAGTCTTGACCTGCGCCGCCAACAGCACGTACACCTCCTGCATGACCCCGTGCCCGGCCTCCTGCGCCGACCTCTCGGCGCCGTCCGAGTGCGACGCCGACACCTGCGCGGAGGGTTGCCGGTGCGACGCCGGCTTCGTCATGAGCGCCGGCGCCTGCGTGCCCTACGCGCAGTGCGGCTGCAGCTTCCTCGACCGCTACTACCCCGTGAGTGTGTGACAACTTCGACTAGCCCCGCCCCCCCTCCTTCCTCCCTCCTCCTCCTCCTCCTCACTTCTTTCTCCTCCGACTTCCAGCTGAAGGAGAAGTTCGTGACGGAGGACTGCTCGCAGGACTGCGAATGCACCGCCACCGGCGCCGTGTGCCGACCCAAGACGTGCCCGAGCGGCTTCGTCTGTGCCGTCTTCGACCTGAAGCGCGACTGCTACAAAGGTGTGTGTGTGTGTGTGCGTGAAGTCAGATTAAGAAGCATTGGAGTCATTTTCCCCAAGAAAATCCCCTCGTTTCCACTTGTTTATGTTTTTGTTTCCATCGTTTCTCATCACTGGATGAACGGATCGCCACCAAAATTCATCTACTTCTAAGTTAGGTTGAGACGCACCACTGGTAAAAGTTTGAGTGCAATTGGTCCTTGCGTTTTGCTGTAGTTTTGCTCCAAATCGAAACCAACTGACACCACTTGGAACATAATCTTAATGTCTGAAATTGAGGATTCTTCCTAAAGCAAATCGTCACATTATGTTTTTGACAGATTACGGTGTTGAAAAGCATGTGATGCTCAACCGTGTGTGTGTGTGTGTGTGTTTTCCCCACAGCGAGCCCCTGCCTCAGCATGCCCTGTCTTAACGATGGCACGTGCGTGGAGCTCACCAACAGCACGTACAGCTGCATGTGCACCGAGGGCTTCGAGGGCGTCAACTGCGAGTCGGAGAAGAAGCCCGACGAAGGCCTGGGTAAGACCCCCCCCTACCACCACCACCACCCCATTCCCTCCACCTGCTCGTCTTTCTCATCCTCATTGCCCCCCCTCCTCCCCCCCCAGAAACCAAGTGGATCATCCTGATCGCCGTCTTGTGCTCCGTCGCGGTCATCGTCCTCCTCATCACCATCGTGTGTCTCTGCAAACGCAGGAAAGCCAAGTAGGTGCCCCCCCCCCCCGACTCTATGTGTGTGTGTGTAAGTGTGTGTGTGTGTGTTAGGTTGTCCCCAATGAAACAGGATGTAGGTCCTTTAAATGTTAATTAATCCCCGCCCCCCCAAAAAATGTCATTTTCATTCCAGGTCCCAAGTTTATGTAATTCAGAGGCAGCAGTCACGTTACGCTTGGTGAGGAAATCAAAAAACGACGACTATTTTCATCCGCACTGGGATTTGTGGGCCCCCACTTTTATCCCCCCCCCTACTTTGCCTTTATTCTGTATCAGATAGTTCACAGGTAGAACAAGGACCGTCCCCATGTGTTTCGCTCAAGTGTCGTTTGTCGCTCCCACAGGAAACAAAAGAAGAACGACGAGAAGATGAGCATGAAATCAAGTAAGTCCCACAAAAGCTGCGTTCACCACACGCCGACGACGCGCGTTCCTCCACCCGCGTTCAGCGCGAGCGCGTTTTTGAAACGGCGAATCGAGCTCGGGACTCCAAAGACGAGTCGGAATTGGCGGGAAAGAACAGACGCGAGGTGGATTCGATTCAACGTCGAGAAGTCGATGTCAAAAACACGAGAAAAAAAAAAGCGGGAACGAAATGTTATTTTGAAAAAAGTTTTTGCTTGAAAAAAAGCAAAAATATGTATATATTATATAAATATTTTATATATGTTTACATATATACATATTATATATATTATATACATACATATGTATATATACACACACACATATATATATCCATATGTGTGTGTGTGTGTATATATATATACACACACACACACACATATTTAGTCGGAAAACAAGAGGAAACTTCAACCTCTGCTTCTCAATCATAAGCCAGATTTCTTTTTTTTTAACTTCAAGCTACATTTTTTTTTTTTAGCTTGTGGCGAAGAAGTTTTTTCCCGTCAGAATTTTGTCCTAAATTTGGTGGGAAAAACCAATAAATCTCGTCCTTTGTCCTAAATGTCCTCCTCCTCCTCCCGCAGACGTCCAGTACAGCAGCATGGAGGAAAAGAGCAAAGTGAAGGTGACCAAAATGTAACGACGCCGATGGACAGAAAAAAAACGACCCCCTCCACCCCCACCCTTCCTTTCTTGGCCCCGACGCGGCGAGAAAAAAAAACTGTATGAAAATACTTTATTTGTTGCTAAAGGCGCGGAATATTTTTCTTTTTGCTTTTGTTTTTAACTTATACTTGTGAAGACGTCCTTTTTCGCGTTAGATTCGACCTTTCATTCGTCGCAGATCTCCATTTTGCCCCCCCCCCAACCGCGAATGTGTGTATATTTAAAATAAACGTTCCTATGACGAAAACTGAAATTGTTCGTTTGTCTTTGTATAACAAAAAAAAATACGCAGAAACATGTTTCATGTATTTATAATGGAGGACAAAGTCAGTTCCAGTGTGTAAACAAACCAAAAAAAAAAACACTTCAGTCATAACAAAACAAGCTTCATAACAAGAGAACTTTTCCCGCCTTTTTCTTTTGGTCAAAGTTGGCGTGTAAAACATAGATTTAGCTTTTCTTTTCAGTTCCTTTACGGGGATGGAATGATACTTTTATGTAAACAAGCAAAAAAACGTCAGTTTGTTATTTAAGCTGCGTTCACACGCGCCTGATTTGGCTCCGAACCAAAACTTAAAGGCGACGAGCTTTTGTGCGTCAGTAACCACTCAAGAATCCAGTCGACAACGCCAATGTACGACAAAAACACTTCAGTCCAACGTTCACTTTCCCACCAGTTACCATGGAAACACCTTCTTTGAAAAAGGTTGCAGAAGTGTAAAAACAGTCAACTCCCAGAGAACCCGGTGCGAGGTCACAGCGTTGCGTCAGCGGACGGCCAATCAGAGAAGCGCATCTGAGGAAAAACCTCGACGCACACTGATTGGACAAAACAGTGGAATGGAATGGGGAGGGGGCGGGGCTTGAAACTTACAAGGTTGAAGTCAAATTAAATAAATAAATATGGGAATAAATACATCTCAAGATGTGATCCAACTTCAGGGAGGTGTGACGGCAGATTGGCCGTCTGAGCGGTGGGCGGGACACCAGCCAGAAGTGCGTCAACCCCCTTTTTTTTTAACCAATGAAATGGGAGCTTTTGTCAGTGGAAAAACAACAGGACAGGACAGGTAAGACGTGAGGAGTTGCCGTAAAAACCAGCCAGTGTAAAGACCACGTTCTTAAACGTCAGAGGTCACGTCAGAGGTCGCGATGACGTCGGCTTCAAAATAAAACGACATCAGCGGTTCCAGCTCCGAGAAGCTTCACATTAATAAAAAGGTTCCACCTGCGCGTGAACCACATAAAAGTTACATTCGTTAAAAAAAAACAACAAACAAAAACAAAAACATTACTGCCATGAGGAAAAAAATTTCAAAATAAAAGAAGGAAATAAAGGTTTTCAAGTATTATCTTCGTTTCCCGAAGAGAAGGCACGTGAATGGACGACGATGCTGTCGCTGGATAAGCCCCCCCCCCTTTTTTTTAAGGGGGAGTCCCACTCATGCTAAGGAATCATTCGTGGTGACCTTAAGGGGGGGTGGGAGGGGGTACGTCGACCCTCGAAGCGACACCAGTGGCTTACCTCCATCCGTTGGTCTCGTCACAGCACCAGCACTTTACACTCTCTCTTGGCCACCTTGTCCAGCGGGAGGCCGGCGTGCTCGAACCCCGGGGCGCAACCTGCGGGCCAAGGCTCCATCAGGCTGCCCGACCTGAAGGGGGGGAGGAGTTAGTGTCTCGCTTCCGTTTCGGTAGACTCTGATTGGTTAAAAAAAACAACAGATATCTTGTTGGCTGACCTGAAGTGGCGCCACCCGGAGGCCGGCCGGTGGGAGAAGCTGCGGGACCGTTCGAGGTCCGGAGACGGGCTGGACGGCGGCGGCGGCGGCGGAGGGGGGGAGTTCCTCAGGGGGGGCGACTGGGGCGCCGCGGAGGTGGCGAACTGCAGCTTCAGTTTCATGCGTTGACCCAACTAACAGAGAAGTTAAAAAAAAAAAATAGAAAGTCGCACAAAATAAAAAACAGGAGAAGAAGAAGAACCTCAACGGCGAGGTTCCCCCTGCTTGGTACCTCGAAAAGTCCCGTGTGGAGGATCTGGAAGGCCACGGCGAAGGAGAGCGTGGAGCCTTTGCGACACCGGCCCAGGTTGTTGGAGGGGGACTGGCAGACCACCGCTCCCGGGTCAGGCCCCTCCCGACTGTCTGGCGAGTGTGGAGAGACAGGTGGGTGGGGTGGGTGGGTGGGGGGGATAGGATGAGAAACTAGTGGGTGGGAGTGCAAAAATGCATCGAAACGCTCACCTTTGGGATTCCAGACCAGGCGGACGGTCAGGAAGTCCTGCAAGTCGTTCACCAGGGTGTAGCGGACCCAGAAGGGCTCCAGGGGCCGCACCGTGCTCGGGCAGGAGGCGGTCATCAGCAGCCGGGGCCGGTCCAGGCAGATGCTGGGCAGCGAGTAGCAGGTGGAGATGCATCTGTCGAAGATGAGGAGAGGACGCTCGCTTGTACCGGGACTAACGTCGTCTTTCGCCGCGACCGCACCCGAATTGACCTGGATGTGGTGCGTTCAATGACTCCTTCCTGGTTACCTTGTGATGTGCAGCGTCGGAGCGTGCCACTGGAGCACAGCCAGCAGTGGCACTTCCAGCCCCTGAAGGACACACAACGCAGTGCGACGTACGGCTTGTAAATAAAGTTTGCGCGACCCCCCCTCGCCCCCCCCCACCCCCCTGTCTTTGCACCTCACTCGAGTCCTCCTCGGCTCGGTCTCGCAGCTGCAGCTGGAACAGGAAGTTGTGCTCCTCCAAGGCGCTGAGCACGCTGGGTAAACTGGACGAACGGCTCTCGATTCGGCAAAACGAAGCCACCGTGACCTCGGCTGGCTGGTGGCTTTCGAAGGAAGGGGGGGGGGAGAGAAAGAACCAATGAAAAAAAAGCATCCACGGATGTCGTCGGGCGGCTGACGGAGGCGGACTCACCAGACGTTGTCGACGACGAGGACCGAGCCGTCGGGCATCATGGGCAGGTAGGAGGAGTTGTAGTTGGGGAGGATCTTCACCTCCCTGACGCACAGCTCCTCCCGGGAGCTGCAGTTCAGCACTGAGGGCGCAATTGAAAGGGGGAAAAAAAAGAAAAGAAATCGATGAATCGAGAAGTGAGATTTGGCGCCGACGAGGCCGTTGATCCATCCTCCTCGCCTGTCACTCGCCAGAGGCTCCCGGCCAATCAGGACGCCGCAAAGCTTCTCACTACAGGAAGAGCCGAAACAGCCCCGAATCTGAATGGATATTTTATAAACGGTGAGAATCTGATTGTGCATGTGTGTGTGTATGTGTAGGTGTGTGTGTGTGAGCATTTGTGTGTGTGTAGGTGTGTGTGTGTGGAGGTGTGCATGTGTGAGCATTTGTGTGTAGGTGTGTGTGCGCGTGTAGGCATCTGTGTAGGTGTGTGTAAGTGTGAGTGAGCGTGTGTCTGAGCGTGTGTGTGTCTGTGTGTGCGTGGGCGAGTCTGTGTGTGAGCGTGTGTGTTTATGTGTGTGTGTCGGTGTGTGTAAGTGTGTGTGTGTGTAGGTGTGCGTGTGTGAGCATTTGTGTGTAGGTGTGTGTGTCTATGTAGGTGTTTGTGAGCGTGTGTGTGATAGCATTTGTGTCTATGTGTGTGTTAGTGTGCGTGTATGCAGGTGTGTGTGTAAGTGTGAGTGAGTGAGCATGTGTCTGAGCATGTGTGTGTGTGTGTGCGAGTCTGTGTGTGAGCGTGTGTGAGCGTGTGTATGTGTGTGTTTGTCCATGTGTGTGTGCGAGTGTCTGTGTTTGTGTCTATGTGTGTGTGCAAGTGTGTGTGTGTGTGTGTGTGTGTGTGTGTTTGTGTGTGTGTGCGTGTGTGTGTGTGTGTGCGTACCCTTGAGGACCGTCAGGTGTCTCCCAGAGATAGTGAGCTGCTGACAGCGGACGCTGGGAGGGGGAAGGACGTCCAGGGTGGAGCAGACTGAGGACCAACCAAGACAAGCCACTGTGAAATGTGGTCCACAAACTCAGCCATGCCTTTGTGTGTGTGTGCGCGCGCTTGCCTTGGGTCTTGAAGGTGTCCAGGTCCCGTCTGAAGGTGTGCGTTGGACTCTGGAGCTGCAGGAGCGTCAGGTAGCCGCGCTCCGACAGCTCCCCCGTTTCCTCCTCCCGCCTCCACACCGTAACCACAAACTGACGTCACACAACAGGACCCAACAGTTATGCTAACGCTCACAAGTTATGGCAACCACAGCCATGATAAACAGATGCTGTAGTTTATGCTCCCATAAACAAAAAAAAACACTACATTCACACGGAGGGAGTGTCAGACCTTGGCTTTGCGTGTGCTGACCGGCAGCTTGTCCAAGGAGACGGTGAGACAGAAGACGAGCTGGTTGTCCAACACCACGGCAGACTGTGGAGGGGACAGACGGAGGACAAAGCCTTCAAAATACACAAAATGGTCACCCAGAGTTTTACATACACTGAAAGCAAAGTTGGTGTTGTGGGTGTGTGCGTGAACCTGCTGTTCCTCCTACCTCGCACCGCCCCCTCCGCTGGTTCGCCTCCCCGCCGGCCGAGCCGCCCTGGTGGCTGAGCAGCGGGCTGCACGGTCTCCACGACTCCTCGCCCCCCGCGTCGCTCCCGGGCCGGACCCGCGGGGAGTCGACCTCTCCTTCCCCGCAGCCTTCCCCGCAGCTGTCCGGGGCGTCCGGCCGTCGCCCCCCCTCGGCGTCGCACACGCTCGCGAGCGCGTGCAGAGAGCCCGCGCGGTCCTTCCAAGGCACTTCGCCGGTTCCCGCTGCGCCGCGAGACCGCAGCACGAGCAAGAACTGGACGGTCTCCCCGACGTAGACGTGCGTTCTCCGCGGGAGAGCCGCGAACTGCGCCGCGTCGGACAGAGCCGGTACGGGAGCCGCGGGGAAATACATCACATAGTCACAGTGCGACTCCATCATTTTTCAGTGACAAAAAGTGACGCTGAAGCGCAAAACCTATCCAAACTTTACCGCCGAGGTTTGTTTCGGTGCTCCGCTTTCGAGGAGCGCCTCCTTCGCCACCAGGAGTCACTCCTCCATGTCTGAAGTTGGAAGTTTAGTCCCGCGAGGACATTTAATTGAATTCGAAGCGGTGCAAGTCCGACATCCTGCTCAGCTTCCTTGTCGGCGCTGGCAAAAAAAAACCAAACACAAACAGCAAGGGCGGGTTAATCGACGTGGAGCGAGACCAAAGCAATCGATCAATGCAGGCCGAGCAGAGAAACATGGTGGCGTTGGAAAACTCCTGTAACCTCATTTTTGAAGTAAGATTTTTTTTAGTTTTAAAGTATTTATTTTTCTTTAAAAGTTAACTTTTTTAGCTGTGTATGTTTTTTTTTCAAACAGCAGTTTGGAGTGAACCAATGATATGGATCCCCTCTCGTCTGAATCAGTGGTGGTCAATTCATTTCAATTGAGGGCCACATACAGCCCAATGCAATTTTACATGGGCCAAACCAGTCACATGACATGTTTATCTTTATGTGACAACGACAAGGTAAACTCCTATACTTATACAAGTTAAGTAGAAGTAAAGTAATTGTAATACAAGTAAAGTAGAAGTAAAGTAATTGTATATATAAAAATTCTATATTTATATTTTTATACTATATATGTATATATGTGTATATATAATAATTGGATAAATATGTGTGTGTATATATGTGTGTATATGTATATTTATGTATATATGTGTGTGTGTGTGTGTGTGTGATATATGTATATATGTGTGTGTATATATCTATACACATGTGTATACACACACACACACACACACACATACATATATATACATACATACACACAGACATATATATTTATCTGGTTTATTTAACAGATTTATTATTTTCATATTCATTTTGTTTATTATTTACTTACTTATTTATTTATTTATTATTGTTTCTTTTATTTATTTATTTTTGACGGTGTCGCTGCCATCTGCTGTTCATTTGAGGTCTTACCACTGTGTCATGACGACCACTGCTCCCCTGTCCTCGAACCATCCTGGCAGGCCGGATGAAGGCCCTTGTACGACGTTTGGTATTTCCATTCACTCTTACGCACTGTGTTTGTCTGTGCGTGTGTATATCAAAAAAACGTTTGCAACTTGAACGCACCAGTCGGCTGGGAAAAAGTGAAGGGGCGAGTTAGTGAAGAAAAAGAAACCGTTTTAATTCTGTACAACAAAACAAAAACAAAAGGTCAACAGATGCACACAAAAGAGCGCCATCGACAACCGGGTTCCATAAAATACGGTTTTCAAGTAAGTTTCCAAACCGACGCGCGGAACTCGTTCACCTCGGTTACACTTGGGGGGGGGGGGGGTGAGTGCGACTGACGATCACAGACACACACGCTGCTCGCTGCCTGTTGTCGAACTGAGAGGATTCACACAGCGTCCACCTTTTCGTTTCGCCCGACACGTGACAAATTTCGACCACACTTTTGTTTTTCTTTTACGTCCTGGGAGAGGGCAAAAGGTCACGGGGAAAGGTCACACTTTGTTAGGAAGCACTGTTGTCGTCTCGTGTCCTGGTTTTTATTTTTTCGTCCTTTCGGAGGAAAAATCGCTTCATTTAACCCATTTTGATGTGACTTTTTGGTCTTGAGTGTCGTCGGGCAGACTGGACTGTCTCCTGTTCACCCCCTCAGATCAATAAAGGTATGTACAAAGCAACAGGGCAACTCATGACGCGACACGACCGCCGTTGATCCCTTCCCCTGCGTCGCCAAGGAAACGAGAAAACAAATCGACAGCTGCTTATGTAAGACGTCGGTTCCTGAAAAAAAACAACAAACGCCCCGCGACCGCATCGAGGTCATGTGACCCCCCCCCTTCCCATGCGACGCTCCGACCGCAACGCTCGATTTGCACAATCGAAAAAAAAACCCACACCAGACGTCTGTCACCGACTGAAGTGAGAAAAAGAGACAGACTGCGGGTTTCCTGTCTGAGTCCTCGCCGCCTGCGAGACGAATGAGGGACTTCCTGTTGATCAGCTTGGCGTCTTCGAGCGGAGAAATACAGTACCTGGACACGTGTGATGCGTTCAAGGACGCCATGAAATTGAATTTAGCCAGGGAACACCGGAGCTGTTCGGAGGAGTCCGACACAAAGTGCAGTTTGGACCGGAGCTTGCAAAGTCCGCTTCGCTCACTGAACGTCACCTCCCTTTGTAAACACTGTTTGTTCTGTTCTGTTCTTTCATGTCTGTGAAAAGATTCCCTTAAAGGAACAGTACACCCAAACAATGATGTACCTTCATTTCCTACTCCCCCTCCCCATGCTGAACAACACTCTAAAGCACTTTTCTGACGTCTCAAATGCAGCTGGAGATCTTTCAGGTTTCTCCACTGCTGCGAAAATGAACACACTCGAACCATCTTCTTAATTTCAAAATGACTAATCAGCAGCTTTTTTCAACTCTGAGAGACGCTAACCTTCGTGCTAGTCTGGCTCACAGCAGAATGTAAACACAGACAGAGGGGGTTCTTCTTCTATGCTTGCGTTATCGGCACAGCGGACCGACAACGCAAGCACAGAAGAAGGACTCCCGCTGTTTGTTTACATTCTGCTGTGAGCCAGACTAGCACGAAGTTAGCATCTCTCAGAGTTGGAAAAAAAGCTGTCGATTAGCCATCGCGCGGTGTAAACAATGAATTTCTTCTTCTGCGCTTGCATTATCGGCAGAGCAGACGCCGAATGCGCGCTCTCATCTGGTGCGCGGTTGCCGTAGTGTCCGGAACTCGCAGGCGTGTGCATTCAGGAAGTCCTCTCTACTACTGTTTAGGCTCTAAAAACATTCTACATGATTTGGTTGTGAGTCAATAATGGACGGTTCCCACTCAGGACACTTGGATTATATTGGACGAGCAGTATGGAGGAATATTGACACGTTTTTGTGGACTTTTAAGGACGTTTTTGTCCCGGGCCCTATCCACCGCTATTATTTGAACAGATAACAAGAAACCTGAAAGATCTCCAGCTGCATTTGAGACGTCAGAAAAGTGCTTCAGAGTGTTGTTCAGCATGGGGGGAGTAGAAAATGAAGGTACATCATTGTTTGGGTGGACTGTTCCTTTAAATCATCATTTCGTTTCAAAAACGAGGTCGAACTTTCCGACGAGATTCAGTCACCGTCGGTGGAGGTAAAACGTGCGAGGAGGAGAGAAACGAGGCTCCACCCACCTCCTCGTTAGTGTTTTGTGGCATTTGTAGTACCGTTAAAAAGACACAGGTACGACTGACAAAGGGCAATAAATACTTCAGTCGTCCGCGATACCCAGCTGGCATTTCATTTCAAATAAATACACTGGAGGACAAAAAAAATGACTGAAGTGGCCTGTGCGTGGATAATCGAATCGGTTTGAGACACGAGGGCTCAGCATGTTGCACACACACACACGCACGCACGCACACACACACACACACACACACACACACACACACAAAATAAAGGTCATAGAAACATCTCAGTTCAGAAAGAAGCCAAGTAAGAGCACGGAGAGTATTGACGAAATAAAAGAACGAGCAATAGTGGGGGGAAGAGGGGGGAGGGGGGTGGGATCATTTTCCACCTGTAAACCCAAAACTTGGTCTCAGTCTGTAGTTCGAGTCCACCGTTCAGTAGGGGGAGGGGGGAGGGGGAGGGGGGAGGCGCGACTCGCCCCACTATCTCAGCCTCCCTCGTCCCTGGCCGCGCGGGAGAGTCTGGTTGCCCCGGGTCAAGCGGCTCCCGTCCCAGTCCGTGTCCCCCTCCTCCGCCGTCCTCCCCCCGCCCCCGGCTTTCTCTCCTGTCCTTGACGCCTCCTGCGGTCTCGGGAAGGGGCCCCCGGGTACCCCCGGTGGCCCCGGGGCGGCTTGCGCCCGGGGAAACTGTTTACTATCCAGCACGTCTTTGTATTGGATCTCGGGCCGGATCATCCTCAGGCAGGCCGTCCTGGTGGCGTTGTCCAGGCCCGGCTGCAGCTCGTAGCCCAGGATCTTCACCAGGCCGCTCTGGAAGGGCCGGATGGCCTTGTCGCGGATCCGGTGCGCCTCCACGGGCTTGCCGCCGTCCCGCAGGCAGCCCCGGGCCAGCTCCTCCCGCCGCGTCCTCAGCAGCGCCACCTCCTGCTCCATGCGGGCGCGGCCGAAGCGCGCCACCTCCTCCCAGAAGCTCCGGTTGAAGGCCTGGTACAGGTGCCAGTCCAGCGCGTTCCACCGCCGCAGCTTCTCCCGCTGCTCGGCCGTGAGCGACAGGTCGGGCGGCGCCTTGGCCGGCGCGTGGCCGCCGCCGCCGCCGCGGACCCCCACGCCGGCCGCGGCCGCCGCCTTGCCCATCCAGCCGCCGCCGAGGCCGGCGAGGCCGGCGGGCTTCTGCTGCCGCGCGTTGAGGCTGAACGAGACCACGGCGTCCAGCGGCCAGCAGAGGGCGTGGCGGAGCAGGATCATGGACTCGTCGAAGTGCTCCGACACCAGGACGAGCCGGAAGGTCTGGCGCACGGCCGCCTCGCCGCGCCGCGCCAGCGCCGGCGTGAAGTTGGCGTTGTGGTCCAGGCCGAAGTCGAACCACAGCAGGTTGCGGGCGTAGTGGTTGTTGCGCAGGCGCGCGTCGTAGTACTTCTTTGGCTCGTCGGCGAAGTCGCCCAGGCCCTTGGCTTTACGGAAGGCGGGCGCCACCTCTTTGTAGTAGGCGAAGGAGGACTCGGCCAGAGCCACCGGGTCCCTGATGATGGAGAAGTAGAAGGTGTCCGCGGGCATCACTTTCTCCACCTGACGGAGGAGGAAACAACAAAATTAGACGAGATTTTTCTTTATTTTTCCACGTGCTGCAGTTCCATCGTCTGCCACCGGGAAAAAAAACTCACCTCCGGCTTGTTGAACCTCATGTGGTTGCCCATGATGTGGAACTCGACCGCCCTGGGGCCGCGGTACCCTTTGACCCTGTGGGCGTTGAAGGGCAGGGGGTAGCCCAGCTGGTAGCCCAGCGGCAGGGCGAAGCGGAGGCCGCGCTCCTCCCCAAAGCGGTACAGCATGTTGAGCACGGTGCTGCTGGCCGTCTTGTGGGTCTTCAGGAACATGACGTGCGTGTGCGGCCGGCAGGCGCCCAGCGAGGGCCCCGTGGCGTCAGGGGACGAGAAGATGGAGTGCGACGCCGGCTGGACGCTGCTGGAGGCGAGGCGGGCGGGGTTAGTGTCGTCCACCGTCATTTGAAAATTGTTCATCTAACATCCAACATAGTTGCGAACCCCCGTCCCCCCTTTATGTTTATATATCACACAGATGCTGTTTGGGTCAGTTTGACCCACCAGACACACATGGATGTACAATGGCGTCACATATGGCCGACTGTTTCTTTCTTTGCAACTGTCAGGACATGTTTCAACTTCATCACACACAGACAGACAGAGACACAGAGACATACAATAACACAGACACGCACGTGTGTGTATATATATATATATGTGTGTGTGTGTGTGTGTATATATAAATTTATGATTTAAGATTTTTTTTTACATTTATTTTATTACTTTTTTAAAACTTTTTTTTATTTATTTAATTTAATTTTTATTTATTTCTTTATTATTTCCTTATTTATTTATTTTTTCGTTTTTATCTATTTATTTATTTACAACTATCAATGTTTCTAAATCTATAGAAATATAGATAGATAGATAGATAGATAGATAGATAGACAGAGACATTTCTATATATATGGTCAGAATGTTAGTTTTTAAAAGTGTCCATACACAGGATATGGACTTTCCAACTGTAGCTCAACTCAAATAACACTAAATAACCCACGGACCGGCACTGGTCTATTGGCCCAGGGGTTTGGGAGACCACATAATTAGAGGGCAGTGTGCATTAAAAGCCAGCCTGAGGGGCGTTCAGGGTCTAATCTATGGAACACAGAGTAGGAGTGGAAAGCTGGGAGGGGCATTTACATAAGGTCCAGACTTCCAACATGCTGCAAAATACAAGCGACGTTCCCTAATTTGTTGAAGTTAGACTGTGACAGGAGACAACAAAAGAAGTCGGCTTCTCCGAGCCGAAAGCTGTTTTCCTCGTGTTGCCATGACAACCTCAAGGCGCACACACTGAGTTGTCGTCACGCTCCTGAAGGGGAGGAGGGTCCTGCCTGAAGGGGGGGGGGGATATGAGCAAAGGCATTCCAAAATTCCCCCGTTAGAGCTTTTCATGCACATGGAGACGACTCAGAGAGTTTATCGCATGAGGTCATCGACTCCCGACACCCCCCTGATTTATTGCTTCCATACACACTGAGGGTGTTTCCCTAGCATCACCCAAATCAAGTACACAGCCAATGCTGTGTTCACAATGTTGATAAACACTTATCCAAAGTGATTGACAGCTTTAAGGCAGGAACACGCTTCATGACAGCTTAACTAGCAGTAATTAGTGGTGGGGTGGTGGTGGTGGGGGGCGGGGGCTACTGCCGTTCCACTCCGACTTCCGAAACCACATTTTGACGCCGCGTTTCTCTTCTTTTTTCCTCCTTCGCTCGCCGCGCGGTTTGGAAATACAAGCATAGAAGAAGAACTCCCGCTGTCTGTGTTTACATTCTGCTGTGAGCCAGACTAGCACGAAGGTTAGCGTCTCTCAGAGTTGGAAAAAGCTGCTGATTAGTCATTTTGAAATTAAGAAGATGGCTCGAATGTGTTCGTTATCCAAACTACCCAGGGACTACCCAGAATGCATTGCATCCCTTGTTATGGATTAGTGACCTCGCTGTTGCGTAACATTGATTTTCTTTACCATCTTTTGCTGCTGTTGCTATGGTTTCTTCTTCTTCTGACTTGACAGACTGAACGCCGCTTTGGCCTAATGCTGCCCCCTACAGTATCGAGGAAGTATCTGCGTTAAGGAGCGTCCCATTTCCAGCTGTTTTTTAAGGGTTAAGGATTAAGGTGAAGGATTGAGGATTAAAGAGGAGAATTGGAATTGGGCAAAAGCAGGGGCCGTCCACCACGGAGCTATAACCGCCCCCCCCCACCCTCCCTGAGTTATAATAACACAGCTGTGTGGCCAGTGGAGACGCCGCAATCTCAACGGAAGGAGAGAAGTGTGTAGATGGACACCCCCCCCCCCCACCCTCCCACCCTGAGGTGACGGAGGAGGTCAGAGCGGCTCGCTTAGGGGCTCCCGCCCGCTCCAGCTGCCGTACTCTTTTCGCCCCCCCCCACCCCCACCCCCACCCCCCCTTTCCCCGGGAGGGTTATTGTTGGTAGCAGCGGTCACGTGGGGGACGTGTGTGACGGCGACCATGGGGGAAAGAGCCCTCTCACCCCTGTGAGGGAAGAGACGCTGCTGCAGCACTTGTGGGTGCGCGTGCGTGTGTGTGTGTGTGTGTGTCTGCGTGTGTGTGTCTGTTCCTCTTTTCTGGCTCCGAAGTAGAAGTGGACACTGTTTGTTTACAACTAGTTAGAAGAGTTTTTGCAAAAGGAAACTTAATCCATGCATTTATTTTTTGTTTGTTTACCTCAAGGACACACAGCCGGTGTGTGTGTGTGTGGGGGGGGGGGTTGTGCTCATTGATCACATGATCGCTTCCCAGACGAGTTCCCAAGTACAGACTTGCACTCATTGAGAAACGGCTTCGGTAACCCCCCTACTCCCCCTCCTCCTCCTCTCCTCCGTGTGAAAAAATACCCATCATGCAGTCCTCGCCAGACTACAGGAGCCTTTCTAGCTCAAACCTGTATACAAGCCAGCTGTGCTCAGGAAGAGGGAGTAGGGGAGGGGACCACAAAGTAGTCCTTCACTGGGAGCAGCACGGACTCGTACCGACGACACCTACTGACGTGTATTTTTGGCGTGGCTGCGGGTGGGAGACGCCCTCCTATTTTTGTATGCGACCTTTGGGATCGCATGTTCGGATGAACCGGGGGGGAGTCAGACGGAGGTTCAGTCAGGCGCATGATGAGTATTTCAATTCCCCCCCCCGCCACACACACACACACACACACACACACACACACACACACACACACACACACACACTTGTCCTGGTGTCGTGTGAACAGCCGAAAACCCACAAACTACATCGGAGACGGTGCGGAGCAACTCCTCCACCGCTGCCTTTGTCCGGCTGTGACAAAGACGAGACTGATGTGTGTGTGTATGTGTGAGTGTCCCGGCGTCACATGTCGCATATGACATCGCCTCCGGGGTCGTCGTGCCGACGAATAAGAGCCGAAGCGTCCGTCCGTACCTCTTGTTGAAGATGACGCCGAGCAGCTGGCCGGCGAACCCGATGGCGGCGACGAGGAGCAGCGCCTTCCACATCCACTGTGGCACTGGCCCCAGCCAGCCGCACACCAGCCATCGCAGCATCCTGCAGGGGGGGGGGGCGGGGGGAAAAGGTCGGAGGGGGGGGGGCCGTTCAGGGCTGGAGGCCGACGCAGTGAAAGGACGGAGGAGAGGGGAGGGAGAGGCATGGTGGAGCGAGGGGGTGGTGGACGTTGGATGAAGGGTACGGAGGCGAGAGGAGATGGAGGGGGAGCGAGGGTGAGTCATAAAACAAACATGACTAAGGCATCATCGCCTTCCTCCCCAAGGGGGGGAGAGGAGGGGGGAGGGAGGGG
>JAUESF010000057.1:99298-115040 GCA_032274765.1 Malacoctenus tetranemus
TGTGTGTGTGTGTGTGTGTGTGTGTGTGTGTGTGTGTGTGTGTGTGTGTGTGTGTGTGTGTGTGTGCGTGCGCATGTCTCCATCTATGTGCGCTTGTCCGTTCCTGATCCAGGTGAGTGCTTGTGATTGTGAACCGCTGCTTCCATCTCCGTGACAACAACAGGATAGTGAGAGAATCAGACATGTTTGTCACAATGCTCAGCGATCGTCATAGTTATCATGACGTTTCCGTGACGAGTGTGTGGCCCTTTAAGAAAGTGCGGCCACACAACAGCATAAAAAGTTAAAAATCAACAAACATTGTCTGACAACAGACCTATAAGAAAAAAAGCATGTCGGTTTGATGTAGGGTGCGTTCCAATTCTCTTCCTTAATCCTCATTCCTCGACCTCATTCGTTGAAATGGTCACTCCTGCGACGACTGAACTGCTGTCCCAATTCGTAGGAAGGTAAATCAAGGAGCGAGTTTGAGGAACAAAATGGCCGTTAGTGACCCAAACAATGATGTGCCTTCATTTTCTACTCCATTTAGAATGTTTTTAGAGCCTAAACAGTAGTAAATGACGGCGCTCCTGCGAGTTCACAACACTTCTGGACACCGCGGCAGAACACACCAGCTGAGAGGGTGCGTTCAAGAGTCCGCTGTTCTGATAACGCAAGCATAGAAGAAGAACTCCCGCTGTTTGTGTTTACATTCTGCTGTGAGCCAGACTAGCACGAAGGTTAGCGTCTCTCAGCGTTGGAAAAAGCTGCTGATTAGTCATTTTGAAATGAAGAAGATGGTTCGAGTGTGTTCGTCATCGGAACTAGCGGACTCTTGAACGCTCCCTCTCAGCTGGTGATGTCTGCCGCGGTGACCGGTAGTGTGAAAGATCTCCAGCTGCATCTGAGACGTCAGAAAAGTGCTTCAGAGTGTTGTTCAGCATGGGGAGGGGGGGGTAGAAAACGAAGGTACATCATTGTTTGGGTGTACTGTTCCTTTAACTATAACTTTTACTGTTCCTGCAGCCATTCTGGATCCTGAATCTGTGCCATTACGCAGATGACATACGTGTGTTTCTTTATGCAGACACACTGAAGGCAATGGCGTCTCATAGACACTCATGCAATACGAATGAACGTGCCGTTTCGATGCTTCTCCTCCTCCTCAGCTCGGTGTTTCCTGCTCTTCATCTTTTAACTCTTCGCCCGATTATGCCATGATGCCCCCACCACCACCACCACCACCCACCCGCTGATTCGAATGCGGACTGAGTCAGCATGTCGGAGCGTCAAGTCACATGACTTCTTCTTAAAAAGAGCTTTGACCATGACCATTTTTTTTCTCCTCCTCCTTTTTTATTGCAGCTTTTCATTCGCCCCCCCCAAAAAAATATAATGAAGGCGATTCAAATGTTATGGAACACACACACACACACAACTTGTGGAGGTGAGTTAAAAAAAAACCCAGCTTGATGGAAAGGAGGGGAAATCGGAATGAACAGAAATTAATTGGGATGAAATAAGAAGTAAGGAGGGCAGCGAAGTTAGGGGTGGGGGGGTGGTGGTGGGGGGGTGTCGATTAAAAAGAGTGAGAAAGACTTGGTGAAAACGGGCAAATGAAAGCACACACACCCTGAAAAAAAGGAGGCAATAGAGGGAGAGAGAGAGAGAACAAGAGAGGAGAAGGAGGGGGACAGAACGATGAAGGGAACGGATGATGAAGGGGTTTGGTGTTCGGGGGGGCGCGGGGGGGGTTTTAGGTGCAGGAGGGTGGTTTTGGGTGACAGGCATCATTGAATGGGCCTCCATTCTATTCTGCTTGGCTTTTCTTCTCATGCAAAGCAGTCCCCCCCGTTCAGCCTCCCAGCCATCCGTCACACAGAGAAAGACCGTGGCAGCAGCCCCCCCCCCACACCCACTCCCCCCTTTTTTTTTACGAGCCTCACACTCACCCATAATCCAAACCCCACCCCACACCCTACTACCGTGGACTGGGTAATAAGACTGTGTTTGTGTGTTAGGCGACTGGGGGGAGGAGGGGGGAGGAGGGGGACGGGCACCGGGGGTATCTTCGACACATACGCGCGCGCGCACACGCACACGCACACACACACACACACACACACACACACACACACACACAAAAGTGCCTTTAGAAGCAGGGCCACCAAGGCTGTGAAGGGAAGCACACAAAAAAGTCGAACACGTCATATCGGGGACGCCGGACGGGGACAGTTCTTTCGAGTTATGTGTGTGCGTGTGTGTGTGTGTGTGTGTGTGTCCCAGCGAACGACAAGACCCGTCGATGCAAAGTGTGTCACACGCAAAGAAATTGGTAAAAAAAAACACACAAAACAGACAAAAACTCACACTAATTTACCAAGCGGCCCCACACACGAGATCCTGTTTCCTCCACTAACGCTTTGGTAGCATATGCTACTGCTAAGAATCATCGCGTAGTGACGCTGATAACGTGCTAGCGCCTCAGTCGAAGCGCAGGACTTGACGTGGCAGGTCCTGCAAGGGGGGCGGGGGGTGGGGGGGTGGGAAGCAAATACCATCAAAGAACGGACCGGTGAAGCTAGTTAGCTTAGCTAAAAGTCGAAAAAGTTTAATGATTGGACAATTTCGAAATGTGATTGTGTGTGTGTGTGTGTGTGTGTGTGTGTGTGTGTGTGTGTGTGTGTGTGTGTGTATGATGGTCGGTCCTCATTGTGATGCCAATGTAATAAATCTGTGCGGATGGTCCTCGCTCCTGTTTGCGTGTGTTTGTCTATGTGTGTGTGTGTTAGCCTGGAAACAAACCCCAACTCTGTGTGTGTGTGTGTGTGGGTGCGAGCATGTGTGTGCAGGTGTGGGTGTGGGTGTGTGTGTCTGTGGGTGTGTGTTAGCCTGGAGACTAACCCCAACTATGTATGTGTGTGTGTGTGTGTGTGTGTGTGTGTGTGTGTGTGTGTGTGTGTGTGTGTGTGTGTGCTGAAACAAAGTAGTGAGGTGTCATTCACAATATACTGAACACCATACATGGACTATAGAAAAACACAGAGAGAACCCACTCCACATGAGTAGCGATGGCCTATCAGTAAACACAGGGACCATAGGTAATCTGATCAACCAATCAGATTGACTGCCAGGATTGTCGGCAGTTGTCGCCGGGCGTCCAGTGTTGATTTGATCTTTCGGTCATCGAAACGTTGCGTTCAGGTCGCGAAAAACGACATGCTCAGGTGGAGAGGGCCACCATGTTGACCTTTGACCTTTCAGGCAGAAGTCATCCAAGTGTCCACAGTTGACAAGCAGGTTACAGAGGAAAAGATAAATAAAAACTTAGGAGTGTTTTTGGTGCATCCCGCCTGTTTTGCCACACTCACTTCCAGCTCCCGTGTTTGTTTGTGTGCGCATGTGTGTGGATGTATGCAACGCCAAAGGAAGAGCAGTGTCTCCCTCTGGCGGCGTGAATTAGAAAGCCATCGACGCTCAAGTCGGATCCTTTTTTTTCCAATGTGTGACTGAGACCTCAAAACCACTCGCGCATCGATAGTAACCAACAGAAAACTGTACCTGATGTTGTTGTCATCATCTGTGGGCCACGTGTGCTTGGTATCCCTCCACCTCTGAATCTAGTGCCCTGAGATGACCTCTGGAAACCGTGCAACCGCAGTCAAGCGACTTCCTACTTCTTGCATTCAGGCCAATGTGCATGGGGGGGTCATCTCAGGTTAGCTGGCTGGCTAATCACAGTGTAGCAATGGGGAATCAGGCAACATATAGGGGGTATCTCGGTACCCCCTGCTGAATGCTTGTGCTCCCCTTCGCACTGATTCCACAATGTGGCTCTTATTTTTACCTTTGTGTGTGTGTGTGTAAATATAGATGCTGATGCATGCAAAGCAAGGAGACATTAAGCCACCAATCTTTTTGTTTGATCGCATATTCAAAACGTACAGAGTACAATGCTGCCACCTTGTGGTTTTGGGGCGACACTGAAAGGAAGTTCTGCTCTCATCAAATCACACCGAGCATACAATTTAATGTTTATTGTGGATAGAGAGAGAGAGAGAGAGAGAGAGAGACAACAACCAGAAATGACACGGGAATAAAAATTCAAACCGCACCACCTCATTGATGGGGGGGTCGGGGGGAATTTCAACGGCGCAGTAATGTGGACCACTCTGACACTGGACTGTACTAACACGCCTCCCCCCTCCTCCTCCTCCCCAGGTTGCAAAGGCATTTTGGGACCAACCCATTCACTAGATGATGATGTCCAATCAGCAGCCAATAAAAACCACGCAGGCGAGTGGCTGATTACATAACCCTCACCGATGCCTGTCCCCCGTCGCCCCCCCCCCAAAAAAATTACATTCCACACAGGGGATTGGCCACGACAGACTTCCATGCTAATCAACAATGCAGAGGCCAGTTTTACACTGTTAGAAAGGAGAAAACCTTTATTTTTTGTGTGTTTATTTTTCTTTAAAGACCATTGAAATAAATACTATACAGAATCAATGTAAAAAAAAAGAGACTTGATACACTGCTTCTGTCTGGACAAATAGGTTGACAATCCATAAATCCATTGGTTATTTTTCCCCCCTCTCAATAATAGCACTGATAGGAACTCCCGCCCCCTCGATGACGAGCATGTTTGTTTTTGTTTAG
Organism: Malacoctenus tetranemus; assembly: GCA_032274765.1. Classification (NCBI taxonomy): domain Eukaryota; kingdom Metazoa; phylum Chordata; class Actinopteri; order Blenniiformes; family Labrisomidae; genus Malacoctenus; species Malacoctenus tetranemus. The sequence goes on from JAUESF010000057.1 coordinate 103,943, forward strand.
ACTGGAGTTTGGTGGAGTAGAGAGAGAGAGAGGGAGGAGGGGGGGGGTGGTAATAATCTCTCTAAAACTTATTCACCTGTAGTTTGGTCCTTTTTGTGTCAGACACCCCCACCCCACCCCTACATTTTGGCGAGGTAGGCCCCAAAATGTCACCGCCTAAATTAAAAAAAGACCAGGAGGAAGGAAGGAAAAAAAAAAAAAAAAGGGGGGGGGGCGGCAGGGGGGGTCCGTACAAACTCACCGTCGTTCCAGCCTCCCCAAACGACCGTGGCCGGCGGTCGAGTCCTCGACTCGGACTCGCGAACGACAAAATAAAACAAAACAAACAAAAACAGCAGTAAAAAGGATCAAACTGGTAAAACCACTCATTCATGACGGATCGGGTTTTGTATTTTTTACTGTACAGGTCTTTTTATTGAATATGCCCTGTAATATACTCTAAACCCCCCGGAGAAACAAAACAAACAAAATGGCTGCACTCGACATGATCACGGGGATGATGAGAGTCCGGTCCATTAGTACACTGAAAGACTGTTTGAATACTGGTCTGTGAACAAATGTATCACTTTTTTTTAACATTTCATTTTTCTAAACAGCATGGAGTTAAAGTCCAGAGCACTTCTTTTTTTTGTTGTTTCAGTCAGCCCACACCAGGAGGCGCTGTTGCTGCACCACAGCGGGCGTCAAGTCAGTGTGTTTCAAGCACTGGTTCGATCAGTCGTTAGGCAAAAAAGTCAGTGAATTTAAGCTTTCGGTGTCAGTAAGCAACAAATCCTTGGAGCACAGTTTCTTTAATGAGCATTGTTTTTTTTGAGGGAACTGTGGCTATGATTTTTTTGGGGGGCCCGAGCGGTCGGCTGCTGACAGAATTTGGGAACCGATTATGAAAACAAAAGACGACGATGGCAGGCAGAGGAGCATGGTTATCCTGTCAAGATGAAGATTAACTAATCTTTCAAGAGTCTGGGTTTGGGGGGAGTGATGGTGGAAATTTTTTTTTTAGCAAAGACAAAAGTTTTAGAACTCGAATCATAAGAAAAACAATATTTGACTTCTAAAAAGAGGCGGGTTGAAGGGGGAGAGGAGGAGGAGGAGGAGGAGGAGGAGGAAGGGGAGGAGGGGAAGGAAGGGAAGGGGGGGTCGTCACGGCGGGCATTGTAGATTTCTTCTAGATAAGATCGGCCACGTTCATGGGCATCTCCTCCACGGTGGTGTTGTAGAATGTCTCAATGTCCCTCAAGGTTCGCTTGTCGTCCTCGGTCACCATGTTGATGGCGACGCCCTTCCTTCCGAAACGGCCGCCCCGACCAATCCTGACGAGGGAAAGACAACGGAGCGACGTTTAAAGTGACTCGCATTCGACTTTTCAAAATAAAACGCTTTAACCTGGTTAAGGACAGATCGCAGCCATCCTGGTGTGGGGGACAGAGTGACGCGTTTAAAACTGCAGCAAGCGCCTTTACCTGTGAATGTAGTTTTCTCTGTTGGTCGGCAGGTCATAGTTGATGACTAGGGAGACCTGCTGGACATCGATACCTCTGGCCTGAAAGAACCATAACATACAACATTAGTACAACAGACATAACACACATTTATCGCCCCAACTGCTAAGGCAATGCTAATACCCAACTAGCTAACGCTAATACACAGTGCACAACGTGTCTTCTACCAATTAGTTGTGAGTCAGGGACTTGAGCCCAGCCACAGTGGAGGGCAGAGAAGCTGCTGTACCAAGACACTTTCAATCCTTCAGCAACACTGCAGATGGAAGGAGAGGGTGGCCTTGGACCGTCGCCCTAAGTAACATGAGCCTCTCCCGGGCCGTCGGCGTACATACCAGAAGGTCAGTGGTAATAAGGACTCTACTGGATCCAGAGCGGAACTCCCTCATGATCAGGTCTCTCTCTTTCTGGTCCATGTCACCGTGCTGAAGAGGACGACACGCAAACAGATAAACAAGGGGCTCGACGACATTCAGTTTGCGCGTCTGCAAGGTCCTGGATGACGTCTTACCAAGGCAGACACGGTGAAGTCTCTGGCGTGCATCTTCTCGGTGAGCCAGTCCACTTTCCTCCTGGTGTTGATGAAGATGACGGCCTGTGTGATGGTCAGGGTTTCGTACAGATCACACAGCGTGTCCAGTTTCCATTCCTGAAGAGAGAGAGAGAGAGAGAGAGAGACCACAGTGAAGTCAAGGTTAGCTTAGCTTTCAGTCAGCTGAAAGTGACTTGTAGAGACAGAACCGGAGGTCTTCCTCACTTCTTTCTCCACGTTGATGTAGAACTGACGGATGCCTTCGAGGGTCAGTTCCTCCTTCTTCACGAGGATGCGGACGGGCTCGCGCATGAACTTCTTTGTGACCTCCAGCACGTCGACGGGCATGGTGGCAGACAGCAGGACCACCTTAAAAAAAGAAAAGGGGGGGGGGGGGGGTTATGGACAGTCAGCACAACCTCTTCACATTGGATTGTTGAAGGTTTTGTGACGGCACGTCTTCTCACCTGTGTGCTGCTCGCCAGTTTCTGGAAGATCTCGTAGATCTGATCCTTGAACCCTCGACTGAGCATCTCGTCGGCCTCGTCCAGCACGAATATTTTGATGTGCTTCGACGCTGCGCGAGAGGAAAAAACAAACAAGTTCGTGTTCAGGTTCGAACCGATGACTCGGACATCCTGAAAGACGATACCACCGATACCGACACACAAAATTGTCAAATCATTCGTTACCGACAGCTGCTGTATTCAGAAAAAAGGATGAAGTATGATCACGCCTCGGAGTCCCAAACTGCTGCTCGAGACTCAAGCCGGCAGAACGCCAGCGAGAGCAGGAGCACAGTTCGGGCTTCCCGAGTCAGCTGACACGCATGGATTTCATCATCATACAGCACACTTATACGGGGAAGGTGGGGGGGAGGGGGAGACGGCTGCTTTTGACTTACAGATGTTCTTGCGATTGATCATGTCGAAGACGCGACCGGGGGTTCCCACGACGATGTGAGGGGCTTCCGCCTGCAGCTTCTGAACTTCATTGCGGATGTTGGTCCCTCCGATGCAGGCGTAGCAACTCGCTCCCATGTAGTCGCCCAGGGCCAGCACCACCTTCTGGATCTGTAGTAGTAGAGGGGGGAAAAAAAAGGTGCCAAGTGAGTTGACTTAATCCGCAATGACGATGGGGGATTGGGTGGCGGTTGGACACCGACCTGCTGAGCCAGCTCCCTGGTGGGAGCCAGGACCAGAGCCTGAGTGCCCTTCAGCTCCACATCCACCTGCTGGAGGATGGAGATGGCAAAGGTGGCAGTCTTCCCAGTGCCGGACTGGGCCTGAGCAATCACATCGTAACCTGGGAGACGAGCGACAAATGGAGCACAGATTAAGAGTTGGAACGTTTACCCGAAATCACCAAAAACTACAAATTATACTTCTATAAAAAAAACACAAATCCTCCATGTGAAAGGCACTTGCGTTTATTTAAACTAGCTTTAAAGTCACAACTCTGATTTTAAGCGTGTAAATGTTATTTTTTGGTATCGTCATGGCAACAGGTCGCTTACTCACCCTTGATACAAGGGATAATGGCTCGCTGCTGGATGGCGGAGGGCTTCTCAAAACCATAGGCGTAGATTCCTCTGAGCAGAGCCTCGCGCAGGTTCATCTCATCAAAACTGTCCACGATCTGGTTCCAGTTGCTCTGTTAAAAACAAGGGAAACACGTCAGCTTCAGTTCATTCTGTAAGTTTAAAGCGATGAGAGAAGCGGCACTCGTTCTTTACCTCAATGATCCCATCTGGCTCCATGCCCTCCGGGCCATTGTCTCTGTTAAAAACACAAGGGGGGGATGAAGTCAAGTCACAATGTTTATTCCAAAAGGAAACCAAGATGTCGTCCCCTCACACGTCAATGAATAAAATAACTTAAATATGCACCGGAAGACCATATCAAGGCGTTATAACAAAGTGTACAAGTATGTGACTCCATTGCAAGTTTCACATTTGTAACGGTTTTATATTCTAAACCGGAAATGCCGAATTAAATCGTGGCGGTGACATCACGGCAAACTGAATTTACTGTTAAGTATTAATACTTTTAATGGGGGGGGGCACGGCTAAGCGGAGGCGAACCCCCCCTCCTTCCCCTATGTTTCCTTGCTAGGCTTTTTTAGAGCCTCTCCGCATTTCTACCGGTGCTATAAAGCTAACGCCTTTTGCGGGAATCCGCCATTTCTGCTACACACACACATCCAAGATGGTCGGAGCTCAGCACGGGCAGGGAGACACAGTGTCGAAGGCCGAAATTTGTCCCACGCGACCCGCCAGCCTCAGAAAACTAGCTTAAGAAACTACTCACATCCCCCCACGACAATAAAAATAACGCACTAATTTAACTATCCCCTGCCCCCCTACACCGATACAACCAGGCGCGGAGAGGGGACGTGCTTCGTCGCATACGCGGAGAGAGGGGGGGAGGGGGTCGGGGAGAGAGCGGCGCTTGGGCTGCTAGTAGCCGCGGCCTGCTACCGCTACACACTCTCCACGCAGGGCCGCGCTCCTTTAACCCTCCGCGCGAGCGTCAATAAACCGTCTCGAACACTCGACGCGCCGCTCGAAACTCGGCGCAGTTATTCTTCGGAAGCACACTCGTGATATTTTGCTTGTTTTCTCGACCTGGCCAGGTACATTGTCACCTCCGCGTACGGCCTCCGTTAACCGGCATTGTTCACGCTGCCGGCCACATTCACGACGACCATGTGCACGTAACGGAACAATACGAAAAAATGTCGAAATATACAAGCAAAGACGCTCAATTAATGAGGCTAAACGTTATTTAAGATGTTGTTAATAAGGGATATTTGAATAAACGCGTTAGTTTCGCCTCCATTTTGACGTAAATGCGAAACGAACTATTTTTTCCCCCGTCCGGATGGATGAAGGCCTTGACCAGCCTTTATTCACGTGCTACGCAAAGTGCCGGTACCATTTCCTTCTGCCTCGCTTTACAAGCTAACGTTGCTATTGTTAAACAGTGAACAGCGAGTGAATTGGGACGATGAGCTTGGCTCACGTTCGGTTAAGCCCTCGAAGAAGAAACTTTATCGTGTCGGAAAGCTTAACAAGAACGCCCGTAAGTGGCGACTGAAAAGGCCGTCACTCGGCCGTGATACACAAAAAAACACGACGCTACGATTTTCATCGATAACCAAAAGGCGTGGCGGAGACAACTGTAACAGACGATCCGACCGGTAAAGTCGCGCTCGACGAGAAAACCTCGAAATCGCGCTCGGTAAAGTAGCCGTTTTTCCTTACCTGTTATCATATTCAGCCGACATAATTCCAAAGAAAGAAGCTGCGGCAAAAATGTCTTTTATACGTTGACAACACAAAATGAAGCGCTCTTATTGCAACACGCCGCCGTCACTTACCGGCAGTCCCGCCCACTCGAACTTCCGATTGGCCACTGTATGCGTCACGAGGAAAATGGGCGGACCGAACCGCATACCGGAGCGCTTGTTGAGAGATTTCCGACCAAGCCAGACGGGCGGTGTTTGGCGTCATTTGAACAACTCGCGTTGGGCGAAAACCCCGAGTTTTTCACAAGCGGGACGCCCAGGAGGGAACTATCAGGCTCCCAGGTAGCCATTACAAAACGCAGACAAAGGGTTGGAACTCTCTGGCTGTGGGATATATCCTTGTCCATCTTTTTCTGTGAGGTCTTTTCTCACATCGTGCATCACACTTAGAAATAATAACAGATTCGCTTGGATGTGCCTTAACAATGGCGATATGTCAAACCACTGAAGAGATGAGAACGTTGTTGTTTTTGGAATATCAATATAGATATATATACATAAATGTTTTTACAGGGTTATCTCCAATTTAGATGTGACTTTTAGTGATAGGTGATGGTTAGATCATGATCCAAAACAAAAAGAGCAACTTATGAAACACTGGGAAATTCCACACTAATAAAGAAGAGTAAAATTTAATGAATGACACACAAAACACACACTATCTTAAATTGTTGCCTCCATGGCTGATTAATCTACAAGTGGAACGCTCTGGACCACAAACCAGGAGCAGAGCCAGCGAGAACGTCCCCTTTCTGTTCGATTCAGGTCAGAATGAGACGAGCGACCCAAGATGACCCAGCCATGTTGGTAGGATTCCACTAGTATCTGTTGTGTGTGTGTGTGTGTGGGGGGGGGGGTCACCACAGTCAAAAGGAGGAAGGAGGGGAACTGCTGGGTACTATTTTACATGAGGAAAAGAATGAAGGCTGGGCCCACCGCCCCCCACACAGGCCTTGTCTTCAAGTGTGACTTTACATTATGCAATTCAAAATAGGCCGAGGGAGAGGGGGGGGGTCTAACTTGATTAGCTGGATTTTGAGGTCTGGCCTCCATTGTTAGAGAGCAGGAACTCCCCCCACCTCCCCCCCGCCCCCCAAAGAAGTGGTGACTTTGTTATTTAGGAATAAACAAAAGGCGGCAGCTTGACCATAGGTGTCGAATTTCGGAGGACAGAAAAACGTCACCACGAAATCGATGAGGAATTTAGTGATGACTGAATTTGTCAACATCATGACTTCATTTGTTCATTTGTTTGTGAAAAAAAACACATGAAATATGACGGTTAACGACGTCCTTTCGTATCCCATGATGCCCCCCGTAAAACAGGATTCGAGGCGTTTTTTTTTTAACCACATGTTTGTTTGTTTTTTTTATTTTCAGCAACCATAATGCATTGCGGAAGGTAGAAAACCTGTCGACTCTCTTGCATCAACTTCCGTTTGAGGGGGGATGTGGGGGTGAGAGGGTGGGGGAGGAGGAAAAAAAAAAAAGAAAAATAATGTAAAAACATAAACACAGCGATCCACACAGTTGCCTTTTTTTAATTCTTTTTTTTATATAAAAAAAACACTGTTTTTTTGGGGGGAAAAAACAGCGTCTGTTGTGTCGTGGTCCACACCGAAGAGGTTGTTGTTTTTTTGTTTGTTTTTTTTAAAAAATAAAGGAAAAAAGAAACCTAACCAGAAGATTTTTGTATGTACTTAAAAAAAAATTGGTAGTCGTCCTTTAAACACCTTTTTTTGTCCAAAAAAAGCAAGAAGTATATTAACCACATATTTACTGACAGCAATAAGAATACAGAAAAAGAACGATAAATGAAAGACACCTCTTCTTTGGGCCACTCGTTCGCGTCTGCGTTTGGGACGCTATGTCAAGGGGGGGGGATGCGTGTGAATTTGCATGGGAGGGGGGTGGAGGGGGAGGGAAGGCTTTGATGTTGTTGCGAAGTTCCACAGAGGTTCTAGAAAGAGGGTTCCCCCTCTCCCCCATTCATTTTCCAGCTTTGGTTCAAATACTTCGAAAGATGGAAAAAAAACGACGGTGATCGGCGTTGTCGGCTCATTGCGGGGGTTCCACGGGACTGTTTCGAGGAAGGGGGGAGGGTGGAGGGATGGAGGGATGGAGGGGGGAAGGGAGGGGTCGTCAGATTTTGCACGTTTCAACCCCCCCCCCCCCCAAAAAAAGACATGTTTTGTTTCCGCAAACGAAAAATCGAGCGCTGGACACGTCGGTTGCGCTTTTATTTTGAAAGCTCACATTTGGCAAAGTCAGAAATCAAGATGATGGAGGAGGGAGGAGAAGGAGGAGGGTGTCCACAGACTTTCTTCAAGGCAATTCCAGGGGGAGGAGGAGGAGGGGGGGCTAACTCCAGGAACCAGTGGAACAGAAAGCGGATCTCACCGAGCGCTGGGGGGGGGGGGGCGCGTCGTCACAGCTCCCAGCATGCCCCTGGGGCCGTTCGTTTCCTCGTCTGGATGATTCTTCATGCAGCCGTTTAGAGGGGGGAGTTGAGGGGGGACGGTGACAAACAAGTTGAACCAAAGTTGCGATGGACAAAGTGAGGAAGCTCATCTTGGCCTCTGTCAACCACGAAGGAATAACCGCGACATGGAAATCAGCTTTACAACGACAACAAAAAAAAAAAAAGGTGAAGAAGAAGAAGAAGAGGAGGAGGCCAAAGTAAAAACGTTACATACAGTAAAGAGGTTATTTGTCTGGATGTTGGCGGAGAGAGAGAGAAAAAAATAAACAAAACAATACGATTGTTTTCCAAACAGTTTCTCTTTCTTCCCCCAGTCAATCATGTGCTCTCCTTGTCCTTTTTTTCTTTTTTTTTTAATTCCCCCCCCTCTCCAGCGTCCCCCCATGGAGGAAGAGGAGGAGGAGGTGGTTTAGGAGAGGGAGCATGTGATCATGCTGAGGCAGAGATGAAGGGAGGAAGGGGGGGGGCAGGGAGGAGCAGGAGGAGGAGGAGGAGGAAGGGGGTGGTGGCGAATCACAGAGTGAGCTTGCAGTGACACAGTTCCTTGTACATTTGCCTCCTGAGCCGCGGCATGTCCTGCTGGCCGAAGCTGAACGGCTGCCCCAGCGCCAGACACTTGCAGTACTGTGGACAGAGAGACAGAGAGACAGGTTACTGTGGAAACCAGAGAGGATCAGAGATTTTGAACGACGAACCGAAAACCCCGCTCACCTGTAGCACAAACGCCCCGCAGTCGCTGTCATTGTTCTGGCGACCTACATTCTGCAAACAGGACGGAAGCAACAAAAGTTAGCGAGGGGCAGTTTTCGGAGGGGGAACGAGGCGTTCGAGGACCGTACCATTTTGAAAAAGCCTTTCCATCCCACCAGGAAGTCTTGTTGGTCTTTTTTGATGGCTTCAGCTTGCAGATACTTGAAGATGTGCTGGGGGGGGGGGGAGACGAGCAGAAAACTTGAGTAGAGAAAAACTGACGTTTTCACTTCCAAGGACGGCTAGCGCGGCTTCTGGTGGTCACCATGGTAACCAGTTTCGTCGAGGTGTTTTTACCTTGGGGCATCGCCTGTTGAGGGTCCGCTGCGAGTCGAAGTACGTGATGGCTCGGCGGGGAATGTCGACGCTGACCAGGGACCAGTGCACCTCCAGGTGGATGGGGATCAACAGCAGGTCTTTCTGAAATATGTCGACCTGGTGCGCGACAGGGCGGGGGCGGGGGGGGGGGCAAAGCAATAGGACGTGAGATGGCGAACACTGCTTCGTGAAAATACATGATTCAACTGCTTCGTAGTATTCAAATGCAGTAGTGAGGAGAGCCCGACCAATGTGGGACTTTGGAGGCCGATACCGATATTTGGGGCTTTCAAAAACCGATATCCGATGTATTGGCCGATATCCCATATATAAATATACATATATAGACACACATATAAATAGATACACATATACATATGTGCATGTGCATATGTATGTGTATATGTACACATATACACGTGTATATGTGTGTGTGTGTATACATTGTCAGAATGCCATTAAACATACACAGGATATGTATGTTCCAACAGTAGTTCCACTCAAATTCTCATAACAACCTAAACCTATGTGCATGTATGTAAGTGTATGTATGTGTATGTGTATATGTACACATATACACGTGTATATGTGTGTGTGTGTGTATACATTGTCAGAATGCCATTAAACATACACAGGATATGTATGTTCCAACTGAAGTTCAACTCAAATTCTCATAACAACCTAAACCTGTGTGTATATGTGTGTATGTGCATGTATGTGTATATGTACACATATACACATGTATATGTGTGTGTGTGTGTATATATATAGTCAGAATGTCAATAAACATACACAGGATATGTATGTTCCAACTGTAGTTCAACTCAAATTCTCATAACAACCTAAACCTGTGTGTGTGTGTGTGTATATGTACACATATACACGTGTATATGTGTGTGTATATATTTACATACACACGCATGGCTATATATTGTCAGAATGTCATTAAACATACACAGGATATGTATGTTACAACTGTCGTTCAACTCAAATTCTCATAACAACCTAAACCTATGTGTATATGTGTGTATGTGCATGTATGTATGTATGTGTATGTGAATATGTACACATATACACGTGTATACGTGTGTGTGCATATATATATTTATATACACACACATATATATATATATCTTGTCAGAATGTCATTAAACATACATAGGATATGCATGTTTCAACGGTAGTTCAACTCAAATTCTCGTTACAACCTAAATATGATTCAAGACTGAGTAACAGAACACTACAGAACACTGTAGAACACTATAGAACACTGTAGAACACTACACTATCTGTAATTTGAACCAGTTTCTTGTTGCCGCTTGCAGCAAAGCAGAATTTTAACATCGGCCTCATTTTGACGCCGATTAAATCGGTCAAAATCGGCTCGATAAATCGGTCCGCCGTTATACATCGGATCGGGCTCTGGAAGCAAGTCGACGTAGAAATGATAGTTCGTCAGAAATGCTTCTTTTTCCTCAATCTGCTGACTAACAGTGAAAAATGAGCCGCGCCATGAAACAATAAAATGCTCCTGCTTACATTTTTCGTCCATCGCTTGACTCCTTCATATCCTTTCGTTCTTAACTTGTCATAAAAGAAGCTGTTGAAAAAGTGGACCTGCAGATGAAAAGCAGAAGAGGATGAAAACATTCAAACAGGACATTTTGCCTGGTGACGGTAGACCAATCAAATTCTCTGATGTAGTTCAGAGGTCCAATGAAATTGCGCGACACATCAACACCCTTCGATTCCACGTCTAAACACGCGGAGCTAAACGTCCACCATCACCAGTGGTTTTGAAAGGCTGGACCGCCGCGTGATGAAGAGGACTGCGAGTTCGGACGCTGAAGAAGGGGATTTTTATGGTTTAAAGGAACAGTCCACCCAAACAATGATGTACCTTCATTTTTTACTCCCCCCCCCATGCTGAACAACACTCTGAAGCACTTTTCTGACGTCTTTCTTCTAAACAGTTGTGAATGACGGCGCTCCTGTGAGCTCACAACACTTCCAGACACCGTGGCGGACGTCACCAGCTGAGAGGGAGCGTTCAAGAGTCTGCTGCTGCGAAAACGAACCCACTCGAACAGTCTTCTTAATTTCAAAATGACTAATCAGCAGCTTTTTCCCCAACTCTGAGAGACGCTAACCTCCTGCTAGTCTGGCTCACAGCAGAATGTAAACACAAACAGCGGGAGTTCTTCT
>JAUESF010000057.1:136048-146470 GCA_032274765.1 Malacoctenus tetranemus
TCATTGATAGCTTAGCAATAGCAATAGCTTGTAATGGAAGCTGTCCTAGCAACAGGCTCACAGTATGGAAAGAGGCGCCCTTTCAAAATAAAGGCCTCTACCCAGCCAATAATGTGACAAAAATGCAAATGAGCTGCTGGATGTTTTGATGTGGTTTTAAATTTCAGCTCAATGAGGAAGAAATGCCAGCGTTTTACTGCCCTCTAGTGGTCGTAAGAAAAAGGTGCAGTGTTGTTCCACAGGGAGAAGGTCCCCGGGTTGGTGCCGGGGTGGAACCCCTTCAGGATCTCTCTCTAAAAGTGCCTGTTTCCTCTCCGCAAAGGTGACGCCTCCGACCCCGTGACGCCACCGGAGCAGCCCCAGCAGCCCCTCAGCCCGTCGGGCCCCGGCCCCGGCGAGGAGGAGGAGGAGGAGCCGGAGCAGGAGGCGGAGCCGGAGCCGGAGGCAGTGGGGCCGTCGACGCGCACGCTGGAGCGCTACCTGAACGACTCGCTGCACGCCTGGTTCCGCCAGGAGTTCCTGATGGAGTACGACGCCGAGCGCGGGCGGCTGCTCTGCATGGTGTGTGGCGGCGAGCTGCCCTCGCTCCACCTGGACCACATCAAGGGCCACGTGCTGGAGAGCCACCCCAGCTCGCTGGTGTACAGCTCGGAGGAGAAGCACTGCGTGCTGCAGGCCTGGGCCCAGACGCACGGTGAGAGCGCGCCGCCGCAGGATCCTATTAGCCTCACAACCAAATTCTATATTTTTATTTTTAAACCATATAAAAATGCAATTTTGTAAATACACTGTAAAGCTGAGAAATTTCAAAATATTTTTCCAAATTTTTTTTTATTTGTATTTTATTTTTTTCAGACACAATTTCACTCTTTTTGCATCATCTTAGTTTGAAATAAATGAAAAAAAACATTTCTCTTTACATCATTATAAATAAGGAAAATATTACATTTAAATGATATTTCGGGGTATTTTATTAAATTCTCAGTGCAGAATTATTTTTTAAAAAGTGTTCTTTTGAAATCCAGTCTTAATATGAAATTTAAATGTTTTATAAGTGATATAAAAATGTAGAAATAAGGGTTTCTTCTTCCTGCTTCACCCGTACTGACGTCCCCGCGCGTTTCTCTGCGACAGAAGAGTCCGAAAACTCCGTCAAGTCGGAGCCGAGCACCAAAGAAGGCGGGACGGACGTCTACGGCGAGGACGCCGTCAGCGCCGACCTGTACCACGGCGACGGCGGCGACGGCACTTTAACTCAGGACACTTGCCTCATCGGCGAGGACGGAGGGGTGGGCGCCCTGCAGCAAGCTGCGGCGCCGTCGCCGGCGGCAACGCCTCCGCCTCCTCCTCCGCCGCCGCCGCCGCCACCGAACCCCCGGCAGCCCAAGAGGCGGCGGCTGCGCGGCGGCGACCCGTGGCGCCTGCGCCTGGACTACCTGGTGGCGTACGGGCCGCGGGGCCAGGGCACCTTCTGCATGGTCTGCTCGCAGGTGCTGCGCGAGTCCAAGGTCAGCAGCTTCCGCCGCCACATCCAGGAGTGCCACCCCGAGACCACCGGCCTGAGCCGGGAGGACCGCGAGGCCATGGCCGCCGCCTGGACCAAAGACTCCACCGGGGACGGCGCGCCGGCCAAAGACGGTGAGGACGATTCCCCTCCCTCGAGCTCGACCCCTCAAAACCAAGCGTAAAGGGCAATCTCATGACTTAGAAATGGGACACCCCTTGATGCAGTTACATCTTCAGACTGTGGGGGGGGGGCAGCGGCGTTCATTCAAGTCAAGACCGAAGAAGAAGGCGAAGAAGTTGATTTTTTTCCTGTAAAAACTGCAATGCATTCTGGGTAGGCCTTAATTAGCAACAGAGGTAGCGGAGAGTCTCGGGGGGGGGGGCGACCGTGCCTGCGCGGCGACATGATTCCCCTCTCTCGAGCTCAACCCTCAAAACCAAGCGTTAAGGGCGATCTCGTGACTTAGAAACAGGACGCCCCTTAATGCAGTTACAGCTTCAGACTGTGGGGGGCAGCAGCGTTCATTCAAGAAGCCGAAGAAGTTGCAATGCATTCTGGGTAGGCCTTAATAGCTATATCTCAGTTTTGAGGGGGCGTCCGTCCCTCAAACTGAGGGACGAGTTTGAGGGAGATGAGAATCGGGACAGCGCGGGAGCGCGTGTTTTTAAGGATTAAGGATTGAGGATTAAGAAGGAGAATCGGAACGCCGGCCCTAACTCCTACCTTCTGTTCTTCGTAGAACTCCCCGCCGCCCTCGCCGAGGACGCCCCCGCTGCCGAGGAGGACGCCCCCGCCGCCGAGGAGCCTGGGAAAACGGCGGCGTCGGCAACGCCGCGCCACGGCCACTACCCGGGCAAGGACCAGCGCCGGAACTACCAGGCGCGCTGGCGCGCGGACTACCTGATGGACTACGACTGCCGGCGCCACGGCCTCATCTGCATGGTGTGCGGCGCCACGCTGGCCACGCTCAAGGTGAGCACCATCAAGCGCCACATCCAGCAGGTGCACCCGCTCTCCCTGGACTACAGCGCCGAGGAGCGGCGCCGCGCGCTGCAGGGCTACAGCCAGGCGGCGCTGCACTTCGTGCACTCCGACGACTGCTTCGCGGGGCAGGACCACGGCTGCGCCGAGCCGGCGCCAGCGCCGCAATTTGGCACTTAGGGGGGAGGTTTTGAGGGGGGCGGCGGGGGGGCTTATTCTCGTCTGCCCTCCCTTGCCTCCAAACCAACTTCCTGGAGAGAGTGTGTGTGTGAATGTGTGTGTGTTGCACAACAGACCCGGACTGCACGGCGACTCGCGGATCAGTTTGTGCCAAAACCACGAGAGATTTTGTTTGTTTTGTTTGTTCTGAGTTACCTGGATTAACATTGAACCAACCCCCTCCCCCCTTTAACGCCCCCCCCCCGGCGAACCCCTTCGGTTAAACCAGAAGTTAGGACCCCTGAAAGGTTGCCGCAGCAATGGGGGAGGGGAACGGGGTGAGGGGGAGGTTGTCCCACCTGGGCCGCGGTCCCCTCAGGTTGTTGCCCCCCCACCCTTTACTTTCTTTTCTTCTTCTACATTTTGACTTTCTTTAACTTATTTATTTTCTCCTTTAATTTCCTCTTTATTTCCTGTCTTTTTATTTATTGCTCTGTTTGATTTTTACTTTATTTCTATTAATCATTATTTGATTTTATCTTATATTTAAATATAGATTTTAATTCCTCTCACTTTTTCGTTTGCTCACATTTTTCTCTTTTATTCTGACCCTTTTTTATTTTAATATTAATTAAAATTATTATTTGAATTGAACCTTTCTAACATTAGCTTGCTTCCTTATGTCCCTTCATATTTTTTATTTTATTTTTTATTTTTTGCACTTTTTTTTTTGTTCCCTTTCTGATCTGTGGGCGGGGCTTAGATGACGGGCGGGGGCCGAGGTCGGCAGCAGCAGCCGGTGTCGGTCGCCGGGGGCGGCCCGTTCGGGCCTCTCGTGATCTATGTCATGTCGTCCCCCCTCCCCCCACCCCACCCACCCCTCCCCCCTCGTCCCCCCCCCCATGCACAGACCAACCTGTAAATACAAACAGATATTTTTGCTTGGAGAAGCACTTTTATGCACCCGGTTTCTACAGACTCTTTGTAACTCGCTCCCATTTTTTCTACTCCCCCTACCCACCCTCCCACTCTCCCTTCTCTGGGCTGGCATGCGCTCACCCCCCCACCCACCCCTATTTCCCTCCTCCCCCCAACTTTTCCTTTACACTGTACAAAGTTTTATGCAAAACAAACAAAACAGTCGTCCGCAAAAGAGAAAAAAAAAAAACACGCCCGCCGTGGTCACCCGGACCGCCCGTAACTCAGGGACCGCCACGGACAATCATGGCTACCGCCCGCCCCAACCCCCCCCACCCCCCCACCCTCACGTGCGACAGTTCTTCTTCTTCTTCTTCTTCCTGCGTCTTTTTGTGTTGGAGTTTACAGCTGACGCGTTTTTTTCGTACCAAATATGTCCTCGGTTTTAGCCCCTCCCCCCTCTTCAGGTCAGAATGTGTCGCGATTAAAGAAGAAAGTGAAGAAGATGCAAAACAAAACAAGCAAACAACCTCCTGGGAAGTCGGAGCGTCGCGAGGAAAACTGTATCTATGGAGAACTCATCAGATGAGAAACGCTATGAAGTCTTATTTATTTCCACAACGAGCCACGGTGGAGGGACGGGGGGATGGGGTGGGGGGGTGGGTGGGGGTGCGACATGCCTCGAGACAGACAAGAAGAAGAAGAAGGCGGGGCGACGGAAGTGGACGGAGCGAAGTTACGGCACTTATCGGAGGAGGAGGAGGAGGAGGAGGCTCGTACGGAGCGGTGCGTGCGCGCGTGTGTGTGTGTGTGTGTGTCCCTTTTCATCTGTACATGGCCAACATGTGACGTTTGCATCGTGCTCTCAGTGATCTTTTGAATAAAAGCTTCACGCCACCAACAGAAGTCTGAGTTCCTTTTTTTTAAGGGACAGTTCACTTTGGGGTGAACTGTCCCTTTAAGAACCAATTTAAGTGGGCTGGCCCGCTCTAAAATTAGCGCGGGTAATCTGTTGCCAGCACGGCCGCCTGGCAACTCAAATCTGCTTTATTTATTTATTTATTTATTTATTTTTCTCTTCACCGGACCACCTCAAGCTGGGACCCCCACCCCTAAGACAACAAAAAAAAAAGACAGGACGCTTGTGGACCTTTGAGGTGTTTTTATTAATTTCACTTTGACATCAGTACAGAGACCACAGACTTTATTTTTCTCAGTTTTTTTCCTTCTTTTTTTTAAATTTTATTTGAATTTTTTTTTTCATTTCCCCGCAACATCTTTCCCAAAGCTTCAAAAAAAACAAAAAAAATAAAAGGGAATCAAAGGTCAGCGCTAATACAAAAAAAACAAAAAAAAACAGAGCTGCTGTTAGTTGAACAATACGGTCAAGATTTTCCAAAGCAAAAAAAAAGGGGGGAACCAAAAAGAAGAGAACTAAAAGTTCCAACAGTCCCGAGAACAAACGGAGGACAGGGGGAGAAGCCACATGCTGCGAGGGAGGGGAGGAGGGGAGGGGGAGGGAGGAAAACACGCCCTCTCCTGTTCCTATCATATATTACACTATAGAGCGGAGCATGGCCGGGTGGCAGGAGGAGGAGGAAGAGGAGGAGGCGGGGCTTCGAAATTCAGGGATGAAGCTCCGCCCAGAACGTGTGGCGTGGCAACAGAACGATGCACGGGGGGTTATGGTGTCGGGGAGGGATGACTTCTTCACATGCAAATAAATAAAAAGGAAAGAAAACAACATGCCGACGGAGTTGTCCGACGCCACGCCGCGCCGGGGTCTCCTCCCCCCCGCCCCCCCGACTCCTCGCGAGCTTTTGGCGGGAACGAACACGCAAACGACGAAGCTGTCGCAGGTGCGTCGCGCCCATCCCGAGACGCCTCCCTGCTCCGGCACACCTGCAACCACTCAGGAGCTCGTTAGCAGGCCGTCACTGCTAACGAGCACCAGCTGCGTCGGAGCCCTGCCAGAACCAGGCTTGAAGTCAAGCCTCCTGCGATGCCTCCTGGAAACAGCAGGGGGGGCAGTGTGGCCACGGAGACTAGCCTACGCCAGTTTTGGCTAAGTGCATAGCAACGCTGCTAGTTTCTTTTCAGGTTCAGCTCCGCCCACTCTCACACGGACCAATGCCAGGGCACGACGGGGAAGGGGGGGGGCCACGCCCCACAACCCGGCTCTGCTCACTTGCGCCAAAACCCAATAACAAAAACAAACCAACCTGGAGACGAACGAGTGACTATGGGTTTGTTTGTTTTTTACTTCTCTACAGCTCAAAAAACACCATCAAACGATCACAAGTTAATCATAGGAAACGAAAGTCAGAGTAAGGGGGGAGAGGGGGTGTCAAGAATATGATACAGTCTACAGAAAGGGGGCGACGTGAGGGGGGGGGGACGCTCAAGTAACCAACGAAGAAGAAAAAAAAACGAGACCCGACGGTGTTTTTTTGCCGTCAAGCAAGTAGGGAGTCAAAGCAGCCGTCCTACGATCGTGATAATATTAATGAGGATCATCAGGTCAATAAAGAAGTGAGGAGGAGAAGACTCCATAAAAGTACAAGGTGAGGTCTCAACATCGTAGCTAGAACAGGTGGTGGTGGTGGTGGTGAAAAGAAAGTGGTGTATGTACACGTCCAGGAAAACAAACAAAATAGGATGCATCTGATCGCCGAGGTGAACTCGACCCAATCACGACAGCTGGCTCAAGGGGGGCGGGGTTTCAAACCTTTTATTTATTTATTTCAACCTGCTTGTTTGAGGGAGGGGGGGTGGAAGGGGGGGTCTCAAAAAGGGAAAAAAAAAGTTCAGTGCATTGCAGAAACTTTACATACTCGAGCGCCTGTGAAGGGAACTTAAAAAACCCCAAAACAACAAAAAAACACAAGCCCCCCGCCCGGTAACGGCCACTTCCTGTTACCGGCCTCTGGAATAAACCAACTCAGAGAGGAGGAGGGGGGGGGATTTTTTTTTCACGCGGCGGCTGCAGAGCGAGACAGCAGGAGAGGGGAAGATGAGGGGAGGGGAGGCGGAGCCACCGTGCCCGGAGGGCTGCTTCTTCTTCTTCTTCTACACCTTTTTTTGGGTGGTTTTTAAAGACTTTTATTAACTTCTCCAGCTTGTGAGCCCCCTGACCTTCCAAGGGGAGGGGGGGGGGAGGGGGGGACGTGTTCAAAGTACAGACTTTTGCTTTTTATTGTGTTTTTTTATTTTTCTGCGTGACGGCACATCATCCCGCCCCCTGCCCCCCCCCTCCCCCCTCCACGGCCCAAAAACCAGCTCGTCGATTCAGTCTCGTTCCCTCCGCGCTGCCTCCCTGTGGCGCGCCCACACAGACGGGCTGAGGTGGGGGGGTGGTGGTGTTGGGGGGGATGGAGGAGGTGGGGGAGGTCTGCCGCGCCGCTGCTGCTGCGTCGTCGCCGCGGCGACACGTCTCTAATGCTTTGCAAAGTTTTGAAGCTGCGCAGTAGTTTTGTGTTACATTGAATATCGAGTTGCTCGGATGGTGTTCGCTTTTCTCTACGTAGCGAGGTTCAGTGTAGTAGGCGGTCATGGGTGATGGAGGGGGGGGGCGGTTAGACAGGGTGGGGGGGGGTTAAACTGGAGAGTTATGGTGGAGGAAGGTCAAGAGATGAGGATGATGGTGACGAAGGGGAGGGGGGGGTGGAGAACGCGGCAGTGGGCCGATCATTCAGCTTTGCTGCGCTTGGCCGCTCCGGGGAGCTTCTCTTGCAACCTGCGGGACAGGAAGAGGAGGGAGAGAGGGGGGCGGGGTTAGAGACGGGCTGTCAATCATCACATCTGCGCTGTCTCACTGAGTGTGGGGGGGGGGGGACTTACTTGGCGATCGTGGTGTTGACTTGGGTGCGCGCCAGGTCGATGTACTGGTCAATCTGGGTCTGGAGGGGGACAAAGGAGGAGGTCAGAGAGGGAGGGAGGGCCTCACACACACACACACACACACACACACACACACACACAGTCCATTGTTCGAGGATGACAAACAACCCCCCCACACACACACACTTTGAATCACTCAGTTTTACGTAATGTGACGAGAGTAAACACGAGCCGACGCTGCCCGTGTCGGACCGGGCCTGAACGCAGCACTCTCACCTTGTTCTTCTCGTAGATGGGCGGCACGGCAAAGAGCAGGATGTCAGCTGTTGGAGGGGACACACACACACACACACACACACATACACACAAATACACACACACGACACAGGAAGATCATCGTCACGTCAGAAGTGGTTTTTGTCGTCCTAAAACCGTGATCTGTGGACTCGGTGCTCACCCAGGATGAGGATGGTGATTCCGTTGAAGACGGCGCCCACGTAGGTCAGCAGCCACATGACCACGGCCAGCTGGGGAGGGAGGGGGGGAGGGGGGGAGACAGGGAAAGATCACAAACAAGAACGTTTAACGAGCAGACAAATCGAGGGGCAAAACAACAACAATAACGAGGAGGAACGGAGATTGTAGACGATCGTTGGACCGTCCTCGGATGTTTGAGCCTAATTGCGGCGCTCGGGAAAGTAGGACAGACCGATGATGTCATCAGGCCACAGCGGGACTGTCCTCATTCATCTGGAGTCCCCAGTCGAGCCAGCGGTTGTTGGAGGAGGTGGGGGGAGCACAGGGACCTCGGGGGAGGGAGTGACTCCAATAGTTTAACCTGCATCTCTGCTCAGGCCTCTCTGGAGCTGCCTGTTCCTCTCTGTGGTCAGCAGGGGGCAGCGTTCACGTCCGCCCTGGCCTGTCGCTGTTGCCGAAAAACGCCACAGGTCGACTGACCTGCATCGCAGCAGGCCACGCCCACCGTGTTGAAGAAACCTTTTGGTGGTCCAACGTCGCCATGACGACAGGCCGATGCTATTTTTAGGGCGCTGGATCTGATTCCGTTTATAAAAACGACCTCTCGCCGAGCTATTGAAGCTATAAAAAGGCTCCTTTGTGGGACACGGCTCTCCTTGAGGGTGGGTGGGTGGGTGGGTGGGGGGTGGGGGTGTTGCTCACCTTTAGGGAGTCCACGAGGTCCTCGACCAGGAAGAGGCGGCTCATCTGCTTCAGGCCGCGGTTGATGTAGGTCAGGCTGGCGTCCACGTTCTTGCGGAAGGTCTCCGGGGGGATGCTGACGTCCTTCTCGATCAGCGACCTGTAGGGAGGGGGGGAGAGAGAGAGAGACAGTGGACGAGTGACGGGTGGTCCTCCTTGCTTTTTGGCTTTGGTTCCCGTGGTAACGGTTTGGGATTTCAGAAGTGTGGCAGGCCTCGCGGTGACATCGGGGGACTCGCTTTCATTTTTAAATCGGCTTGTCGATTTCTATTCTCTCTCCATGTTCCATTATTAGCTCGGAGTGGGGGTGGGGGGTGGTGCTGTGAACTGCGCGCAGTACTCCCTCAGCCTTGGGGGGGTGGGGGGGGCCTCGCTCTATAAATAAAGCCCGGGCGGAGGCAAAGGTCGCGTCGGGCGCGTCGCGGGCCGACCCCGAAACATGCTGGACGGAGGGCAGGTGGCGTTTAACGGCCCCGGGTGAAGCCGAGTGTCACGCCGCTGCACGACTGACACCCCCCCACCACCCCCACCCCGAGTGACGACGCATGGAGAAAAAAGAACCCTCAGAAGACACTGGACCGGATGGAGGATGCTCCTTTTAGTCACTGAACACGATGAGGTCAATAGGTCAAGCTAAGAACTTAACCCTTTAACACGGCGCAAAGCATCATGGGATTGAGCCAGCGTTTGCTCGATCGTTTGATTCAGGCGAACGGGGACAGTTGGACGTCTTTCAGAATCGGATCGATGGGGTAACCACGGAAACGCTGTGACAGAGGAACAACTCGTGGGTGCGTCTCTCACTTGAAGGGGTGCCCGTCGTTGGACTTCTGCACGGCCTGGACCACCGACTTGTAGATGCGGAAGGTGATGGTGACGCAGAGCAGCGCCAGCAGCAGGTAGGACGCCACGCTGATGACGCTGAAGGCCGCCAGCGACAGCAGCAGCAGCAGCGACAGGCCGAACACCAGCCCCGACTTCTTGGGGTCCCGCCAGTGGATCAGATCCTTCACTGTAGGAGGGAGGAGGAGGAGGAGGAGGAGGAGAGGAAGAAGAGGGGATTAAGACCAAATGTCCAAATTTGAGGTTTGAAGACGTAACGCTGACAGTTTGTGACGATAACGCTAAATATTTAACAGCTCAAAAGTTCATTTCAAAGACACACACACACACACACACACACACACACACACACACACACACACACACACACACCCCTTCCACTGCAAATTGTGGCCTTAATAAAACACGAGTGCGGCCTATAAATCTCCTCTGGCATGTGACGCCCGGAATAACTGGGAGAGAGAGAGAGAGAGAGCACGCTCCACGTTCGCGA
Source organism: Malacoctenus tetranemus (assembly GCA_032274765.1). Lineage (NCBI taxonomy): Eukaryota > Metazoa > Chordata > Actinopteri > Blenniiformes > Labrisomidae > Malacoctenus > Malacoctenus tetranemus. Next base: position 146,008 of record JAUESF010000057.1, read on the forward strand.
ACCCGGCGCCTTTTTACAACGCCGTTACGTAATAGTAATAGCAGGGGGAGGGTGGGGGGGTGGGGGTGGGGGTGGTGCTCCTAGCATGTTCGTGGCAGAAAAAAAAAGGAGCGAGAGGAAAAAAAAGGAGAAGAAGGAGGCCTTGTGTAAGAGCGCTGGTGGTGGAGGCACGTGGGCCAATGCCTGGGGGGTGGGGGGTGGAGGGGGGGGATGGCTCAGTGCTCCACAACTTTAATGGGAGCACACGTTATTGTGGGACACACAGAAACACACAAAGAGGGACAAACACACACCGAGTTACTGACGATGAGTCGTTTCAAAGAGCTCAAAAATCCTCCTTATTTAGGTCAGAGCCTCCTGCACATTCATGGCTTTATTTGGTCCTGAAGATGGTGTGTGTGTGTGTGTGTGTGTGTGTGTGTGTGTGTGTGTGTGTGTGTGTGTGTGTGTGTGTGTGTGTGTG